>RSEF01000008.1:29843687-29900251 GCA_003993805.1 Himantopus leucocephalus | reverse complement strand
GAGTTGGAACCTACACATGAAATGCAATGTTGCATACACACATCTGTACTCAAATGCAGATATAAACGCTCCTCCGAACTTGCATCTTCACAGCCCTCGATTCATCTAATGTGTCCTCTCTACATATTTCAATACTCCATTCCAAATATTATTTAACGAGTGCCCGATTCTTTGCTCATCGTAAAGCAGAAATGAAACTCCTGTTGCGGTCAGTAGAGATTTGCCACCATAAAATGCAAGATCAGAACTGCATCCTCTTTGTAAACCTTTGTTTTCGGGAGGCGGCCTGCCCAGCACCCTGCACAGCCCTTCACGGCAGCGAGACGTGCGCTAGAGTAAAGGACAGCAGAAGGGAGAACACGAGGAAGAACGCCATCTCACTCAGCCACCCAACAGAGACTTACAATTGAGGCGATCTATAAATACACCGGGCTTTGCGTGTTTTGATTAGATTTGCATCTGGTGCATTCACATAGATTAATGTGTCTCGTAAAATGAGACCAACTGGTAGAAATGGCTTCTTTACCCCTCAGTTTGTAACTGCTCACATGTAGCCAACCCCTCGATACTCGACATGAACAGGCCCGGAAGGAAATGAAACAAAAGCCATATAAAATTGCTTACAGCCGAACTGCTGGGCAGTGCTCAACAGTGAATATTCACAGCCTGATCTGCCCCTCTCTCTCCCCAGCCTCTTCTCATTTGGGTTTTTTTTTTCCCCCCAATATATTCAGGGTCTTACCATGACTTAATCCTGTCTCTAGTGGGTCAGAAGCACATAAAAGAAGTATGTCATAACTCAGGGATGTTTACGACAGCCCTGTATGCCCATGCTGATGGATGCCATCACGCGCTATTTGATGTTTTTACTGTATCTTTGCCGAGTGCTGCTACGAGCCATTTACCAATTCATAAGTGAGGTATCAAATTGTTTTGGAGGGCTGCAGTACGACAGAACAAATTATGGAGAAGACTTAATTTGTATTATGGTTCAATACAGTCAATTAAATATTGCACAGATTAGAAAGTAATTTAACATTTAAGCTTCAGTTGTTAAAAAAAATCCACCGTATAGCCTCCAAATTATTTTAGGCCTCCTGTGACTTTAGTCACTGTTGCAAACGTCGCGGATTTTAAATGCAAGCACAGATAAAGTCTCAAACTGGATAAATAAGACAATCCCATGATGCACGAGTCCTTCTTTTTAAGCACGATGTCATGATTATATTTTACTTAAACATTAGAAAGTTTTTTCCTGGTGTTAAACTTCAAGAAGTCCAAAATACCCACCCTCCACCGAGGCTGCCGTCTTCCCTCTTCCCCTTAAGTTTGCTCTGGTCTCTCCCACTAGCCATTATTTTCTCTCCTTTTCTCCATTCTACCCCCCGCTTCTCCTCTTCCCCCCCGGTTGCTCCCTGTGCATCACATTGAATTGATTTAGCTGCCTCTGAGATCTGTAGCATTTCTAATTTCCCGCAGGCTGCTTGGCACCTATCATAAATTTTTTCACCCCTTATCCTCATCTTGCCCCTTTATTTCCATGCTGTAGCCTCCAGTGCCACTAAATCAATTAAGTCAATCAATTAAGTACTTGGAGGGTCCAGCAATCATGTCAAATATGTGAGTTAGATGGCACGAGAAAGTCACTGCTTTACTATCGCTATTTCTCTTTTAATGAGGTTGTCTATTTAGTGGAGCCTGGGGCACAGCGTTAAGAGCAACAAGAAAAAATAGCCTGCAAGCTGCAAAGCCTCCTATAAAAGCTGCCCCACCGAAAGCAGGAAACATGCACCATACAATATTCTAACTATACGGACAAGTTTCACAGGGATTTAAGTTGCGCAGCCTTTCACCTTGGGTAACACTAAATGGTGAGCCCGTTTTCAGATAGGTGCTATCAACCGCCGTTACCATTTCCACGCTATCGACACTGGGATGTGGGTGACAGATGTGGCCCGAGCATCCTCTGCATTTCTGTTCCTGTCCATTCACTTCTATCACATTTGAATAAGCAAGAATATATTTAGCGTGTCACATAAAGCTCCCCAAACATCAAAGTTACCCACCAAACCGCAAAATCCTTAGAGGATTCATAATAAAATAACTTTATGAACTATAGTTTTAGTCACGCCACTGTCCACGTGCAAGTCCCCTGTACTCCATCTGATGCTGTGATGGCTCAGCAGCACATTAGGAAATCAGGCGCTGCGTGTTTAGGAAGACTAACAAACAAATCGTAGAACCTGAATCGAACGTGGAAAACTACAGCAATGCCTTAACAAGAAGCTTAGCAAGCCAGAAGTGCAATAGTCCGCTGACCATTATTTTAGTGGAAGAAAACAATGAATTGTAAAACAGGTGAGCGGTTCTGAGATGAATTTGGTCTCTATTGCAAGAAACGCTGGAGTGGTACAGATGTGCGGCCAGCTCCTCCCCGACACCCAGGCGGCTACCGGCCGTGTTCGTTAGCGGTGCTCAAGGCACCCATACTATGGCACCTGGTCAAATGTTCTTCATGGCCATTTCCTTACAATTCCTGTTTGGTTTAGCTGAGATTTGCAGGGATCATGGGGACAACAACTGGTCACCAGCCTTTCTCTAATTGCCTATGTTTGTGCTGCAATGCTTCTCTGCCGTTTCGTTAAAATGCACTTCGTAGAGGTGGTCCGGAGCTGCTCAGCCCCACCACAAACAGCCCACAGTCCAAATACACGCTTAGGGAGCAGACACAAAACACCTAAATTCTCTACAGCTGCAGATTCTAATCCCAGACCTGTCTAGTTTTATAACTTTCAGGATGCAGAGCAGTCCCCTGTATGTAGACAACTAAAAAAAAACCCACCCAAACCCCCCAAAAAACCCTTTCTGGCATGGAATTTTCCCTGGTACCCATTAATGGTGTATGTTAAGCAGTTGAGAACCTTTCAACTTCCTTTCCCCCTAGAGACAAGCGTGTTTCAATGGGACAGTGTACAGACAATTTGGGGAAAAAGTCAATGATCTCAAAAGTCAGTGAAATGAAAAATGAGTCAGTAAATTGTATTCGCACCACAAACCTTCCCACGTTGTTTTCTGGGACTTAGTATTTGGGTGGCGGATGGGGAGGCAAGGCATCAGCCTACTGAGATACACAGGGGACGAGCAGATGAGGGAACCACAACAAGCCTTCCCCTAACCACTGCCGAAATTTTCAGCGTAATCTGAAATAGCAAAAAGGAGGTAACTTGGTGTGTTTCCAAGCTACAGTCACCAATGACTCCAAACTCCCTGCGAATTACTGCTGGACACAGCACAAAGTGACTGAGGGCAGGGGCGGCGACAGAGCTCATCCACCCAAAAAGTCAATTGCTCCTCCAGCACCATCATTCACCCACGGCCCTTCCCTGCCTGCCTGCTGGTTCCCGGGCGCTCGGCGCAGTATAAAAACATTTCATCGGCATTGTGGGTGTTGCTGATTTCTCAATTAGTGACTTTCACCATTAGGAATTTCTCAGTGCCCCATCCCTGGAGGTGTTCAAGGCCAGGCTGGAAGGGGCTTTGAGCAACCTGGTCTGGTGGGAGGTGTCCCTGCCCATGGCAGAGGGTTGGAAATGGATGCTCTTTAAGGTCCCTTCCAACCCAAACCATTCTATGATTCTATGACAGGCTGCTACAAATCATGGTGTTACTGCTGTAGTCTCCTCTGCCTCCACTGGGCAGATGCATTTCATTATCATTTTTCTCTTCTATTATTTTGGACCATCTTCCAAAGACGACAAAACAAAATTCTTTGGATTTTGCTCCAATGTGTCAGAAAAGCAAGAGGGGAGCCGTTCACCTGGGCCATGCAATACAAAAGGGGTCGTTTGAGGAAAGGGGGAAAAATAGTGCTCACAAGAGAAACAGCTTTATAAACTTTGTGTCTAAACCAAATGCAAGAGAGGAAGCATACTGCAGAAAGGTCTTAGAAGCCGGAGCTTTGAGTGTGAACATGACTAAACCCTCTTGCTGAAGGAGACTGAACACATGCTACTTACTGGATAGCCGAAATGAATGGTCCAGCCCTGAATCTTTTTTGACCCAAAGCCACTCAAGGAGTTTGCGCTGAGCAATAGGTTATTGACTTTCCCCAAAAAGCCCAAGAATAGGATCAGAAAAGGAAAATGTAACCTCTAGAGTGTCCTCCAAACCTGAAGGGACTTCTCAGATGGCAGCCTTTAAGCATGTGTTCACCGTGAGAAGAAAATAAGTCTGCCTAATCCCTGTGCTTCTTCCATACACGCTGGTTTTGCAGACAATAACCTAACGACTGACTTTTCCAAGTGCCAACTTCTAAAAGGCATTTCAGTGCACGAGCTTTGCAATAAAAACACTTGGCATGAAAGGCACACTTTGAGATTATACGCAGATCAAAGCTTGGTCTATGTATCACAAAGGGGCACATAAAATATGGTGCCGATAAAGAAAAGAATCAAGACAGATTTAGCCCCAGCTATCACAGACACAGTCCCTCCAGGGGGTCAGCAGTCTGGCTGTGACACAGCAAAGCACCCAAAAGATATGTAAATTTAATTTCCTCTTAATAACAACAATAATAAACTCTTGAGAGCCGTTCTCTTCCTGCAACTGAGGAGACTGAAGCAAAAACCAGACTGTGTGACTTCCCAAGCTTACGCGGCAACGTGCAGCTGAGTCAGGAAGGACGAAAGTCAGTGAGCGTAATCGTATGTGTAAGGATCAGCGCGTCTTCAAGCGAAGTGCTAGACAAAGCTCAATCTGTACACTCCAATTCGTCCTATATCAAGGTAAGCACTTAGCGGAAGTACCCCAGGTAAGAGCCTGGTTGGTTGGACTCCAGAAGATAGTTTAAAAGGGTACATCAACCCCCAAAATCTGAATTAATCCTTATCATTTCCTTCTGCTTGATGAATAAAGTATCCTGCTACTGCCTGTATCTTACCTGGGGAGTAAGAGCAGCAAATTCTCCGGAGAGCAAATGCAAGCGTCCTTGTTTGTCGCTCCTGTGACAAGCACGTGCAGTGGTGCTCTCCACCGGCCTGGAGTTGTCCTCAGCCGAGACCCCCGGCGTACACCCGGAGTCAATTAAGTTGGCGGGACTGAACTTTGCCAGCGCAGCAGTCTAATTGTGATGAATGGATCTATGATATTGAGCTAGCTGGATGTTCCAAGAACCTAATTTGTGAAAGAGAACACCACTAAGGTAATAAACTTCTGTCTGGCTCTCATAATTTGTAATAATGTCTGACAAAGACCAGATATGAATTTAGTTATTGTTCATTGTCTTTGGAAGCAAATGCTAAGCTGCTCATGCAGAAGATCCATTTATTAGATATATGAACTTGTGAAAGGAACAAAACAAAACTGGAACGCAGACATGGCCAATTTCGTATCTTCACTTCAAAGGTTTTTCAATTTTTTATTGTAACAGGAGTGAAAGTAGCTTGCTAAATCTAAACCCCTTGTCCAATTACTATTAATCTCAAGTTATATTTTAAATGTGTACTTGCAAATATTGTTCCAGGACAAAGAAAATCCTAAAGGGCAAAGAAACATTTTCACAGAGCTTTGGAAAAACAAATGTGCTACACTAAAGCCATGATGCTGGACCTCCCATGAGTCTCGTACTATTTTCTTATTGTTTCTGCATCAGACACGGTCATTGTTTTATCAGGATGGTTAAAAAAAAGAAGAAGGATTTGCACAGGGCTATCAAGAAGCAGCAAACCTGATCCTTGATACCAAAGTCAATGGTCCCTCTAGGCCGTGATCAGCTCAGCAATGCAATATGGCCCTACACTGCAACTGTATGGGACCACCTACAGACTACAATACATTGCTTTACCGTGCCATTTCACTATTTCAATGTGGTGTACAAGTAACAATACTTGCCTATAAGGGTATTATTTTATTCTTTGGGATGGCAGCTGCCCAGTGGCCACTGCTGGGTTTCCAGGGCTGTAACACATCTGCTCGACTGTACTCCCCCTTAGCCCCTACCTCATCACCTCCTGCAAAACGGTCAGTAGATTGACATAGCCATAAATATGCCGATATCGCCCTCTACTCTCAAGCAAAAGCTTACATACAGCCTAAGCATAGCACCTCTGACCATGCCGTGTATTTTTTCCTGATATAGTCTGAAGTTTGTAAGACTGTTATTGATTAAATCTTGAATTTGAGGGAGCACAATATTGAGTAATGACACAGTCAGTTCGTTACAGTATCACTGAACCTCTCCATATTTTTATTGCATTCATCTTTGTAGCTTGTGAATGTCTTTTGAGAAGCCTTTACTTTTACAAGGTTCTTTTGTTCCTTCGCACCAATATTCCTCATCTCCTGAAATGCTTTTGATTTACATGAACAGCAAGAAATTCCTTCGTGCAGCTCCTAGGAGCTTTGGAGGTAATTTTTGGCTTTAACTGTCTCAGATCTTAACTGCTTCAGATTCAGCAAGCATTATGACCCATCCTCTTCTCGTAGCCTGTGATTTGAAAAGCTCATCAGTGAAAACCAGCCCCTGATTCTCTTGATTTGTCATGCAAACCCTATAAAGCCGAGCTTGCAGAGATCACAAAACCCCCACTCATACTGGCAATACTAAAATTTAAGTTGCTCTGGATAGTCATCAAACGGCAACTTTCTTTAACCATAAATCTGCTTCCAGAATGTCACAAACTTCTCTGGAAAAGGTGAAAAAGGACAACAGGGATTTATTTTATATTTATCTAACTGTATCCCAGATACTCACACCAATTTAATAAGAATTTAAAGAGGGCTGAGGGAAAGCACATGTACAGAGAACAGTAAGAATAGAAAAGGACTCTACAAATTCACAAGCTGTGAATAACCAATATGTCATGTTCATGAGCCAATTGAAAATTAAAGCAAAAAAAGTTGAGAAGTTCACGCGACACAGCGTTTTACATCTTTCAAATACAAAAGCGATTTCATAATCAGAAGTAAACCAAAGCATACAAGCAAGAAATCCTGTGTTCCACAACAATAGATCAGTTTCCAGTGGTACAGTATTGAACAGGACAAAAATCTGCCCACTTCAACTCTTCATCTCTAATGGCTTTATTTTCTAGTGGCGAGTATATAAACATACAAGTAAAGGAGACATCCTGGAATGTCTCCTACCACAAGCATCGGTTTGCATATGAAAAACACTTGAATTTACCTTTTCTGTACCATAAACAGGTAAGCCTTTCATCCTGGCGTCACTTTTCCCTACTATGTTATCATGGGAAATCCTCCTGGTTCCCAGCTGAGATGTCTGAGCTGCTGGACATTCTTCCCAATGCAGAACTGGGCAGACTCTTTCAAAAGACTAGGGAACAACCTCTATCAGTATTCTAAGATCTCAGATTACTCCATAACTGAAGGTGTACGATCACGAAGCATCGTAATGATGCCTGTGCAGAAGGTGCCTGAAGGCTGCTGATAGACTCTGTGTACCCGCAGGTTAGCAAAAGATGATTCTGAAGAAATGAGCTTTACAGTTCAGAAACATGATCGTTAACTACCTATCCTGGTCATAAATAGCACGCTGACACTTCATGCCATTTTATTTTCAGTCTTCCTACAGAAAAAGAGAGGAAACCATTTTCTTTGAGTTACAGTTGAAAGTATAAACAAACTTCAGATAACCCCATAAATGTGCCACTCCTTCATTTGCTCAGGTCCCCCAACAGACACTTAACCTGGGATATAAAGCATCCGTAGCAACACGACGAGTGTGTGCAATACCCGAGCCCTACGATAAGAATAAAATGAAATGTAAAAGGCAAACCTCAAAGAGACCCTAAAAAAGAACACAGAACTTGCAGGTATTTTTTGGCTCGATTTTGGGGATTTTTTCCCCCTGCATTATCCCGAGGTAGGAATTTCTGGAGTCGCACTCAGTAGGTGGTTGCCACGTTGTGTGAGAACAGTTCTACATTTCAACTCAGGCAGTGGAGAGTATTTCTAAGTTCTGCCCTGGCACCCTCCAAAAGGGAGCCCTAAAGCTCTCATTTGCGTATTTTAATGCCCAGAGCTGTTCCTTCCATGCTCATTTCCATGTAAAGCAGGCTGAATGTTTGGGTTTAGTCTTCTCCTGCTAATTGAAACCTCCAAAAAGCAAACTTTGATTACACGGTCCGCACGCAGACGTGGCCCAGCAGAGAGCACGGCTCAACTACACTTGCTATTCTCTCTCCCTGCCTTGCTTTTCTGTCCCGGCAGTGGGTGTCACGCAGGGTCTGCCTTTCGGAAAAGCTGTCAGGCAGCGCTGCCCTCACCTTTTACTTAAATACACGCAGCAGAGTCCTTCATAGCTTTGATGTATGGATGCTGGCTTCTGTTTTCTACCACTTATTCCTCTAGTCCTCCCCCCTCCCGTTTACAACTTCCGTGCACAGCAGCACGTCTTCTGCTTCTCTTCTCCTAATCAAAACTGAACTCCCTCATTACTTCACTCTCGGCACTACGCCTTATGCACGTACAGGTTACACTCTCATGTGCTTTACACTTCAAAATACTTCCAAATTCCTGTATCGTTCACAGGAGTGCATTTGGCTAATTAAAGATGCCATAAGGCTATAAAACCTTCTACAAACCAACTCAGCCTTTTTAAAAGCAAGGACACCATCAAAAAAATTGGATTCAGATCCCTATTTTGACTACCTAAAAAGAAAAATAAAATACTCGGAGCTATGCAGAACAGGGGCGAGGAGCCACATGCAATATTTTCAGGTAACCAGACTTCTCACTTGCTTTAAATGTCAAGGCACTCAAATTAATTAGCGCTCTGCCTCACCTATTTCACAACGCTCCCTTTAAAGTCTGCCGGAATGTAGCTGCATGCTTCACTGGGAGTACAATGATGCAGAATTAGGATGGGAACCGCAAATGATTAAAAAAAGTAGAGGTAGAGTCCATTAAATGCTGCTTTTGCTAGAGGAGCGCTACAATGCAGGGACACGGTAGGCACTGCTGTAATTCCACGATTACCACCAGGTGCTGGGTAGCACAACGGGAGATGCTGTTGCAGCCCTTAGGCTCCGTGACACATGGCTGCCTGCACGCTGAGCACACAGTGCATCAACCAGAAAGGTTATGAGTACAATTATCTCATTTAGGAAGGCAGCTTTTATGAACAGTTATTTATATATCGAGCAAAGTTCTATTGGCATCTGAAATTTATTACTTATTCAACTGAAAGACAGGCATAAAGGCAGGTATTTGTGTTGGGTAATTGTTGACAAGTAAGAGCATCTGATGGGCAACCACTGTCTTTCCTCCTCTTCTCCTTCCACAGGGCCACTTATTACATAAACTGAGCAGAAGTAAAGGCATTTACTCGTCCACCTGAACTACGAGATTGAACAAGGCTCTTGCCGACTTCCCTGTAAACACCAACGTGTTCCCGCGGGCAGAACATCATCCACTGATTTTATTGCCAATAGAGATATATTACTATCATTCTGCAAACTCCGGGTAACTTTAAAAGTAAACCTTCCCGTAGTTTCCCCTCCCCCATTACACTGACAGCGAAGGTCATCGGTCTGCCTTGCACCCGACCCCAGCGATGGGAGAGGTTAAACAGCCTACAAGTTAGCACAGGAATTCAGAAACACCGCCGGTAGTATTGCTATTTCCAGGGCAAACGGAAAATTGCAGAGCAGCCTACCAGACAAAATGCACTGAATAGGCAGGAAAATCACCAGCACACCTGGGGCGTAATGCTTCCCAGCCACCTCCACGAGGAAGGAGCAGCCGCTTTCAAAGGGGGACGTAACTTTCTGTTACGGCACCCGCTGAAGGTCCCCCACCGCTCTCCAGGGAGGTTTCAGTGCATCTCAGCCGCCTGCGCTATTATTATGTCAGCATTTCTCCTGCTAAATCCTTTCCTGAGCAGTTTGAAATCCAGCCATTATAGTTCAGCATGCGCTGAAAATGGGCCTGAATTTTTTTTCTAGTGGTTTTTTTTTTTTCCCTTTCATTTTTCTGGTTAATGCACTAACCTGGCTTAAAAATATCAGTACTTGCAAACAACTCCCCCACCCCGAGCAACTCTGTATTTTGGGAGCTCTTCTATAAGGCAAAATCACAGCTGGAGTCAGACGGACTACAATGTGGCTTTCTTATCCTAAATTATTTATCTGAATCACAAAAGGGTAGTGATTATAGGCAAAAAAACCCCAATATAAGTCGATACTTTGAGTTTTCTGTTGTGGGACAATACGTTCCCCGGAGGGGTGCAGTGCAGCTCCACTATATAATGGGATCCGTAACAACAACCATTTTTATAACCAAAAGCTGACTTTTGAGTTTTTAGTAAAATTCACCTCAAATTCTGTTTAAGCGTACCAAACATTAAAACTAGACAAAATTGGTAGTGTTTGCATAGTAATTTTTACTACAACAGCTCTACAGACGGACACCCACCCCCAGATGCAACGGAGGCCAAACGGTAATTGGGAACGAGCATATAGTGAGGTTCCCCCTACCGTAACACACAGCGCAGGTAGCAGTACCTCCCCTTTCCTAAATCCGTCCCGGGGTGCTCGGATTAAACAACGGGAAGCCAAATACAGCCAAATGAGACCATCACTAAAGTCATAAAATCTCATTTTCTGCCTTTTTGAAAGCAATCACATTTTCACCCTTTTCACACTGAAAAATACAACTACAACAAATTCGCACAAATTATTTCAGTTTGGCTAAAACGCCTGGAATAGCTTTATTTTATCTTCATGCCAATTAGTGTCAGAAATCTCACAAGGCAGCTCCTGCGGATACTCACTACGACCAGAAGGCTGAACTCAGCTGTAGACGAGAACACTTCCAGATGAGAGGAAGGAGAGTATTTTTCAGCCTTCCCCTGTATGCCAAGTGTTAGGAGGAAAGACAGAAAGTTCAAACCAAAGGTCTACACCCCCAAACCCTCAGACTTCACAACGTGCAGAATCGCACCCGCGTTTTGCCTTTTGGGATCTTTTTTTTTTTTTACAGTGACAAAACCGCCATAATACAACGTAAGGCTTTTACGATCTTCGTACAGCAAAAGGGGCATCTAGGAAACGTATCTCTACAAGCCTGTGGCTATTAAAAATCCCTGTAGAGCACTCTGAACCATCTAAACTGTCTAGGGCACAGTTTGGAAGACCAATAAGAAATGAATTCCAATAGTCAATAAGGGATGTAATTATGGAAGTAGGTTCTTCTGACATTGACATTTTGCTAACTGTCAAATAATATTCATGAAATGTGTTATTGTTTCCCTTTTAAAGTATCGGAAGACTATAAATACCTTATAAGAGTACTACGCAGTGTTTTTTAAGTCCCCTACTCTGCCATATTCTAATTACATATATTTATTGCATGTAGAACAGTATATGCCGTGTCTTAGTATTCATATTTACAAGTAGGAAGAGGGGAAACTGCCAAGCAACACGGCGAGACTCCCAGAAGGCCAGAGAAATCTTTCGCAGGCAGAAGCTGCGGACAACGCATCCTAATCCCTGTAAGGCATAAGAATGGCCACAAATATCACGATTTTCAAACGTACGTGCAAAATTTGACTTTGTTGTTTTTCTGTATGCTCTTTATTGTTATTACGTAATATGTTTAGCACTGTAGTCCTTAGAAGTCTTCAGCACGGTCCAAGACCCAACATTTCTTATAAAAAGTTCCTATAAACAGGTAATTCAAACAAAAAAAAAATGAATTAAAAGGTAATCTCAGAGAGTTTATACTTTAATTCCAGCCTTAAAAAGGCTGGAATAAAAACTAAGGGCCAGATGCCTCTCCGAACATCTCTGAGCTGCGTGGCCAGAGCAGCTCCTCCTCATAAACCCTCAGGCATGGAGAATTCCTTCACTCACGGCCCTGGCAGATGCCCTCCATCACTCCTTCGGCCCTTCCTCCCAGGTGAGTACGCTGCGGGCAGCTCACCCCTGAAATGCCAGGCTGACACGGTAGAAGGCATGGTTGATTTGTGGAACCGTTCCCCCAGCCACACCTCTGCAAGGTCACAACAGAAACAACAGATGGCCAGAAGAATGAATTCATGGGCTGGACCTACAAGCCACTGGGTGGGCTGTCCTCACCCCAGGCAAATGACAACAGGGTGACTACCAAGAGGCAGCACAGCTCTGCATGACAGGCTGCGATCACAGGGTACCAGCAGTCTCAGCACCATGGAGTTTAACAAGTTTCTAGCAGGGGAGTGTTTTAAGGAAGGATTTGAAGACAAAATAAGGAAGTACTGCATGAATATGTGCAAAGAATTCCTCCAAAGTATGATGGGCAGGATGGGAAGTGGCTCGGAGGCGTTTATGTGAAAACTGAATAAATGGAATGGTGAAAGTTGGTAGTGTGGAATGACCCCTTGAAAGTGGATGAAGAGTCAAGGCAGCCACAAAGACCCCGGGAAAAAAACCCAGTTAGGCAATGGGCTGATAAAATAGAGAAGGCAGATTCAGCGTAGGAATGCAAAGAGAAGTGTGACATGATCAAAAGAATAAGCTGAGACAGCAGTTTTGGCAGTCACGATGGATTTCAGAAATAAAAGTCACATTTGTCAAGGACAAAGGAAAGGATAACAATCGAGACACAAGATGAAGAGAGGCAGGACTGGGTTTTAGCTGTAAGCACGACAATAAATGCTGCATTTCAGAGCAGTTAAGAAGAATCTGCAAGATCTGGAGTTACCCTGGATGTGACAGTTGAAAACAAGGTTGAGTCAAAAAAGGCCGCTGAGCTTACAGGGCTGAACAATCGTTGATGCAGATATTTTCCTCGGCACTCTGAAAAGGAGATCAGAGAAAGACCTTTGGGAGTCAGGATTAGAAGACCCGGTTTAGCCACGTTAAGATTGAACTGTTGGCTAAACGTGTAAGGAGAGCACTGGAGAGACAGGTCAAGATTTGAACAAAAGGAGACAGGGCTGGCATCGTTTGGTTTGACACAATAACCAAATTTAGATTTGCAAATGAAGTAATTGATAAAAAGCACAGCAGGAAGAAAAAGCGATCAAGGACAGAGAGCACCCAGGAAGTCCCGGATGAAAACCGCAGGAGAGAGAAAGAGAAATTAGAAAGACAGGGGCAAAATCCAGAGACAAGAGTCATGGAGGCCAGGTGGAAGGACTTTATTGCAAATGAGCTGATAAGTTAACGATGCTAACAAAGTCCTGCACCTCAGATCAACCACTAAGAGACCAGCAGGAACTTTGCGAAGATCAGCTTCAAATCAATGAAGGGGACAAAACCCACCTGTGGGAGCTTCTGGCCTGGAACTGGAAGGAGCCCCAGGCAGGGACCATTAACAATCTCCTGGCCAATATGCTCTGGCAAACACAAAAATGCAGTCAACTAATCACACCATCTCTCCTGCTCACTGCAGAGTGAGTAGAGTGCAGATAAAATTAATTCCTTCTTTTACTTCTGTTTTTAAATATTCAGAGACGCTCAGTGATAAGAGACTTGACAGTTTGACATTTCATCTGCTCCAGCACATGTTCTTCAAGGAATAACTACAGATCCATAATCGTACCTCGATTTCTGGTCATAGATGCCAGAACCAACAGATTTCCAGTAAAGTCAAGAAGTACCTTTGGTAAATTTTAAATGAGGTATCTTCTGCCAACAGTGAGAATTTTAATCTTGCTAAAATTTTCTTTCAGCCAAGTTTAGCTGTCCTGTTAGCAATCTATCAACATAATTAACACTATCATTCACATCCAATGGAGAAGAGCAGCAAATCCAGGGGTTATCAGCACAAACCCGATAAAGTCCCAGAACAAGCTGGAAAATGCTTTACAGAAGCCTTAGTGACAACTTTGAAAAATCTGTGCATTATAAGGTCAAGAGAGCTTAAAAGGTCAGGAAGATGGGTAAGACGTAGGCATCTAAAACAGTAGCTGGATCGTATCACAGCCATAACGTTATCGCACTAGAAGAGATCAATCTGAGGCCAGCAGGATTATAACCATTATAACCACCCACTAGACATATTATTTAACTGGACGTCGTTAAGTGTTAAAGCAGAAGCACATCACTAATTCTGTGGCCAGCATGAAAAGGCAAATTAATTTTTTTGTACAAAATGCTGCAGGTAAGGTCTGGTCGCCCTCCCACGGAACAGGGAGGTATTGTTCACTGAGTAACACCACCTCAGGTAGGTAAACCCTGCTCTGCATCAGAGTCATACAATCCTCCTCACAGATAATAAAGGTTAGAGTAAGGGATGGATAACAAGAATGAGAATAGACAGTCAACATGAAATATATATATGTCTATATATATATAATTTTCCTTTCTGGATTTCATACTGACAGCTTGAAGGAAATGGCTACGGATAAATTCATAACATGACTAACACACTGCGATACTTCTCTGCAATACCATAACCCAATCAGAGACTTACAGTATTCCTTGAAATTTTACAATCCCATAGGCTGTGCCCAAGCTCTGAATTTTGATGAAGATACGGGTCAACATCTCTGAAAGAGTGCCCAATCTCTCCAAAGTATATAATAGACAATGCAAATGAAACCCACTTTAACAAAAATAACTCTTTACTTAAAGTACAATACAAAAATAAAATAGTATTATTTTTTTTCTTTCATCTTATTTCTCTTTCACTGTGTCTGGGTTTTCCATTAAAGCCAACAGGATTTTGCAATTAGAAAGAACAAGAGTTTAAAAGTTTACCTCGTTACATGAATGGAGACAAAAATGTTTTCCCAAGTGTTTTTTAGAATTTAATTATTGTTTTTAAATACATTTTTGGAAAGTAACCTACAGTAAATAAAGATTTATTGTTACATAAATAAACAATGAGACAATTACAGCCTCTTTATGGAGACCATATTAGTCATGCACGTCTAATGAAGCATTACTAAGCTATCACAGGGAGATAGCCTGATGTGTGTGATTAACGAAATAATACTCATAAACAGCTAGCAAACAATGATGGTCCTTTAAAAATTTTGCATATCTTGCTGTATTGAGAGTTGTGGGTTCTGTGGCTTTCTAAGGAACACGTTAACCACTAAGTTCCGCCCTGAAAAGGAGAGTATTAAATAGCACAATGCAATTATTTGCATTTTTGCCTTCTACAGACCATGCTTTTGAAAATATAAAAGAACTCTCATGAAAGTCTGCTAATGAAAAATACATTTCAGCTTGTGCCGTACTGCGTTTGAAAGATGGTGTCCTGAGATGTCACCAGGGTGCAGGGGGAATAGGACAGAACAATTTATCATAAATTATTTTTATATAATAGGCAGTCATATAATCTCTGAAGTAGCATTAGATAGAAAAAGTCCGGGTTTAGTAATAATTGTGGTGGATTTTTTTACATTAAAAAAAAAAGTATTTTCTTCCGGTGAGGTATGTATTTGGCAACAAACTGTGAGGAAGGCACGTGGGATGGATGGCCAACATATGACAGCAGGCAAAAAAGGTACACTTATAAGAAAAAATAGGGCCAAACCCCATGTGTAATGACAACTTTTGGCACAGAACAGGAGAACACCCTGTTAGTCAAATTAAATACGATTTCAGATTACACAGCTAATGTTGGGACTTGAACAGCAGCGCAATTTGTGGTGTTGTGCCGACGTGCGCAGGCTCCTCCAGCAGATGAGCGAGTCCGCGTAACAGCATACGCAAACTACAGGCTCGCAGGGTGAGCTCTGCCACGCGGGGCCCTTCTGTCACGTCCTAAACGCATTGACAACCGTGTGAAAAGTGGTACGAAGGGACCCATTTAGATTAGCCCATGGAATAGAATGATGAACTGTACGAGAGGAGTGCTGTTATTTCTATTTCAGTGCTATAGATGAACCAAATTGTATCGCATCTTCAGCGCAAACTCACAGCAAATCCTTCTTGTATTTTTCTTGCTGAGATAAATTCTTCCCAAATGATATTCCACCTGCAAGCTAATCTCCTTCATGGATAAATTTAACTCAAAGGGCAGAATTCCTGATGGCTGGAATAACAGCATTATTACAATCGATATTTTTTGATGAACATATTAAAGACAGCTATAAAGTACAGGGGGAAAAATCTTGCGTATCATTTTCAGTAGTAACCCAACTACAGCCCTTCATCTGTAATGAATTATGGAGCAATGACCTTAAATCATCTGTATGAAGTCAGCTATGACACTCCCAATTTTAAAAAATTTGCTAGTTTTGAGCTACAAATTGATTTTTTTATTGTGATAAATTAAAATCCAATAGTAGCCTACAAGATACTAAACATCCAGAAGCCTACATTTTTTCAGAATATTTTTTTCTCTTTTCTATCACATCAGACTGGTGTTGTGCCAGACATGATAGCAATAGCCAATGAAAGGACACTCTAGAGAGGTAAATAACCTTTCCAAATAAATAATAAATCAGCACTGTGGCCCAAAATATCCTTTTGGGAATTCCCAAATCATGGAAACACAACTAAGGGAGAAAGCATTTTGAGGGATAGGCAGGGTGGTTAAAGGAGGAGGAGAAAGCAAATGCAAGATTATCCAGGCTGTTCCCTGTTACGGGCGTATTTTTCTCCCTGTTGCACAACTGTGAACATCAGTCTCCAAATTTTATGAACTCTTCAGTTTAACGCGGATATCAGAAAAACTGTGCGAGCAAAACACAGCCTTTTTGCAACCCCTTTTGCTTCCTCCCCATCGAAAGAGCCAGGCTGAGCAATCATACATCCCCAGTTTAGCCAGCTTGTCGGATTTCCCTTGTTCCTTCTAAATCAAGAACAGGATTATCAGTGTGCTGCACCACCTCATTGCATCGGCCTTATTTTGCCTTATAGGAGGCTCCACATTATAGCAGTAACGCGGTTTTCTTTGGGGCTGACTTTAGCACACAGACCTCAACGTGAGACTACACAGACGGTATCATTTACTACTACGACAGCTGACATCTCTTAGCATTACACCATGACGCACCAAAGCCGAATGCATGAGACACAGTGCGTCATCCCTAAATATCTGTCTCTCGCGCTGTGGGAAGCACTTTGCCTCAGCAGTGCTCCTGCAGGCTCAGAGAGCCCAGAGACGCTGTCGGGGTCTGTCCGTGACCTGTTGCTGATGTTACCGAGTGTATTTCAGATGTTGAGATTGTACGTGACTATCAGCAGGAATGGGAATGAGGTGACAACCGTCGGTTGATGAAGCACAGACAGGCTGGATGAACGAGACTATGAAAAGAGTGGGTCAAGGACGTGAAACTGTGGGACACGGAGAGACGCAAGCTGGGGAAAAAGCCGAAAGGATTGTGATTGCGAAGAAGCGGCAAAGGAGTTCAGGCACCCTTGCTTCAAAAGCTTGGCATGGAGAGCACGATTCTCCCGCTTTCACAAAAACATGTTAAAACTGATGTTAAAAGCTCCCCGGATCCCTCTGTCACAGTCCTATTTCAAGAAGGGCAACTCAATACTCCTGTCCATCACTCCGGCAGCTCAGGGGCAGACGTCTGGAAGGTGGATTTAAAGGTTTCAGTCTAAGCCTGCGTGAGTGGTGACAGGGTTACTATAAGGATGATATAGTTATGTCAGATTTAGAGTATACGGTGTCAAAGTTATGAAATGAAGGAGATTTGTTCTCATGTCCCCACCTCGCTAGTCGCAGCTAGGAGAGCTTGCAGGATGCTGCGGGAAAGGCAATTCGGTTCAACCACACCTTTGTTTCCAAACGCATCCCCTTTTCCCTCTTTATTTTATGAAATTAAATCCCATGTTTGAGAAACATTCAGAGACAAGTGCCACAGGACAAGTCTCTCTCTCCTTCTTTACCTTCTCAACAAAAAGACTTTAGTCTTAGGAAAGTAACCGTGGCCTCAGTGCAATTTGCAGATGAAAAAGAAAACAGAATATTACGATATTGTTCGATGTATCACACTGTTGTGTACACCGAATGAAGCTGGTATTCTCCGGCCAAAAAAAGGTATGTTGTCACATACTTAGGTGCTACCCTAATATCTATTTATTAGAGGACCCAACCACGACTGCACGGGCAGCCCTAATTCTGACATTTCCTATCTTCTGAGCACAGACTGTAACCTCAGTTCTCTTCAACACTGCTTTTGTATGAATACTTTACACATGCTGTACACAACACATTCCAAATGAGCTTTTCATTCCTAACTACTTGTATTATGTACCAGTGAGCTCAATGACATTGATTTTCTAATAATATAAATTAACTGGCAAAGATAATTTCATCTATCATCAGTAGGGTTTTATTTCTGGCATCATGTTAAATAGTTAATCTTTCAAAAGATTAAATCAAGAGCTTTTTAAAATTCAAGGCAGAGCTTAAACTGCTGTAAAAATCTTCTTAATTAGGATTAAAACAGTTTGTGTGTTGTCGCTTTATATCTAAGTAGTATAATGTTTTGCTTAGGTTTCTTCTTTCAGAGCAATTTGAAAAATCAAACATGATACTGCTGTGGCAAAAACTGCGTGAGACATGGGAGTCTCCTGCAGCCTCCTCGACCAGATGAGATGCTACTGGATGAGTTGCTGCTTGGCAACCTCAGTCAGCAACCTCAAACTTTCCGATCTTTTACGTCCAATTCCATACGATACATATTTTTTCCACCACTGACAACACAAAACCTCTGATTCTTATGGTTATGGCATACGTCACAGAAGACCGTCATTGCTGTTAGTAGGAGTATAGTGTGTTATAGTGACTATGACTGTGTTTGTGTAGAACTATGGACCTGATAGAAATTCTTAGGATTCCCCTGGGACATCTTCAGGGCAATCCCAGCTAAGCGTGTGCTGCTCTCAGGAGCTCCTCAGCTCCCACAGCCCGTTCTTTTCTCTTTAGTTCAGGCACCAGTGGGGAAAACAAGCTTCACTGTCCTGGGGTTGTCCACAGCTCCCTGTTCCAGCTTGTTTTATTCCCCTCAGCTTCCCATGACACAAGGGGCCCAATCCAAGGCGATCCTAGCCTCTAATCCTGATCCCTTGTCATCAGACTCTCAAAAATCACTTGGTACCGCTGAGGAGCCTTAACCAGCATCCAGAGGACTGGTGCAGTTGGGCTCAGGCTGGATGAGAAAACCCTTCTGGGCGCAGACAGCAGTCTGTACCACGGACTGCTAAAACCAGTGGGCTGATATTTCCAAGAAGCAATTTTTTTTACCTGGCAGAAGGAAAACAAATCCTTTCTTGCCACTTTCTGGACTCAGAGCTGTGAGTGTTTATGCACGTAAGGAGCATCTGGGTCCTCAAGTAAGTGGCTCTGCAGAAGCATCCAGGACAAGGCTTTACAATAAACCACGTCCCCATGCTACACTTTACACCTCAGTCATCTAATGGCTTGTTCTGATATATGATAACCCTTTATCAAGCTTGTCAGATGCTGTTTTATGTGTGCTGGTGAGATATTACTGCCCAGCTAGGAAACGCTTTTAAAGAAATATCCATGAAAAGAATCAATTTTGTTCCATCACATGATTATTTTACTTACCCCTGTCTTTTCATCGAAGATTTTGATTCCCCCAAAGGAGACTGTTAAGAAGATTTTTTGTTTATGTTCTCCTTTCGAACGAGCCGCAGCAACAATTCCCTGTTGAAACAAAGAACGGTTTGGCTGGTTTCATTACTCTTCTAGGTGCCGCAGCAGAGCGCAAAGATTTGCTTGTGGACGACTGACCACTTTTCTAGGAAAACTTAAGGGCTTTCCAGGAACAGTCCCCCTCTTACTTCTGGCTTCCTCCCCTTTTTTCAAGGTACCACATCTCTTTACACTACCCAGAGAGCATTTCAAATGTGCTCCCACTTCCAACCCCTGCACGAGCTAATCCTCCATGAAATTTGTTTTCATGGAAGCTGAAGGTCATTTCTAGCACATTTTTCCCAGCTATAAGCTGTTTCTGTTTTCCACAACAAGCAGTGGAGGAAAAAACCACCAACTTTAGCTTACTTCATGGGCACACTTATCTGGAATAAGCAAATTGAGCTTTTTATAGAAGAAGAATATTCTTCTCAAAATCAAACTACACCTCTGCCGTAAAAAGCTGGTGTTGAGGGTTATTTTTTTTCCTGATCTCAGGCTTTTACTTCGGAAGTGAACTTGCTGATACTCACCTCTTGTATTATTCTCCCCCAGCATAACAGTAACTTCTACTTCCACCTTCTCAGGAGCCTGCCCTGACCAGTAACACCGTACTAAGATCAAATGTAACCAATTGCACTAGCAAATACATGAAAATATTTAGCCTTTATCTGGTGCTCTGCAATTTCAACATGTTTCAAAAACTACTAACTTAGGTTTTAAGACCTTCATGAGGTTGTTGCTCTCATTACACAGACACGAAAATTAAAAGAGAAAAAACGGTGTAATTTGTCAAAAGTCGAATGGAGTCTTTTGTCAAAACTTTATGCCTGGCCTTAAAGCTCACGTTGCTAGACACTAGGTTTCAAGAGTCCACAACTTCACGCTATGCTGCCTTTACATACAAACATGAATTTCTAATGCTCCCTTCCCATAATAGTTTTAGTCATCTCACAACACTGTTTAGATCAATCTCGCCACTTTGCAAACAGGTATCGCGCATCTGGGAGATGGGGAAATGGGAATCCAGGGAGGAGAGAGACAAAAGCGTTTGTGCAGCAGAACGGTGACACTTGTCCCAAATTGCTTCTAGGAAGTACGAAATGATGAGAAATATCCAGTATACAATTAAACCAGACAGGAATATTGTGGCAGATGTGATAACTCAACAGTGCACCTTCTAGAACAGATTAGTCTTTGCTCATCATAAAATGTTCGTAACTGATTTGTAAATTATCTACCAGATCTTGCTTTTAGATTGTTGGGCCATAAGATGCATGTCACCCTTTGCTGTTTATTCCTGAATAACCACCTATTCCTCCCCGTTCCTCGGGACTGGAACCCTGCTAGCTGGTAGTGTAGAAGATACTAATTAGTGATTTCTCCCCCTGAAAAAATTAGTAATGGGAAATGCATCAGCTTTCTTGGTGGAGGTCTGGGGAGAGGACTGGAAGGAAAAAAACAAACAGGAAAAAGTCCGTGGGGGGTTTAGTCCTAGACCTACGTGGTAACCTTGCAGTGCAGATGGGAAGCCAACAGCCAACACTGCGCAAGAAAAACACTATCTATCCTTTCTCCTCAACCACTCCAGCTCTTCCACATTTCCCAGGGCCACATAAAGGATACTTCTTATAGAGAGCTCTTACGCTCTTTGAGGGTTATCAGAAAAGACTGAGCCAGAGAGAGATGTCTAGAGTGCTCCAGAAAGCCCACCCTCCTACACCACTAGTGCTTTCAGACTCTGTCTACTCTCTAAGTTTGCAGTCTACTCAAAATATGCTTTTGTCACGGCTCCGCTTCTTTCCCAAAACTCTGGGGACTCCTCTTTATCTTCTCATGCCCTGTCCTCTCATCGCACTGCCTCCTTTGGTAACCCAGCAATTCTGCCGTTACAGGTGCAAGACATTATCCTCCCAGTGACGACACCAGTTCCCCTCTATATCTGGCTACTTACACCCCGCAATGTCACTCACCGCTTCCTGCCTGTCCTGACAGGAGATAATGGTCAAAGGCAGGGCTGCAGTTGATTAGCACTGTCATATAAAATGTTCTGATATACCATTTTTCTTCGTAGTGGTTTACCTCTCCTTTTGCATAATAAAATTATTCAATTTGCAGATGTGTTGTTTATAATTTGTGGACAAATTGCAGCGGTGTCAATCATGAATAACTACTGAACTCAGAGATAATGTATTAAAATTAAACTGGGATAAGCAATGCCAGCCAGGAGTTCATGTAAAATTGACTGATTTCAATACATAATTAACCAGAGTGTGACTCAGTGTCACGAAAGGAGAACGAGTAGAAGTTCAAGCTGAAATCCGCTCCCCTTGACTCCATAATATTAAACATTAAAAGTTGCACTGCACCTTGAGCTTCATCATGGAGTCTTGGCATAACTTGTCTCCTCGTGCGGCAGAAACCTCATCTATCCCAATCAGTTTTGCTTTGTATCGGACACCGTCACCTTTAAACCTCTTTATTAAAGTGGCTTCACTGCGATCCTGACCTGAAAAGACATAAGGGAAACAAGCAAAATTGCGTGAGTGCAAAGGAAAATAAACAAATAAATACTTGCACTTAAGTGGCAAATTAGATCTAACTCCTACCTCAACACCTAAACATGCAAACATTTCAAGAAAATTAGAAGAAAAGTATTAGTTCAATAAAACCTTTTGCCCTTACTACCTCAAACGAATTCACAGTGGAATTGTTGCCGTACAAAATCTTCTGCGCAGAATTTGCACACAAATTAGGTTTACAGAAATAAGAGATAAGCCGGAATCAGACCTCATGGATCTGAAAACTTCTGATCTGTACGGGTTGTTTTAATCCCAATACACTTGAAAATTTTTCATTTTGCAGACAAAACTCTAACAGAAACATGCCACTATTTCCTTGTATAGCGACATATCTAACCGCGTCAGCAATATTTACACTATTACCATTTGGATGATGAAAAAACAAATGATGTTATTTGCCTATAGAACACCGCTGCTCTTAATTCTCCACAAAAAATTCCGCGTCCTTGTTCTAGTCCTTCTGCTTTTATATATATATATATATATATAAAAAACATAACTAGCAACATCGGTTCTCACAGGCTCACCCTGAGAAGCTTAAAAAAATGGCACGAGATGTTTCTTAATAAAAAAGCAATCAGGGGGTAAGATAGGACAGTACTGATAGGGCCAGCGTACATAAATCACAACGCTCAGACTAGCCTGAACCACACGACGCTGACACCCCAGCAATCCATGAAAGGGACAGTTTTGTTGGGAATACTTTTCCCCCGAAACTCTTCTCCCCTGCAGAAGAGTTTATTCTGTGTCTTAGCTGGAAGAAATATGTTAGTTAGGGAATCGAGTCTTCCTAAAATTGATTAAAGATATATTTTTGCAGCTGTCTGTGGAATTTCTTGCTAGGACCTCAAAAAACCAGCAGTGAACTGTAAATAATTGCAAGCAAACAAGTAACCAAACAAACAACTTTCAAGGAAGAAAGAAGCAAGCAAAAATGTGAGATCTTAAAGAATCTGAAGTTTCTTGGACCCAACAGATTCCACCAGAAAACTTGCCTAAACATGGACTAAGGTTGCTAAAATTCATACTCTTACCACCTCGGAGCTGGCGTCACAGATTTGGCCCCGTCCTTGTAGCTATTGTAAAAAACGAACAAAGAGCTAGAGCCTGCTGTAAATGAACCAGAGGTAAGAATCTAGCATTAGACACCTGTATTTCAGAATTTTGGCCCAAACTTTCTCCAAAGCTCATCCCTATTTGAAAAGTTAGATTAAAGCACAGAAAAAAATAATAAAATCTGCTTCTGTGCGGCTAGTTTTTGATAAGCAGAAGCACAGAAGCTTGGGGGGGAAAAAAAGCTGTTTTATTTTGCATTTCTATTAAAAGCACCTTTTTCAGCAGTCAACACTTGCGCTAGTGTTAGACACCCATCAAGTGGATGAGTAAACTAGGCTGAAAACTATGGAATTGAAATTTTTAGAGTACCATTATAAAAAAAAAAACAACAAGAGAGCATACATGACCACCAAAGAGTACTTCCAAATGAAGACACTCATTTGGTCCTCCTTCCCCCACACTCCATGCTGCGAACTAATGATGGACTAGATGTATGTTAAAAATAGAGCTATTTTAAGCTTATTGAGATCTTCGGGTGTGTTTCAGCACACAAATACTATTTCTTTCAATGACAAATATCAGCTCAGACCAATGCTTTAATGCCTCATTGATAGCCTCTTAAAAATAAGGCTGCTGGTAAGTGTTGCTACGATAGCTCAGTGTCCGCCCAACTGTTTCCCTTGATTCGTTTCCACCCCTGCTCCCTCAAAAAGAATTAAACCAAGGGCTGAAACTTCATGCTCTTACATTATATTTTATTTTTTAAAAAAATAATCTAATGAGACATAGATGATAAATCAGAAACTCTGATTTATCAGAGTTATTCTGATAAATCTGACACCCTGAAGTAGCGCTAATACCACTCCCCAGGGAAATGCCAAGGCAGATGTTGGCACCATCAGCTAAAATCAATGAAAAACCCTTTTCCATTTTCAGCTCCAGAGTGAGGCAGGAGGGGGAACATCTGGAGACACAACAAAGTACAGCGATAACAGTGGACTTTTCCATATGTCTTTTATACTTGCAAAGATATCCTGTTGATTTGCAGTAAATAAAATCCAATTCCAACGGCTTTCTTGCCAACAATTTTCAACCTTACATCTCCGTTACAGCCGAAGGCAGCTGTTAGCTAATAGCATGAGCGTGTAAGTGTTCAAGAGTGTCTCCTGGGTCCGAGTCATGATAGCGACCTTGCATTCATCAGTTATTTGAACATTTATACTTATTCCAACCTTTGATCTATTTTCCTGCACGTAACTAAATCCCTGACATTAATAGCCCATTGAAACACAACTTATGGCTCTGTTTGCTTACGCACAAGTCCCATGTCAATTATGACCCAGATTAAGTAGGATAAAGTGCTTTTGGGATAAATGACTGGGAAAAATCATCAACCTGAAAATGATGTAGATATTTTAAACTGCGGTGGAAACTGCAAATTACTAGAGACTACAAATTCATCCGTAAAACCCTAGAGCATATGTCCCATGAAAAAGCACAGGGAATGCACACACACACTGCCCTATATTATGAATCAGCCATGCGCAACAGTCACAGCTTCTCAGCATACATCCAGATCTCCCCCGACCTAGGCTCATACTGTATTTCCAAATTTTGGTGCTGTAATCAGCACCAAAAAGCTTTCTACCTCCTTGGGAAATGACCATAGGACAAACACTGTCAGTATGGTCGACTTTATAGCACTCAGGAGATGTGAGATTTATGTGGGGTGATACTTCATTTGCACACTGGACACTTACCAAGCAGATAGTCCAGACTCTCATAAACATCTCATCATTAGACAAAAAACTTCTTTTTTTTTTTTTAATGACAGTTCTTGAACGAGACTCTTTCTGTGTTTGAAACAGCATGAATAAGACATGCCTGAATTATGAGGCCGTAACTCTTCTTAAGCTTCAGAGGAGGCTGAGTGCTACCATTAAACCACTAAACCAGAGCGCTGTGCCTGTGCCAGAAACCCGCCTAGGAAAGTGCTGCCTCTTTCTCTCCATGTAACAAGCGGAGTCAATCTTTTCTTCTTCGCAGCTCTCGCCTTTGTCAGCGCAGACCCGCTGTCGCGCTCGGCTCCCCAGCCACCCCCTGCCACTGCACGTGCTCGGTCCCAGCCCGCGGGAAGGGGGATAATCCTGGATGCGGGGCTGCACTTACTGCTGGAGCTCGGCTTTATTTGAATAACGAGAAGCCGCATCTTGGGGCTTTCCCTCTCAGCTTGCCTTCCTCAAACTACAAATAACATCTCAAGGGCAGGAAGGGGAATGTTCACAAACCAACTATGATGATTTTAGGGACAACTGAAGCTTGAGGTCTCAAATCATTACCGGACCATAATCTACAGCAAAATTAGAAGCACGTGTTTCATGACAACCACTTCTTTCCACAACACGTGTTTCCTGAGATCTCACTGTAGGATTTCTTGACTGCAGAGAAGACCGCAGCTGCCAAAGCCACACCAGGTGAGCAGCTGATGCCCACCTCAGTTGTCCATCGTACCCTACGCAGGTAGGGATCTGCCCAGTGTTCTTCATCAGAGGACTGGCACCACACCAGGGCATTCTAAACCGATCCTAAATTAAGTTTTTGTCTTAAAACTTTTTTAACTTCAAGACCAGTGCATAGTTTCCAGTGGTTTGCTCTAAAATGCTTTCATAAACTACTTTTCATAAGCAAAGAAATATCCTAAGCATTTGTTCGCAACTTGACACAAGCACTTAACAATCCAAAATGGGACCAGGTTATCAAGAAAACTAAGAATTATTTGATTCTCATGCCCCAAACTGAGAAAAAATGCAAAAGCTAAAAACCCACTAACAACAACGTCACACAAATTCAATTTAGAAAGGTGATCCCTTTTAATTAAAAAATGTGGTGCTGTTGACACAGGCAACAAAATGTTTTGTTTGCAGCAGATAGATTTATAATCCTCAGAGGCCCCTGAAATGCAAACGTAAGAGTAATTATTTTATCTACTTCTATAGATGTCACCGTTCACCTTTAAGCCATATGTGTTCCAGCTGGAATCACTGCTCCTGCCTAAGTGGGAAAACATGACCTTTGCTGCCGAGTTGTGACATTGCACTTGGACTTCCACGTTTTTTTAAGAGAACAATAAATCCCTGGATCCGGGTGATGCAATGTGCTTCTGAGTTTGCATCTAAAGTAGAGAGAGACTTATCATCGTGATCAGCGTTAAGGTATTTTATCCATCTCACTAAATATACTGTAAAAGTAATAAACGAGGTTTTTAACACAGTCAATCATTTTTATTCGAGGCAGTATACCTTAATTAAACTCAGATTCTGTGAAGCAAACGAGAGACAGACCTGAACCCAAAACACCAAGTACTCAACCCAAGTACATCAAATGCATTCAATCCCAGAGCGTGACCGGTACACAGTCCAAGAGGAGCATCAGCTGCTGTGGAAGATCGAGGTGAGAACAGCCCAAGTTGAGTGCCGGAGGTGGGTGCTCCCAGGCCATGCCCATCAGCAGTAGTCTCTGGAGCGGCTTGGGGTACATTACCATCACAGCAGCCCACCAGCCACCATTCAACCCTGACTTTGACATCCAGAGGGGCAGCCAGCTGTGATCGCATTAGGTTATCTGGCCCCAAGTAACGCTCTTAACTCTGCAGACTGAAGCTCACGCGAGGTTTTCTTCCCAGGCACCACGCGTTTTGGTGAGTGTCTCAAGAAGGCTTATCCGCAACTCTTGTCAAGTCAAGGATTACACTTGATTTCAGCTCTTAGCCCAACACAGCACCAAGCTAATGTATTAATACGCTAACATTTAGAGCAAACGCTGCTCGTTCTCCCAGGGGATCTGCAAGTAAGCGTATTTCATAAATAGAAAAAGAAAATAAACCAAAGCATCACCACAATAAGCACACTGCTGCTTTTTCTCTATGCCCTTATAACGCACTACGCATTCTTCACAGCACCCGCTAATCTAAACCAATAGCCCTGGAAATGGCTATATCCTTTATTTAAATGTGTGAAACCCTCAGGGCATAATCTGAATTTCTTGATTTTACGACTGTAAAATATATAATGATATTATCACCAAAGTCAATAACATGCTCCTGGCAATCAATTCGCTGAACAACGACATACCACTATATTTTTTTTTTTTTTCCCTTTTCTAGCTAATAAACTGTCAAAGTTGTATCCATCACACATTCAAATTATAAACCTGAAATAACACCTCCTTATATCTCGCAGGGCTGAAAAACAATCACATACGCACTTATAAACAGCCTACATCTTCATGGGGACAATTAGCATTTTTATAGCACCAATGCAGTGGAAAATACAAAACACTGTGGTGCAGAATGACCTCTAAGACGCCACGCACACTGGAGACCGGTGAATTAATTACTACGTCAAAGACATTTCCCGTTAGCTGTGCATATATACACCCCTATGTCCACATACGTATGCATCCATAATTTTATGTATTTGCAGATATGCATACACACATGGTACACAGCTTCATTTGGTAACAATTATCTGAAGAAAATTCACAGTAATTTCAATCAACTACAGATTTCCCCAGGAAAAAGCCCCAGTACATATGCAGGTGTTAAAGAGAAAATACCCATACATAATTATATGTACCTTTCAGTACATCAGCAACTAAACAGCAATTCATGAAGGAATAACGAAAAGCTCAAAGAGATTATTGTCCTTGATGGCACATTATTTGCTCAATGGCTTCACAGAACTGCACGTCCAATGAAGAGGGCTCAAAACTATCCATCACACAAAGGGACGGATCTTCATCCCAAGACCGCAGCACCTCGGGAAAGCAATTCTTTCTTCACAGGCATAAAAAAGTTCAGTGCAGCATGCTTATTTGGGATTTTAAACTAAAAAAAAACAAACCAAAAAACCTTGTTAGCTGTTAATCTAATTTTTGAACTTTTCTGCTAGAGGTTGAAAACTTTGAGTTGCCAAGTTGGGTCTTTGGGAGCTCAACTGCCCAAACCCACTGTGCTGCACCTAGAGATCTGACACAGAGAAATAAAATCACCTTCCTTTTTTAACGTAACATTTTAGAAAAGAAAACATTTCATATCTAGCAGTATATGTGCACACAACTTAACTTCTGGTGTTAACACGAGCGTTCTCTTCCTCTAACAATATTTCTCAAATGAGTTGCTTGCAATTAGCAATTTATAACTTTTTTTTTTAACAAGAGAGTTACTTGACAGTTTCATTTCAAGATCTATAATTCATCTCAAGTGTCCAGAGTACCTTCGCAGCAAGATCTGCTTGCAACATCAATCATTGCTATCTTTTAAATGAAGACATACTTTGAATTTTGTGCTTTACTTCATTGATGAAGGTTAGCTCCTAGCAACGGGAAAAAACCTACTGATGTAGTGAAATGCAATCTATTTTTGGGGGGTGGATTACAACCTTAAAAAGCATGTTAAAATTTCATACGAAATAAGTACCTCTTTTTTTTTTATAGCACCCTATACAAAATCCTTGGTCACAGTTTATGAGTACTACTTGAATGCAAACTTCTTTCATCAACTGATAGGGAAACTCCTAAAAACTCTGCAAGGCATGTTCTGAAGTGCTTTTAGCTTACTTACCCAGCTAGAGATAACCTGCTGTGGGGTCAACAAGTGAACCCTGTTGAGGTCTACTGTATTAACAAAGTGATTTTGCCAAGGTACAAGTACGTAAAACCTCAGCAAACTACCTTTTAAACCTCCTCCTGCCGAGAGCCCTACCTTTTCCTATGAGCTGCCCGTGCCCAAGAGCGCCATCAGGGAGCACGTGAGCCTGAGCACGTTCCTAGCCTGAGGAACTAGAGAGGGAACCTCCCTCCCGTCCCGCTGGTGCTTCAATCCTCTTGGTCCTTCTGCTCAGCAAAAGGTAAAAATGCCCCATTTTGACAGCAACGCAAACATTTGTATTGAATGCAAAGACCAAGAATATTTCTACAGAACGTGATAAACCATTCAGAGAGGGGAAACAGCAACCACTCTGAAGGCTCAATGAACTTCTATTACGGTTAAATTTAAAAACATTACCTACAATTTTAAACACAGATAAGGGCTCTCCAGGAAAACTCAATCATCATTCAGACTATCATCTCAGCAGTACTTACCGATTGTTCAGCACTGCTGTTCACAGTAACCTCCAACTGAGAGATTTTATGGCTTCTGGCATTATTAGCCTGTGAATTACTGTACTCGACACCTACACATCCCCACTCTTAGAACTAAGTTTCCCATGGAAGTAAATAAGATGTTCCCATATTATTTGCTGCCGTTAATCAGAGGTTTATGAGCAGAGATGTCATTCACAAGGTGACAGCAATTGTACTTGCCAAGTTTTTATCTTAACACTTGATACACTACACGAGCTAATACAAAACAAGATGTACATTTTACTGTCTCCAAAGCAAAATGGTTGCGTGGACTAGATTAACTTATTTCTTTATACTACAAAGAAGTACATGTGAGTATGTCAAGAGAAGGATTCAATTATTTACAGAGATGGCCTCAGTATAAAATAATGTTTGATTAAAATTTTGGACAAATCTCAGTGATGGAGAGTCTAGGGTGAGCGCACGGGAGATGGCAGTGATTGAGCACATACGCTCCACGGGCAGATGACAAAGCACTCATTTTCGTTTTAGCCAGAAGGCTCACTGATCAATTTTATTTTCTTAGATGGTCTTTGAGATGACAGTATATGGGCACATCCTCAGACACAGAAATGACCAAAAGCTGAATGTAATTAAACTTCCTTTCAGCCTCTGTACCATAGAAGTCCTCATAAATCTTTGAAAGCCATTTTGTAAGGTGCCTTTTACAGGCTGGATGCAGAAGCAGCTAAAATCCCAAATTCTACACTGATTTAAATTGAAATAAGACACTACAGTAACACTGTGTTTTGGGGTACTAGCTTTGTTCAGCAAGCCTTAGGGAGCGACCAGAAGTGAAACAAGGAAAACTTGGTGGTCCGTTTTCTGCTCTTAAAGATTAAGAATAAAAATGATCATTTTCTGTCCAACTAGAGGGGAAGGGAGAGGACAGGTATCTGTGGACTCTTCTCTTTAAAAGACAGAAGATAGTTCAGCAAACTTTGTTCATTTGATGTTTCAAAGCTGGGGCAACTGTTTAAATCAAGCAGACATCAAAATGTCACTTAAATAAAGCCCTTGGGAAAAGAGGGTCCTCAACCAGTTCATTTCTTACCCGCTTGCCTGGATGTCAGTATGAAATTGGTTGCTTCTGAGACAAAATCACCAAGAAGAGGTAATTGATTTTATAGCGATCCTTAATTGGCATCAATATGTGCACTGCGTTTGGACGGGGCATGGTGAAAGCCCAAACACTCTGAAAACCAAGGGGCCCATCCCAGCTGCACTGATGTGCCCAAGTCAGACAGCCCTAACGGGGCAGCCAGCAGACACCACCTACTGCCAAAAGTCTCCATAAAGGACTTCTGAAGCAGCAAGGAGAGGCCAGTCCAAACGGTGCTGCTAAATTACCTCAGAATGTGTCGTTTCCCAACCAAAACTGAACTTGCTGCGGAAGAAGAAAGTAAGAAGAATTGCCTTTTCTTCCAAGCTCCACCATAGCACTGAGAAGCACCTTAAAGCAGCTGAAAAACTAGCCAACACTGCGAAAACTGTCATTTAAAGATGGGCATCTAAAAAATTATTTCAGTATGCGAACGTGCAACAAGATTTGCAGAGTTGCTCAATTCCCCTGACTCTCTTTAATCCTACAAGAACTAAAAGTGCTCAGAATTTATGAAAAAAAAAAAAAAATCAAGCTGCTTTTATGTGTCTACCTATATCTGGCTTTAAGGATGTAGTTTTCAGGAACAATTTTAATTACTTTTACTAATCCAGGACATAGACATGCATGCGCTTACACGCGGCGCCCCAAAGTCATGTTGAGACACACAAATTCACAATTTACACTTCAAAGCCTACAAATATATTCTGTTGATGAGTCTATCAAAGAGTGTAGTTTTTGTTACGTATAAAGAAAGAGAAAGGGTGGAGAATCAGTTCACTTCATACAAATGCCAAATTCTTGTGCTGCCCTAAGATAAATGTTAATTCTCCGGGACTATAAAAAGAGCAAGTTAAGAAAAGGTTATGCTCTGCTGATTAACATTCCCAAATTTCTCACATGTTCAATAACGGAAAAATCTTTCCATTCAAGATAACTAATTACAGACACTAAACTCCCCAAAGAAAAGAGCAATAGCCCGTAACAGCTAAAGCAGGAGGACGAAGCCGTTCATTGATTTACACTTTACCCTCTCGTGTCAACACTCTGGTCTCCTACCGCATCAGTGCTGTGCACGCACAGAAACGGGACTGCGCACCCCACTGGATGAAATCAGGGCCCTATGCCAGGGCCCCAACTTTCCTCCTTGAGCCATCCTCTTTGTCAATGAAGAACTCGACTTTGTTGAAGGCTCCTGCCAGCACTAGTTAAAACAGTTACAAAAGCGATGCAGTAGGTCACAACAGGCTGCATCACGCACCATGCTGTGACCGTGTCCTGGTTTCGGCTGGGATAGAGTCAATTTTCTTCTTACTAGCTGGTATTAGTATGGATTTAGTATGAGAACAACACTGATAACACACTGATGTTTTAGTTGTTGCTAAGCAGTGGTTACACTAAGTCAAGGACTTTTCAGGTTCTCGTGCCCTGCCAGTGAAAAGGCCGGGGGGGCACAAGAAGCTGCGAGGGGACACAGCTGGGACAGCTGACCCAAACTGGTCAAAGGGATATTCCATACCGTATGACGTCATGCTCAACATATAAACTGGGGGGAGCCGGCCAGGGCGGGCTGCTGCTGCTTGGGGACAGGGTGGACATCGGTCGGCTGGTGGTGAGCACTCGTTTTTCGTTTGCATTGCTCGTCTTCCTTGGGTTTTATTTCTCTCTCTTTCTTGCTATTTTTCCTTTCATTACAGCTTCTTCTTCTTCTTCTTCTTCTTCTTCTTCTCCTATTACATTTTAATGCAGTTTTCAAACTGTTCTTATCTTAACCCAGGAGTTGTCTCACTTTTACTCTTCAGATTCTCTTCCCCATCCCACGGAGGCGGCGGGGGAAAGAGCGAGCGGCTGTGTGGTCCTTAGTTGCTGGCTGGGGTTAAACCACGACAGACAGCGACTACATCACCGACGTGACAGTGCAACCGCAGAACCAGCCTGCACCTTTCTTCCTATGGAATTATTGGCACTGACAATTATGTCTGGATTTATTAGTTGTTCCGATGATATTGGTGTAAAATGCAATCCTGGAACATGCAGACCCATAAGTTTCTGGCTTAAAAAGCTGGCTCCAAGGCCATGGAATTAAGAGGCAGCACGTGGCCTCTGAAGGGAACTACATACCCACCTTACAAAACCTGTTCTCATGCAGAAAAAGGAAAAGAATGCAAATTACATGTTAAAAACGCACAGTAAATAGATTTGTAGAAATTATCCCATGGTCACATTAATTCAATAAGAAAAGCAGCTACCATTTATTTTCCACGGGCAAATGGAAATACCAGTATTCGCCACATGGCAGTCAACAAAAAAACAAACCGCTATTTCCTTGCTGAAATTGTTCACATTTTGCTATCCAATGTTTCAGGAAGAAAATTATTTTCATTTTGGCCTCCCACTGCCTCCGCAACATCAGAGAATGTCTCTCCCTGTTGGAAAAACAATAGGAGGCAAAGAGGAAAGCAGCTTTTTTCCTGAGACTTTGGGCTAAAAAATGCCATCAATTTCAAAATTACAACAGTGGCAAAGTGCTTCTTTCAATCTGGTCCTTTCATTTTTGCCTCCTGCTGCCGTTCCTATTGTCAAAGTGGCAGCAGGAGGCAGAAATGAAAAGACTACCGCCGGCAATCACCCTTGGGCAAAGCGTTAATAAGAAGTGAAACACTCTTGTGCCGTAACGAATTCCAGAGGTACGAAAGTGGGGTTTGCGCATCTCTCATGTGTGTAGTGCCATGAAGGATCAGCCCATTGGCGTAACTCTTCTGTTTCTGGAACTACATTGATCAGGCATCAAGGAGCCAGAGTGTTTGGGCTAGTACTCGGGAAACTAAGAAGGAAACAGAGTATTGTTAGAAAAGCAATAAAATCCAACAAAACCAAACCAACAAAACCCTCCAGATAACTCTACTTCAAGTAAGAGGAAAGAAAATTACTCAACCGGGAAAAGTTCAGACAATTTTTCAAGACATTGGGTAAATGGTTTGAGTCGAGAGAGCACAAAGACCCAACTGCCCACCAAGCTAACCTAGAACGTTTGAGCCCGAAGAGCCTGTTGGTATGTGAGGGGAAACAGGAGAAAAGACCAAAGCCGAGTGCTTAGTGCTACCCAAATTTTTACAAATTTTAACAAATTTGCTGAGCCACCTGCAGACTAGTCCGGTATTTCAGAGCTATTCACCTAAAAAACAGCAAGAAGGCATAGTGCAACCAGAAAGAAATCGCCAACAACTGTCCTTCCAAACACCCTGCAAGCCAGAGAGAAGCTCTGGAAAAGGGTGACTATGACTAACTCAGCCAAATAATGACTTCTGTCTCTTGCCCTTTGGTGAAGTTTCCAAAGAATCCAAGTTGCGCAACTGTAAATCAGTGTCCTCCAAACATGACTTATTTAAAAATGATGCCTTCGTTACCTGAAAGGAGAAGCTCAGTCCTCAACTGAGCAGTACCTGAAGGTGTCCCTGCTTACAGCCCTCAAGGCTGTCTCCGGTAGCTGGGCACCGCAAGGATGACTGAATTGTATCCTTTTTGGAACAAGCATGGCTGTAAAAGGGATCACAGAATCGTAGAATACCAGGTTGGAAGGGACTTCAAGACTCATCTGGTCTAACCTATCTTGGCAAAAGCATGGTCTAGACAAGATGGCCCAGCAGCCTACCCAGCTGAATCTTAAAAGTGCCCAGCATTGGGGAATCCACCACTTCCCTGGGGAGATTACTGTTCTCGTTGTGAAAGATTTTCCTCTTGTGTCCAACCGGAACCTACCCAGGAATATCTTGTACCCATCACCCCTCGTCTTTTCCATGTGATTCCTTTTAATAAAGGATACTCCACCTTCTTTGTAGCCACCCTTTAAATACTGGAACACGGTGATAAGGTCTCCCCTAAGCCTTCTTTTCTCAAGGCTGAACAAACACCGTTCCCTCAGCCTTTCCTCATACGGCAGGCTTCCCAGTCCTTGGATCATCTTGCTGGTGCTTCTCTGGACCCTCTCCACCCTGTTCACATCTTTTTTGGATAGTGGGGACCAAACACAGTATTCCAGGCGTGGCCTGGCAAGTGCTGAGGAGAGTGGGATAATGACTCCTTTATCTCTGCTGGTGATGTCCTTGTTGATGCAACCCAGCACCCTGTTGGCTTTCTTAGCCGCTGCAGCACACTCTTCACTCATATTGAGCTTGGATGGTTTAAGCTAGTTCTAGGAAGTTTTAAGCAGCTGGAGTAAATCAAGTTAGAGGGTAGGAGCTGTGTGTCGGTCTGTCCCTGCTTAAGGCTTGAAAGAAAACATATTATTTGCCAAGATTATAAATCTGTTTTTACTACCTTTGTGTTAACAAGAGTTCATTACAAGAGAGCAAAACCACATTCCTCTGAAGACCTTGGGGAAAAAAGTGTGAACAAAGCTGACTTCATCAACAGAAGTTCTTTAAAAACAGAGAAAACAACTGGGAAGTGAATAAAGGAGCTAATGACATTGAATATGGTATTATTTTTCGTTGCATGAATAAAATAAGAGAGAGGAGTGTTTTCTTCACTATCACTGATCCAAGATAAAGTTACCTTTCTCCCATTAAAAATAAACCCCAGTGGTACTTCACAAATAAAAGCACTACTGTTTCTTGCGCTACACTTGAACAACAAAAATTTATGAAGCTTGAAAACTACACTCTGTGCGAAGTGCACCTAAACTGTTTCATCACCTGCGTTGCTTAAAATAATAAAGGAAGATGATTTAAAAAAAAATTCCATATGAACTCAAAAGGAGGATAAGACTGTTTTATCCTCAGGTCAGAGTTCTTTATTGACTTCACCTGTACAAAATCCTTGTCATATTAACTTTAAGGACATGCAGATAAAATCAGTCCGCTGAAATCAACACAAGCATAAAAAACAGCCTCAGGGGAAAAAAAAATAGATTCTATTTAAACCATTAAAATATTACCAGACTTTTAAAACATTATTATTCCTCTTGCAGTTGGGCTTATCTTCTGAAGAGCGCAAGACCTGTCTACTTGGTGTAATACCCTGGTTATTTGGTGGCTGGTACCATCAAGCTTTTCTGGCTATTTCTACCTCTAACAGTATTTTGCGAGGCCATGCTGAGAACACTGACCAAACGATGCATCAGTCTTTCTTTGGACTGCACCCCAATGCCTTCTCCATAACTTGCCTATAACTTATTCATTTACAAACAAAATTGACTGTGTCTAATCTCTGTGAAAAAAAAAACAACCCCAAAACAACAATCTAATAATTTAACGCCTGTATGCAGCTTAGTGTATTATAAGATAGGGCATCGCTATGCCAGGTTAGTATGCTATTAGCTGGGGGATTCTCAAGCATCTGTCATGCAAAGTAGGTCAATTTCTAGCCATATAATTCCGATTATGTCAAAATATTTATTCATGAGTTTCCTAATTCAACATACTTCAAATAAGTCATATTTATGTGAAAAAAAGAAATCTAAATTATGGTTGCTAACAACTGGGTTATCGCAGCTTCAAACACTCTGGTAATCCAGAGACGTGGATAACGTTTTTTCCTTACAAAGTACTATGTAGTCAGTCACAGAATTGTTTCTATTTCCTATTTGGCATTATTTTTAGTCTGGTTTCTCAAGAAAACAAGAGTAACACAACCACACGCTCCATGGGTGTTTGTGGGAATGTGCAAAGCAACGGAAACCCCCATCCTCCCTTCTCACGCCTGTTCTTCCTTACATTAACACTTGAACCTTTGGGCCAATTTCAGTCAAGTCTCATCTATATTATGAGTTTTTTACTTTATTGGTCAGGGACAAATAGGTGGCTGAATAGGGGAGAGACCTTATTAATGGCTTGGCTGAGGAAACGCCACGCTGTGAGCTTGTCTTTCCTTAGTGCCCAGCATCCACACAGAAGATTGACGTCAAGACCCAAGAAGCCAGGCTTCCCCAGTTCCTCAACCCACAAAAGTCTTTCCATGGAAATTAAAAGATTACCAGGAGGAAAGGGGGTATACAATGACTTACATCCTCCACATGCTCAGCAAGATCTAACCCCTTCCAGAGAGAGATTAGGAATGACTCAGGTGCAGGGAATGCTTGCGCAATAACAGGGAGATGGAAAAGTTCATTACCCAGCCAAGGCCATCTGTGACTTGTTGATCATATAAAGATAAGAACAAACAGCAACTCTGAGGTTTTCAGTGCTACTGCAGGAAAAGAAAAGCTCTTCAGGATCACCATTTCCTTCATCCCACTGTACTCTGCTGCAGCATTCAGATTACCTGTGCATTTCCCCTTGCTTTTACCAGTACTTGCTTTTATCAGCACCCACATGATGGATTCCACTTTTTTACCAACTGTATCCCTATCAAATATCCTAAAAACTTCAGACTTGGCTGAAGTAAAATCTTTTAACTCTCCTCCCCTAAATAAGTGCTGCCTAAACATATATTTCATCTTCTAATATACTGCCAGGACGTGCAACTGAAAAATGTATAGTCCTATCATTCCTAAGGCAAAAAATGATAAGCCTAATTCTTTGCTTTACTATGTTTTCTTTTATGCCATTCTAGGACCATACGGGTAAGTAAAAATGAAGAGACGCTCCTCCGAGCAATGCCCGCGGCAAGACGCAAAAGGCACAAAGGCCACGTGCAGGTTCTCCTCCTAGGTCATACGGAATAACTTATACATGTCTGTAATTCATAGGATTCTTTGCTTCCAGGACAGAGAGGAGGGAACGGCTTTACCTTTCCTCAGTTAAGAGGTTGTCCCTGAACAACAGAGAAAGACAGACAAGACTTAAACCCTTTTGATGATCTGTCACCTTTGTGTGTTGACAAATCTCCAGGTTACCTTGAAACAATCAAGACAGAAAGGCTGCACATGAAAAAACTGTTAGAGGATGAAACTAATTCATCAACCACGCAGCTACTTTATAAGCTTTTAAACACAAATGCGTGCTGCTGGCCACCATGAAATTTTAAGAAGCTGTGTACCACCCTTGAGAGATCGGTCCTCTGGCACCTGCAGGAGCTGGACAAAGACCTGAGACATTACAGCCATTACTCCCGTATTTGCTCGAGGTACCACATCTGCACACAGCTATGTTCTGTCAATGACCTTTTTAATCAAAGAAAAGAAAAGGANGTCTGTACACAGCTATGTTCTGTCAACGACCTTTTTAATCAAAGAAAAGAAAAGGAAGGCATTAACACTTTTCAATGCTTTCAATTACCGATGTCCTAATATTAATTTTCTAAATGTTCTTCTACAGGGGTAATCAAACCACGATCTGTGTTCCCTTTGTCTGGCTGCTTCTCATGCCAGGATTTAAATGCTATGTTTTGTTTCATCTTAAATAGTTTTCCCTTAGACCTTTCTGGTGGAGTCTGCAGGCATTCAATATAATCTGATTGTTGATTATGTCCGTAGCAGTTATTTAACTGCCTATTGGGCTGGTTTGAAAGAAACACAACGGTGACTAACAAGACTAATCTCAGAACTACCATTTAAGAAAAATTCTTTTATAATTTAAATGCCAATTCGTTCTTCAGCCACCCTCCTACGTAATACCACAAAAAAAAATATCTATTTTATATTAAAAACATCAGCAGTGAGTATGAAGTGGCAGATCAAACTATAAATTCAGATGTTGAAGAAATACTTCTACTGTATAGATTTTACAGTTAAAAGACTACTGTCATAGAAAACAAACCTTCAGATTTTAGAAAACCTAACAGTATAAGACAAAGCAAGTGACAGCAGATGTTGTAAGATGAGAAAGACTTAATCCTTAGGATCGTATTTTGGCAAGGAGCAATTTAAAAATTAGGCAGACCTCATTATGCAAACGCTGCCACTGCCTTTTGGCTGGTCTGTGCTGCCTCTTCAACCCATCCCTTGCTTACACAAATTTCAAGTTGTTTACCTAAAACTTCAATACTTTCCTTGGGAAAATGTGTGGGTTTGACTTCGTTTCAGGTGATCCGATTTCACCTTTTCACAATCTCAAATCGTAGGCGTTTGTAAAGCAGAGAGCGCAGACGCACGTGTGCGTGTACGAAAGAGAGACGTTTCAGCTTGACTTCGGTTCGAACCACTGGAAAGCTCAGCAAAGGAGTTAATAATAGCAGACAAAACAAGATTCATTTAATCAGCTATGTATTTCTCTGATTATAACAAACAAAGAAACAGGATTGTGTGACAATTTCGAGAGCTTGGTAAACTTCAGCAGTGCCTTGTAATGAAGCCTTGGCAAGAAATAAGTGAAATACAAAGATTTTTCATATTGAGGCTGTGTAAACAGTTTCCACTTTTAGAAACGTATCCTAGCAACTCATAGAAATGGTTTTAAAAGACAGCTGGACAAAAACATAATTTGGAATACAAACAGAAGTAATTGCTAAACCAGCGAGTCTGGTGGTCCTGAACTGGTCTTGCAGTCACATCTCAACTACGATTCAAGATGTCGAGAGAAGAAACACCAGGACAAACAGATGTTTTAAACCTAACATCTGCAGGAACAGCTACAAAAAAAGTGCATCAGAGTTGGTGGAAATGATTCCGAAATTCGTATTCCTTCCTTACTGATGTAGGAAATCTCTTTGGTTTTCAGTAGAAAGGCCTCATGGACATACACCTCGTGTTCTATATTTGCATGCTGTTGGACAGAGGTACAAGATGTACAACTGAATTTTATTTATCAGCTGTTCACTCAATCCCATTGCGAATCTTTTTTTTTTTTAGTTTCTTTTTTTTTTTTTTCCCAGGAGAAAACAGGAAGAAGTGATTTGTATAATAATGCACAGACCTTGATTAAATATCTAATCCATAATTCAATAGAGAGAGTCTGCTGACATCACCAGCAACAAAAAACGTTCACAAAATCTACCATGAATACAAAAGAAGCCTAAACTATATTTCAGGATTAGTATTTAGACTACAATTGCGTAAGCACTATTGGCAATGGGGATAAACCATGTTTATGCATAACAGGTCACCTTATAAAAACCCCCAAGAAAATGAAACACGAGAGAAGAGCATCCTGCTCCTGAGATGCAAACAGAGAATACTCCTCAGAACACACTCAATTCTACCATGGAGGATTATTTTGCTTTCCAACAGCTGTTTACATGTAAACTACAGTACATGGCATATACAGAATAATTAACTATCAGGCTGCAAATTCAGATACCGTCAGGTAATTAGCTCAGTCACAAACCTTTGCAACTGCACTCAAAAGTGGTTGTAAATGGCAGCAGATTGCAGAGAGCGGGCCACAGGCTGGGTCTCCGTTTGGTGTTCAAGGACTGCGCAAGGGATTCTTGGAGGAGGAGGAAGAGTTGGGGCTTTTTTTGGGGGTGAAGTTGTTTTTTTAAGACAACACTTGCCACAAATTCCCCTGGGTAGCTTAGCTATCAAGAGGAAAGTTTATGATATTCAACCTTTAATGGGTAAGAAGATTTTTTTTTTAAACTAGCATAGATACATATAACTTTCTCAAAATTTACATTTAACAGTTTGCCAGAGGACATTTTTCCACAAGAAACATCAGTTAATTTTCAGCCTCTCATGGCATCCTGAATATTCAAAGAGAGCCTCAACTAATTCCTTGATTTTTCATTTCTCCAAAGCTCAAGCTTTAGTAATTTTCTTACGAAGTTTGTCAACAGATACATTACCAAACCTTTTGTACACACTGCAACATATTGCACATTTAATTTAGTTTCAATTGATAAAATTCCCACCCTTTATGATATGTGCTCCCTCCAGGTTGCATACAAGGAGCCAAATCCAGGAAACTGTTTTTGATTCCTAGAAAGGCAGTCGTGATCTCACAGACAGCAAGCTCTAGCTTCATCAAATCCATCTTTCTAGTGATATGAAGTAAACTGTTTTGCTGAGAACACATTTCACACCTTTCTGTTAATAACTACAGTTCACTGAAGGACTCCCCATCCTGGACACAGCGTTATCTCAAGCAGAACCCCTACACCACAGCACCCACCACTAAGTACCAACCGAAATATAAATCACCCTCTGGAGATCCACTGACCAGAGAGGGATGCTAAGGCAATCAGCAGCCTGTGTTGAACATGTCCTTACACTTGGTGGGATGCAAAAGCAGACAGTGATACCACCCTGGAACACCCTCCCAGACCCCAAGGACACCCGTGCCAGAAGGGACAGCTTTGCAAATGAGTGGCCTCCCATGTATTTTTTAATTCACTGGCCTTGCCCAACTGCTTTTTCAACTTCAAGCATTCGATGCCAACCTACTGCCTAAACCCTATTGTTGCCCAGAGTCATGTTGCCCGTGCCACAGGCGATGCAGTGTACGAGGACCAGTGCTGTTCTGCGCCCTCTGAGCCCAACCCCTGTCAGCTCTCACCCACCCCGAGCGGCTTCTGCTCAAAGGAACACTGAACGCTTGCTCACTTGGTATTGTAGAAAAAACTTTCACAGAATCTCCTAGATTGGATAAGACCTGTAAGATCACGGAGTCCAAACGTTAACCTAACACTGACAAGCCCACCACTAAACCATGTCCCTGAGCACTAGATCTACACCACCCTTAAATACCTCCAGGGATGGGGACGCCACCACTGCCCTGGGTAATGCGTTCCAATGCCTGATGGCCCTTTCAGTAAAGANCTTCTTGACAGAACAGGTCGACTCCCACCTCGCTACAACCTCCTTTCAGGGAGCTGCAGACAGCGGTAAGGTCTCCCCTCAGCCTCCTTTTCTCCAGGCTACACAACCCCAGTTCCCTCAGCCGCTCCTCATAAGACACGTGCTCCACACCCCTCACCAGCTCCGTTGCCCTTCTCTGGACACGCTCCAGCGCCTCAATGTCCTTCTTGTGGTGAGAGGCCCAACACTGAACACAGTACTCAAGATGTGGCCTCACCAGTGCCGAGTACAGATGTCTTTCCAAAGTGGAAAATACGAGCCCACCACTGCGCGTATAAATTTATTACTATGTTTCCCCCTCTATGTGCATTGTTTTACATCATCAGCATTGAACTGTATCTGCTGTTTCTTTGCCCAGTTATTCGATATCATCATACTTTCAATGCTTCACTGCTATCTTTCATTTCTGCTGCTTTGGATAGTATTTTACTGCTAGCAAACATCACTGCCTCTCTGTCTGCCCCCTTCCTAGCTTACGGTACTGGTTCAGGGTGATTGACATCAATCCTCTGGCAATGCAAATTAAGATCACCACTTTATTACCACTTCCCCTCTTTCTGAATTCATTTATTACTTCTGAACTTTAACGCTTTTGCATTCGTGAAAAAAAAAAAATAAAAAATAATCAGATGAAGACTAAACTGAAATTCAAATGGAGAGCAGCACACCTAACACTACATTTGGATTTATTTTGGAAAAATCTTAAGATCTTTTGTTCTAAATAGAGTTACTGACCTAGAAACATATATTCATCTCTGGAAATAAATCAAAATTCCTCCTACGTTAATCTAATTGCACCAGTGGAAGCTAAGTAGTCCCTTAAGTAATTTAAGTTTCCTTATTTGAGTGGAAAAAAAATAATAATAATAAAAAAAAAAATCAGACCTTCCCCATCTCTGGGAGTGTGTTTTGTAGAACAAGCCAGTTAATATTAATTTCTCTGTTTGCAGTAGCGAAGGTATTTTCCCTTAAAACAGGAATAGGTGTGAGCAGATAGTCTGGGTGTTAGTGAGCATTTCATTAGCAAGTAAATAAACAACTTCAAAGTATATAAAATAGTCTAGGTTTGTTTGGGGGTTGTTTTGGTTTTTTTTACTGTCACTGCAATAAAACTCCCCACAAAAATTGCTGACTTCTGAAACAGAGTAAGCTCAGAAACTGGGAACCTTTTCCAGAGGTAGCTGTAATGAAAAAAAGTGGGAACTTTAAAGAATTAATGATCCTGCTGGGTTTCTCTGCCTCCTACCCCTGTAATCATGAAGCTATTTTATAAAAGGACAGCAGCACCAATTATCAAAACCATCCCTCTTTTCCTGTGGTGCCAGTATTTAAAAGAAAGGAGGAACCCTGGCTCTATGCCCAAAGAAAGGTGCAAATCCCAGGAGGATTCAGGTCTCTTGTCTTAATTAGAGGCAAACACAGCTGCGCAGCCTGGCGCCAGGTACCCGAGAGGCAGAGCAGGACAGGATGGCAGACTCCAGCCTTGGTCTATCTCCGGGCTCTTCTGAACCTCAGCCTCAGAGGTTTGGCTCTCCCCATGGGATGCAAAAGGAGTGTGGGAGCTGGTGTAGTCTGGACTCCATCAATGGAGTGAGGAGAAGGAGTATTATGCACCTTAAAGTTTGCATTGCGGCGTTCAGTCCCTGCGTACACGATATGAGGAACACTTACACATCTTGTTATAAGCAGGTCGCAAAATGACTTCTGGAGACTGCGCAACCATGCCTCGCAGTTTGCTTAAGGATAAATGTAGACTCTTACAAGAAGGCGGCTCCTCTCCCTTGTACCTCTCTGAACAGAAAGTTCTTGCTCCTTTTCAAACACAAGGCTTAAGTACTGAGAATACAATTTCAACCCCATGACCCCAAGGAGGAGGCATCTCTGCCGACAGAGGTACCATTCCCCTAGCAGCTGTTTAGCAGCGTGACCCAGTTGTGATTTAAGATCAAGGACAACCAGGGAAACTCATGCCATAGAGCACCAGAGAATTTATTAGGGCCTGCGAGTTCTTGTGAATCCCTTTTCCTTAGACAAGATGTTCTCTACAAATAGCTCTTTGTCTAGAGTAATTATTTGGGGATTAGGAAGAGCTAATAAAACCCTCTCTTGAAAGGCTAGATGAATTTGAGATGATAACAAGGTTATGATGTGCCTAAGGGAGCAGGGGCATCTTTCTGATTGTAATTTAATCAACCTTGATTAAAAGAAAGAAACATTTACCTGTACCCTGTTCAATAAATTTTGATAAAAGTCAATATTCCAGCAGGCAGCCAACCTATTCTACCTAGCGTGCTTACCATAAACAGGCTAAACTCAGATTTCCTCTGCTTCTGCTCTACCCCAAGAAAACCAAAGGAAGACATGATGGTACCCTATATACGCGGTATATACGCTAAAACCCCTGAAGAATACTCCTGAAAATCAGAACACAGACGCGAGCAGCATTCTTGAGAGATGTGGTCCTGATTTCCCATTTTAATATACTCCATATATCAGTGTTGGGAATAACTGCTTGCTTAGATTAGGGATATATAACGATCAGAGCAGTACTGACGCATTTCCACCGCATTCAGCCCTAAACATCACTCCAGTGTGTAAAATTAGACTTGCAACAAGACTTTCCTTCTCTGAGTTTGCAGAGGTTCTGGCTTCCCGCTCACCAACAGCATTCGGATAGAGTCTTCTGCAGCAGCGCAGATGACTCTCGATGAAGTCTTCCCATACTAATCATCTCTAAAGGAAGAGTAATTTATATTAGCTACTTTTTCTTGATATGCTGCAGCTGAGGGGACAACAATAAATAGTAATTATCTGTACTCTTCCCAAAATATCGAGTCTCTGAAATTCCAATTATTTGTTCTCATATATACCAGAGCTCACCATCAGCGTAAATATTTCTTTCCACCATTTCTTTCAGTCTTTGAAAGAAAAGCCTATGTAGCGAAAATCTAGGGATGCAATGGATTGAATATGAATAGCTTATTACTTCTGCAAAGTATCTTAATTATTGTAGGTCTGACTAATCCAGACAATTAAGGCTTGATTAGGCTAAAGTTATTTTTCCTACTTTAGTCATGTAGTTACTTTTATTTACATCAAGAGCCCTAAGCTGCATACACTTAAAAAGAAACCAAAAGAGTCAAAGAAATACCTACCTTCCAAGCGAAGGAGTAGAGAAATATATTAGTCAGTGTTGCTTAATCAGAATAAATCCTAGCAATTGACTGAATTTTCTATATTCTTTACACAAGCTGAAACAAGCCAAATCCTGTAAGATTTCAGACCCTGAGTTTAAACAGGTCAAAAAAAGAAGAGCACTGAAAAATTAAATACACTCTGCACACAATACAAATTAACATATCGCAAAATCACCTTCACTAAATGCAAATGGAAGATGAGGTTCTGATATGCTTACTCCGGTATTAATTTGAGTGTGACTGCTGATGAACTGAGGCGCTAATTAACTTGTAAAGCTATCAGTATTTGGCTTTAACTGATTGGCTGTATTACAGAAATCCTGGGATGCTCAGAACATGTCAAAAAGAGAAAAACAAAGCTAAAAATACTTAGGGTCTCACTGTTTTGAGACACTGGTGGTTTTAAAAGCGACGGAAGGGAAATCCAACAGATACGAAGTGCTCTGCAAAATAATGAAGTGAATTAAATTAAACTATAGCTTGATGAAAATTGGTGAGGAAAACAGCACTAATGATGCTAAGAATGGAATCTAACATCTCTCCGACTACATCACACATTCAATAAGCACACTGTGCACATAAAACAATGTAGTGAGCGCAATAAACATAAACCACTGTAAAAAGAGAATGTGCACTTTATATTAGGCAGTATACAGAAATCTAGGCCAATTATGTACATAAAATATTGGTATACGCTTCACACATACGCAAGTAAAAAAAACACAATGAGGAAGAAGCGGGGCAGCAGGCGACATTTTCAAGATTAAAAAAGTCCAAACCAGAACAACGGGAGCTAATTAAAGAGCACATGACATAGCGGGCTCTTCCCTCTTCCTTACCTTGATTCAATACCCCTTTGAAATAAATTAAGCAGCACCAAACGAGGCAGGAGATCATATGGTTCTTAGTCTCTCTCCTGCTTAGGAATACCAGCGTAAACTGACTGCCCAGAAGCTTTTGTTTTAAACACTTTTCCCCTTTCTACTTTTGACTCAGCGGTGCCAGTTGGATACAGGAGACTCCCCAAAAGGCACTTCCACATCTGGCACAGGTTAAAGTTTAACATCTGAAAGGCAGAGGGGCACATTGGCACCTGCTGAGAACTGCGGGGTGGCAATACCGGCTAGGACTGGTGGCCCCACAAGCTGGGGTCTGTATTAAGAGTTTCATTATTTCACTGAAAAAAAAGCAACCAGCAATTACAGCATAGCTAAAGGAAGGGACCCACCTGTTACTAGATCATTTATGCACCATTTTCTGTTAATTAAGGATCATCTATACCAAATTTTAAGCCCGGATGTCACACAGTTAACACTGAACAGAAGACAGTCACTAGCACAGGAAAGAAATATATAGGGAAACCAATTAGCAGGGGAAAAGTGCCCTCAAAATTGTTAAATACAGATTCGTTAAGTGTCTTATTACATAAATAGTTAATTAAGAATAATTTACAGAAACAATTATCATTACTATATTAACACTAATTGTTCTACACAGGAAGACAGCATTGTATGAAGCAAGATTGCCTGCCCGTTACTTCGGCATATGAAAATGTCAAGGGACTTTCTTTGGTCTCCTTAATTCCCTTCCAGTCTTTTACCATCTCAAGACAGAAGGACCCTAAAACAATTTCAAATAACGAGGGTTAACATATTAAACACAGAACCTGCCTACTTTTATTGAAGTTAAGTCAAGTTATTCTATTCAAAATGTTCATCCTTTTTTCCCTTTCCTTCGTGTAAATACATCACTTACAGCCCTGCCCGGGAAAATGTGTCATGGCTAATATTGTATGGGTAACAAGTAGTAAGATTAAGTAAATATGAAGCGACATAATTATGTCTACATACGGATTAGGTCTTGAGATTTTAAATTTAGTGAAAAAATCTTCAAAGAGAAAAGAAACAGCTGATACAAAAAAAAAAAAAGAGGGAGAAAAGACTGACAAAAAATTAAACTCAGGAGGGATGAAAAGGCGGCTTTCTGCTCACATTTTTGATTCCAGCACTGTTTTCTCACACCCTATAGATGGAAATAGAAGGGAAGGGTGTGTATCCGCGCACAGAATTTGGCCCTTCAGCTCAGGGCTGCCGTGCCTGATTGAGTTTAATTTAAGCCTTCTCCAAATTGCCTCCCCTGTCGCCTATCTGCCAGCAGCTTTCTGGGCACAGCACGTCCTGCTTTCGGGGCAGGGAAGGAGGAGAGCACTTGCTGCAGCTCCGGTTAGCGCAGGATTTTCAGCTGCTGCAAAGGGTTGCAGCTCTCCGGGTTCCCACTCCTAAGAACCAGTCACCTTCTCACCCACGAGAGCCCAAACCTGCTTGCCATTACAAATCTGCCTGAGTAGAACAACGGTAGATGTGAACGTCGCCTGCTGGAGCTCACGTAACGAGTATTTCACATCAGACTTGCACAACTTTTTTTTCCTAGGAAAAACAAGGACTTTGACATTGGCACTTTAAGCCACGTTCCCCAACAAATCAATCCAAATCCCCCATTACCAACAACATTACTCCAACAACCCCCTAATACGGTCATCTTCTATCTGCTCATTTAAATGACAACCAGACCGGTGACCTTGGAAATCTGAAGCAATATGCTACAAAAAGTTGTTTTTTCCTCAGTCTGTACGGCAAAGGTGTCTGCTATATCCTGTCTGCCTGTTCCAGGAAGAAACAAAAATTAGAAACAGAGCATTTATTTACAGTTGGACTTCTTTTTCCTGAATTGGCATGTAGAGAGAGGGGTGGAAGGAAAACAGAGATCTTTTGAGCTGGTAACTTCTCATGGGCCAATTCTATCACCTTCCACTGAAGTCAGACACTCGCAGCACTAAGAGCTCTGTACAACCTGGTCAGATCAGCTCTCATTTGCTCCAGATAAAGAAAGGAAACATTTGCAGAAAACTGAGATGTACCCAATACTTTAAATAAAAAAAAATAAAAATTAGAAAATTATTTGCTTCATGATGTCTAAATACCAAGTACTGACCCCAGAGCCTAACAGGAGAATAAGAGAACTTTGGTTTTTTCCCTTTTGTCAACACCAAGGTAGAAGAGGATAAGGCTGTTGCCAAAGTACACACGAAGGAGACGAACACCAGGAATGGCCTTACATAAAGACTATGTCAACGTACTTTGGATATTTAACATCTATGGTAGCAATTACAAGGCTGGTGGTAATAGCTGGAACAAGGAGCTTCTAAAGCTGTCTCTGCCAGGAGTATTGGGCGTGAGGAAAAGGTAATACAAATTATTCACTCTGATATCGTCCTCTGAGGTTTATTAGATTTAGAGGGGAAATAAGGGAAGAGGGCTCTGGCAGGTGATACGGTGATACAAATCTGAGAAATCAGCCATAGGCTTGAGTAGAACATCTACTGCAGTGACCTACAGTGGGGACCAGGAGAGCAAAGAAGGAAGCTCAAGAAAAAAACCAGCAACTACATTGCAGCTGGAAAGTCATCTGCCTGACATTCAGCCATGCTGGTTGTTCCCAGCCCAGTCTTGCATATGCAGAAGGTAACTGGAAACAGCAACACGACACTGAAGAAGCAGACTACAATAAATATCTATACATATTTTGCATAATTTTCCGTGACTATGAGGGGCTGGACTCAAAGTTCCTCCCAATGCTCTTATGTAACAAAGTTTTAAGTTCTTAATGTAAGAAGGCAAATGAGCTTTATTCAGAAAGAGCAGTAGATCCTGATGCCTCCGTACAGTCATAGAATCATAGAATGGTTTGGGTTGGAAGCGACCTTGAAGTCTAGTTCCAACCCCCCTGCCATGGGCAGGGACACCTCCTACCAGACCAGGTTGCTCAAAGCCCCGTCCAGCCTGGCCTTGAACGCCTCCAGGGATGGGGCAGTCAAGTGTCAATCACCAAAGCTACGCTTCTCAAGCTTATGGAGGTCCCAGTAACTACAACAGCCCCAAACTCAGCGCCACGTGTGCCATTCTAGCTGAGTCCACAAGACAGGATTAACCCAGTTTTTTCTAATTACGGCCCCGAGAAATACCAGGGTGGTGAGAACCTCTCCAGGCTGGCCCGTCACATGAGAATTAGCCAGTTTGGGGCTTTTGCTAAAACAGCTTGCAGGAATTAAGCTCTTTTACCTTGAATCTGAATCCGCAGCCTAAACCTTTACATAATCTTTTCCTCACCGCCACCTCTTCACCTTACCTATAATTAAAATGACGAACACTGGATCTTAAATAAATGCGCCACCACAGTAGAAGAACAAAGCAGACTTTCATGGTGTTTGTGTTAGTGCTGTCATTTCAAAATTCCTCAGACTTAAAAAAAGCAGTAGAAATATGCACTCATCTGTACAAGGGCATCTGCTCCCAGCAAGGCTAGATGTGTCATTATTATCCTCTACGAGCTCATCCTTTGAATAATACTGGAAAATCGGAGAACAAACTCTAAAGATGGACAACTGGATAAAATCCAGTTTCTTAGGTTCAAACGCTTTCTTGTGCACACTAAAGCGTACGCGTGCCCGGCAGCCACGCAAGCGCACGAGGAAATCCTGCACACACCAGCAGGCACTTTAAAGGGCTCGTTTACCTGTCTGGCACATCCCTGTTGACAAATAGGATTTTCAGGCCAGCTTCTTAATAATGATTCTGTGCGCAGCTATTGAGTAATGAGGATAACTACTGAAAGTCATAACGTGCCTCTGGTCTCGGTGTTAGACCCCATCTGATTTCCGAGGCTCCCTTCAAGGCTCCGCCGCAGCCCCCCCTCATTACGCGCGCAGCCAGCAGCCGCTCGGTCTGCTGAAATCAGACCTCAGCGTTCGAGAGCTTCACTCCAACAATGCTGGCTAATGAAAATGATGGCGGAGGAGAAGAGAGCGGTAATGAGACATTTCAAAGAAGGCACACGTGCTTGCTTTAAGGTGCGGAAGCACGGAGGTGCACTACCCCATTTTTTATATATTTTTTTTTTTTCAAATAGAAGGAAGTCTAATGACTTCTGTAACAACTGCAGAAGCTCCTATCCAGGTACCAGCACCTTCTGATTTAAAACAACTCGTAACGTGGAAGTAGCACTTGGAAAAACACGAGCCCTGTGCTGCCTCTGTCTACCTCCTCTCCTTGCAAAAGGCTCAAGGGGAGGATCACAGCGCAGGAGTGGAAAGGACGAGGAGCCACCCACCAGCGCTGCAGAGCACTGGACGGAGCTTCTCACCCACGGGCAAAGGGTCCCCGTTAACCACAGGCTTCTGTTTCTCATCAGCAGCTTTTATCCTTTGACTACAATCGTCGCTGCTCCTGAGCAGTCAGCCTACCCACAGTGTGAAAAGGCAGAGGTGACCTTTTCCCACTCGCCTACTGATTTCGGAGAGTAATATTTAACATTTAAATGAGGCACGGTAGGTAAACATTTACAGCTGCCCTATCTCTGACTCTGTGCCTCGCTGGCTAACACACAAGCCTTTTGTCTCTCAATTCAGTCAATAGATTTGCAAAATCCGTTATCAGAAAGTTTCCGGATGTGACTGGACAGGATTTTGTTCTCTGATTCTTTTTAAACAAAACAAAACAAAACAAAAAACAAAACGGGCTATCCAGGTATTCAGAGTAAATGCCCATTATTTAAAGAGAAATTTTTCAGCACTCGTATCTTGCAGTAGTGAGTTCCATAGGACATATATCAATCTCATTTTTTTAAAACTTAAACTTCCTGCTCTTGAGGTTTTACTTCTTGTTTGATCTATTGGCATGAAGCATCTGATTTATCTTTGCCAACTAACTCTCTGCACTAACCACTCTAATTTTATCCAACTTCTCTTGTGTCTTTCCCTGCCTACCATCTTTTTGACTATACTTCCCTGTAGCATAATGGCATTATAGAACTTTAGCAATTTTTTTTTTATTTATTCCACTCTCCGGACATAACATGACACTGTCAGCATTAAGGGGCTGGTAATTAGTTTTTCTCTGTGTGGTGGGAAAAGATAAGAAGAAATCAGCTAAATTTACAAGGCAGAAATTAAGGCAAACTTTCTGTCTTGCACTTGGACCACAGGAACACCTACCTATTGATAATACTCTTCTTTCTTCTTAGAGATTTTATAGGAGCAGCTTAGACTACCATCTGCCTGGCACGGTCCAGATCTTACCTCTGTGATTTCTCAAGGACTTTCAAGCCCCATAACTCTATAAAATTATATCAAATTCATTTTCTACTATCACTTAGATATTTGTTTTTAAGCTAATATTTTTAAAGGATAAATGGAAGCGTTTGTAATTTACCCACCACCCCCAGCTGCCAGGAAGTCTAATATATAAATTCCTTGAAGAACCTATAAAGCCAAGATGTTTTTATTTGAAGACTGAAAACTTAATATCATCCATGACTTGAGTAAAAAGTTTACAGCTTTCATCTTCAGTCTCTCTCCTGCAACCGTTCTTTGGAGTCATCAATTCTAGACATATTCTTTCTATTCCTTGGCATCAGTTCGCTGCATTTCTTTCAGGTGAAAAACACATCCAAGCTGACTGTTATCTCACCGAACTGCACAGGTTTCAGCTGAACTAAAAGAAATACAATATTTTTCACTTTATTTTTTTAATAGCAATTATTCACCATGATTTTCCCAGGCACAGTGCTGACTCAAACGTAAAAATACAGTTCTATGCAAAAGTAAATATATAGTTATATGTTTTGTTCCATGTAAAGGAAAGTTCCCCAGAGTACCTTTAAGTAATGTCATTGTGGTTTGTCTTCTAACCCAAGACCCTCATCATGCTCCTGTGGAGGAGAAATATATGGCCATGGCTGTTCATCATTGAGCACCATCAATACCATATTTCCTCTATTAAGTTGGCAGTTTACAAGGCAAAGGATTTTATTGGGGTTTTTTTCCTTAGTCATCCCTTTTCCATTCTTATGTTTCATAAGCCTTTTTCCTAAAGAGACATAATGCCCAAACTTTTGTCTCTCTAGTTAAAATGATTCAAACTACTAATTAATTGCAATCAAATTCAACAGAATACGAAAGATATCAAGTTACCATAGATTCTATGAAGATTAGGAGCCAAAAAGAGGGAAAAGATTCAAACGAAGGTCTCCACTGAGACAGAAGTTGCAACACCAGTTCAATCTCATCATCAGATGTTAAATAATCCATGTAAGAGAAAGTAAGACTCAGCTGACACAGAATTATTCATATCCTCTTTTGCCGTCAATCCCGGTCAGTTAATAACAACGGACAACAAACAACCAAAACAACTGATTTTCAAGATCTGCTTTGGGAACAAATGTTTCAAGAATAATTTGTACAGCACACTGGAAATCAGAAGTAAAACATGAAAACCCTCTACAGAATCATATCCTCATTCTCACAACATAGACAAAAGCACTGGAAAATAAAGGTAAAGTCAATTTTAAGTTATAAATTATATTCAATAATGACTTAATATTGGCTTGCTTTTCCAAGTACTTCACATATATATTTATATTTATTGATTGCAGTCACACTTAGGAGAAAGTTACCACTCAACTTTGGGGTTTGGGTGTTGTTTTGGGGGTTTTTTGTGGGGCTTTTTTTAATTGAAGGTATTTTTATTTTATTTGCCATTCTATTATTTCCCTTCTTATTCTTTTTTAAGCTTCCCCTATTCCCCTTGCAGAGCAGCAGAGGTGAGGGAGGGCTGCTGCTTCGATCGCTCCCCATCTCCCAAAGGCTCTCAGCGGTACCCCTGATCTCGCCTAGTCTGAGCCTTTTCCCTCTACATTGGTACTTGCCGTTCGGTGCCACTAGCACCTTTTTCTCAATCAAGAAGAAAGATGAACAGCCGCCTGGGTAGTCAGGTTCAATTTCACTCCATAGATCAACTAACTAAGAGAGCCGCAGCGCAGTATAATTTACATTCCCCGTCAAAAGTCTGAGCGTAGCTGACGGCCAACTTTACCCAGCTTTGTCTGATCTTAATCCATTCCTGCACTTTGAGTTTCAGCAGCAACCAAGTCAGCCAGTTGAAACGTTTTAATGTCTAATCTACGATACAAATTGCTCACTTGCTACAGAAAAGCCTGTTCTTTATTAAAAAAAAAAAAATAATTCAACAGCAGACAAGGCAAAACATAGCACGGAGAAGTAATTCGAAAATACAGATTAAGCATTCAGCTCTTACCAACAAAAGCATAGTGAAATCCAGGTGACTGGTACCCAGTAAACAAAAAGGCACATCTTTCTTAATTTTGATTGGTTTCATATAATTTTTGAGAAGCAGATGTTTGTCTTTTTTAATCACCTACAAGTCATTTCAGCTCCAAGTAAAGCATTCCCAAGTGTGCAGGTACCGCTGCGAGCACATCACTTAACTAGGCTGAGCATTTCCATCATCGCTGTCTGATGGTTCACCTAAAACTGGTCTTGCAATAAAATGATGTCATTTACATCTAATACTCTGATACAGCATTGATAAAGAAGAAGTACCAAGGGACCGTGGAACTCGACACCCCAATGCCTTTCGCTCTTTCAGTGACAGAACCAACTGAGGTAAAAATTCAGCTTTTGACTCACGTTGGAGATTGGAAATGAAAACCTTATTTCGTTCAGACCCATTGGTGGTGAGTCCTTCCATAGAAACAGATATAACTTCTCCAGTCCTGAAATGCTTCAAGCCAGCAACACACACAAACCTGAGAGTGATGCCTCTGCAGAGGGTAAAATGCTTTACAAGCAGGGAGTTTTGTTGGTATCATTTAATACAGAAAAACAGCATTTTCTTTTGTAAAAATCAATGTAGGATATCTACTCTCCACTGATATATAGGATAAACCATAGAACTTGGTAACATATCATCAGAGAAACCACCTAAAGACATTCACATCTGGGAAGACTCACGTTCAGACAGAAGAATCTTTTTTTCCTTTAACTCTGATGTTATTTAGTAGCAAAGAAGCACAAAAGCCTAACTCTGGGCACCAAGCCCATAATTTTACATCTCTGGATTTTTAAGATTTCCATCTGTCATAAATATCAGAAACACGAATCTTCGAAATCAAATATTAAAATGAGGGATGATACTGTAATGCGCTGCGGCATATGGTAAATTGCTGTCATTTCTTGAGAGGTGGCAGCATTTCAGTGGCGGCTGATTGCTTTATTATTTTTGCATTCATTGCCCATCACTGACGTATGCAGGTTCATTTTCATTTTTAAAAAGTAGCTCTAAAATAAAATTTTAAAAAGCACTGTTCACAATAGGCAGAGTGCACCCGTGATTTCTAGGCAGCATTCTGTGAATCTCGCCTTTATTTAGTTTTAAAGTTTGTACAATACTTTGAGACGTAGGATAAAAGAGACAGATCTCCATCGCCCTAGACAGTATTTATAGATGTGTACAGCATCTCTACTAATTTTGTGTTCAAACATGCCATAAATATCTCCAGCAACGGAAAGCTCAAACTGTACATTAGCATTAGTAGCTTCTTGTAAAGCAAAATTCTCAAAAATGCTTTTTAAATATATCAGGTTGGACTTAACATTTAGCAGCCCTTTCCATTCTACAGAAGAGGAAGGAAAAAAAGCAATATTTTAAATTTTCAGTACAATAAATTAACGGAAAAATACTTGCCTATATCCTGCATGTAAAGCACGCAAGGATGGAAAGCTGTCGTAGCACACTTTATTACCATCAACTGGGATGTTCTTGGCTTACCAGTACATTATCACAGCGTGTTGTTTTTCACAGTGGCATCTGAATGTTCATCCCTCCTGTGTTTCTTTGTGTTTACTGGTCACTACGTTATCCTCCTGCTACACTAAAGGTTAGCCTGACACCTCCTTATCCTCTTTGCTTGTATAAGAGCTTTCTGTCAAAAGTGCCATTTTTGTGTCCCCCCAACATTCTCCACTGTATCATAATTTACTGCAAGACTGAGAACTGAAACAATTTTGCATACATTTTCTTACCCACAAGGAATGGAAAAACACCATCATCACAAGTCACAATTTCAAGTTGTGACTTTAACAGAGATCAAACTCCTCTGAGCCCATTAAAAAAGGCAGGTGAGGGTCCCCACATACGCAATCACCTGGATTTGATATACTTCCTATTTGCTCAAAATCTTCATTTTCCTGCAACTCTGATCTCATTGTTCTATATTTTGTTCCTCTAACTGCAAAAGGAAGCAAGAAAAGTGGTTTTCTACTTCAGCATCAACACACATGACAGCGTAACACAGCCTTGCAGTCAGTCAGTGCACACAGTCTTCAATCCCAATCACACCTTCTCAGTTAATAGTTCTCCTTCCTATATTGAGCCCAAACACTACCATCGTGGATGCATCAGAACTCCATAATGACACAAATCCATAATATCTGGCAAAGCACAGCATTATTATATGCCTACAAACCTTCCTTTGCTTTCCTAGACAATGTGCAAAGGTAAGGGAAGACTATATAAACCCACACTTTAAGTCGCTATAAAGCATAGTTGGTTTTAAGCCATGCCTGAAAATTATCCTCAGGTTGAGTTCGATAAAAAGAAACCATTTTCAGGATCTTTTTATCAGGTTATTTCCAATTCCACAGGAGCAAAAGGATGCTTATTTTAAATAACGGGTTAATTCTGGAGACCTTCATTGAAAGTGTATTATGGAAGAATAGGTATAGAGTAAGTTTTTTCAAGCAAATCTCAGACTACAGTTAGCAACAAGGATGTTGTAAGCATGAGTAGGACTGTGAGAAAGCTCACGGTGTCAGGATATATGGGTATAATAAGGGAAGAAATAACAGAAGAGACTGAGGGCAAGCCAGGTTTGCANCCTGAAAATTATCCTCAGGTTGAGTTCGATAAAAAGAAACCATTTTCAGGATCTTTTTATCAGGTTATTTCCAATTCCACAGGAGCAAAAGGATGCTTATTTTAAATAACGGGTTAATTCTGGAGACCTTCATTGGAAGTGTATTATGGAAGAATAAGTATAGAGCAAGTTTTTTCAAGCAAATCTCAGACTACAGTTAGCAACAAGGATGTTGTAAGCATAAGTAGGACTGTGAGAAAGCTCACGGTGTCAGGATATATGGGTATAATAAGGGAAGAAATAACAGAAGAGACTGAGGGCAAGCCAGGTTTGCAAGCAACACATCTCAGGACACTGCTGTAAACCAGTTTTAGTGAGAAAATCCCAGCCACAGGAGGTCCGAAAAAAATCAGGAAAGGGCTAATCAAAATAGGTGTTGCAGTTCACTGAAGCTCCTGATGCTTCAGGAAAAGAATCTGTTTCCATACTTGAAGCACGTATACTGATGTGACTGGTGACTGACCAGTGTTTTAAGGTCTGAACTCAACAACCATATGATGTTTTGTTTCATGATTACAAAATGCTTCCACTAGTAATTCATCAAAGTTAAGCTTTGGCTCTTTTCCATGAACTACGCTAAGCACTGTCTCTCAGCCTGGTAAGACTGCACATGCATTATCATTTTCTATTCTGCATCACTGTTATTGCTCTTTACCTGCAACCTCTGGAAAAAGCATTGCAGAAACATTGTATTTAGACAGAAATGGAAACAAGACTGTAATGATGCCAAAGAGCAGTAATTAAAGTGAAACAAATTAAATTGGGAAGACACTGAAAGACAATTTACTTGAAATACCATATTTCAGGCCACCTAAGGAAAAAAAAACCTAAACAGTTTTTCATTTACAGTTATGGTTAATTAATTATGAAGGTAAACCCATAAAGATTAACAGCTGAACTAGAGAAATCTTCTGCTGTGTGTTTGCAAATACTGCAATTCCCATACTCCCAAAGTCACTTCTGGGCTGCCAGTTTTGACTGGGAGGTGAGGAAGAATGGAGCTTTTTCAGAAATACCCACTAAATCCTAACTGAAAAGAAAAATTTTGATTTAGATTCACACTATAGAAAGAGCTCAAGAAAACCAAAGTGTTAAGCGTAACAAATCCTGAACGGTCACATGTATTTACTTATTCTTTGGACTTCTAGTGAAGATGCTGTCCCAACCAACAAGTAGCCATGACACAAAGTGGTTGTCCTCACAAAGGTTAAAATCTTGTACGGCTATTCACAGAATCACAGAAAGGTGGGGTTGGAAGGAACCTCTGGAGATCATGCAGTCCAACCCCGCTGCCAAAGCAGGTTCACCCAGAGTAGGTTGGACAGGAATGCATCCAGGTGGGTTTTGAAGATCTCCAGAGAAGG
>RSEF01000008.1:29805020-29843587 GCA_003993805.1 Himantopus leucocephalus | reverse complement strand
ATCGTGCAATATTTCCAGTCTAATTACTGAGTCAGGACCGGGCACTCTGGAATACAGCTGTGACAAACACTGGCCTGCATGTATTAGAGGATAAAGGCCCAACTTCAGTTTTAAGACAAAATAGTAATCTTTTGCTGGTACTGTTGGAATTTCAGGAGTTCCTGGAAACAGTTTCTTCCTTTAAGGCAAAATCCTTAATCATAAAGTGAGTCCATGTTTGTGTGTCTAATTCCATAAAATCTCTAAGCCCAGAGGAACCATAAGCACAAGGCCGGTTTGACTTCTCCTGCTAGCATCTGGGATGCAGCACTTCAGCATCTGGAAAGGTGACACCCACTGGAGCCAGTGGTGACCCTGGCCAGTAAGAGGAGCAACCTAGAGAGCAAGAGACCAAGGCACACAGCCAAGATAATTTCCAGTTATGCAATATTGATTCAATATTGAAATCCTCTTTGTTCCACTAAAATCAAAATGAAATACTTTTATGTATTTTGAGCCTTATTAAAACCTATTCTTCTTAAAACAAAACTTAATTGAAACCAGCTAGAAGAAGAAAGTTTAATTTATCATGAAGTGACATTTTGTAATTAAAATACAGTTCAGAACACAATGTTTAGCTGCAAAGGCGTGAATTTCCCCTTCTTCACTGTTGCTGCCAACTTCCTATGAGAGGGGTTAAAACTAGAAAACCAGCTGTTGCTTCTTTTCACTGAAAATTAACTGAAAGGAAAACAGAGATCCTTTATCTAGAAACAGCTCCCACCTTCTTCTCTTTTCAAGGAGACAAGGCATGCCAGAGACGCAGTGCTGTGACCACATACTGAGGTTTGTGGGGCTGGTTCAGGCATGATGGCTGGTGAAAATTAATAAACTGCATTAACAGCAATAGCGAAGAACAGCATGGACCACACACCTTTCCTGTGTCAACGACCGAGTCCTGCACCTAAGCTGCAAGTGGACCATGCCTTCTAGCAGGGCTGCTTTCAGCCAAGAGCTTCACCAGGTGAGACAACTGCCTGGCCTGTGTCCCGCTCTGCAGCATAAACCCTGGGAGCAGGCGGTCCACGGATAACAGGTCAACCCAACCCGTAGTATCTACCGTATGGAGAGATGGAGCAGGAAAGCACTGCAATCGTGCAAGGTCTGAGAGGCGGTATGACATTGGTGCCACCCACAGATGTTTTACCCTTGACACTATTGAGGGGCAATACAGGAGAAAACTCACAGGAGAGCAGGAGTAAAGAAGGAGTAATTAGATGCCTGCAATAAACTGTGGCTCTGGATCAGTATCAGGAGATGTCTTAATCACAGGTTTTGGGTGGCTCTCAGTCGTGACATTTCACGGCTGCATTTCTTCAGTTCCCCAGTATTGCCGGTTGTCTACTCTTCCAGACAGTGGCTGACATCTTGTAGTTGCAATTACAACAAAGCAGTTCCCTGTGCTCCCACTGGTGATGCCCCCCTGCCCTTTCACTACACATCCTTTCCCTGCCACATCCCCATTTCCTAGAGTTCCAGTAATCATCTCCATCTATACCTGCACTAACAGCTTTGCTAATATGGAAAGCAGAGAGTAAAGAGAACACAAAAGTTGATCCTCAAATGATAGATAAGATGTGAAACCCTTTCTAAAGATTACCATTTTGTTCAATACATTCTGAAAAAGCTGCATTTCCAGATCATTTCCTGTATTTACAGCAATCCTATTCCTCCATTCCTTCCCCCTTCTTAATCTTCTGCCCTTGAAGGCTCCATTTTGGGGTCAATTCAGATTTTATTGAACGAGTTGCTGAACATGACTTCCTCTAAACATTCTCTCTTGATAACAGGGCTGTTCACATACAGCAGCACTCCCAAAATCACGCTAGCGAATCTGGAAAGCTGAATTTCACTTGCAGGCAGTAAGAACTGGAAAGAGGCACCAGGTTACGTATAGTTGACTACAAACCTGACCGTACTTATATTTCTGTATGTGGGTCTCCAACTAAAGAACCAAGTTAGTTTTAGACACATGAAATCTTTTGATAAGGTAACCATGAAACCTGTACATGGTGCCATAAGCATCGCCTTTTATACTCACGTCTTGTGCCTAAAAGAGCTGCAAGGGCTCTGCTTGTAATGACTATAAACTGTTGTAAGCTGAAATCCAAAGTTGACTGGCAAATTACTTTGAGATATACCAAGCAGTTAATTCCTTTTCCTAAAACAACATTCCAGGTGCTAGGAAAATCTCTACATCTGCGCACAGCAGCAATAAATACAAACTTTCTCATGTAGGCACAGAAAATGTGCAAGAAATTCTTATTCTTCTAATTGGAACATAAGATGGAACAATCATTTCCACTGTAGTCTTCTACTTCAAGACGCAAATAAAAGGAACATGATTTGGCCTCAAAATCCATCAGTGAACTAGGAGTGATGAAAACATTCTTACTACCCTCACAAAGTGAGCGTGGTCCTATGGCTTTGAAGTAGGTTAATACCACGATTACAGCATTTGCAGAGTTTTGCCATGCTGCTCCAATCTCCTTTCACACTTACCAACTCCATGAATAAAAATGCTTTTGGTACAAAGGTTAAGTACTTCAGAATCATATGAAGCTTTAGCCACACCTCTATCTTATATATGAAAGAAAAATCTGCAGGCTACAATGGCTTGATATACCCAGAGTTATTCAATGCATTTGGCACAATCTTGCCATCTTTAAGACTGCTTATGTGTTACAAGGTTTATAAAAAAGGGAGCAAAAGGAGCTATCTCCGATCATACAATGAATCTGGTGCTTCAGCTTAATATAAAGACTGTTGCGATTCACCACCAGCCTTCGCATCAAGCTGTGATCCAGGTCCCTTTCTCATTTGGAGGAATACAGTCACCGTCACCGTCATTGGCAGGAACTGACCCAGCTGTGCATACATTGGGACAAGGCTGTTCTAGCTGGACTCCAAACCCTCATCGAATGGTTGAATTCCAGAGTCAAAGTTGAAATTTTCTTGGAAAAAAAGTGTTTCCCCCAACAATTGTGACTAAGAATTAACTTAATAGTACTACTAGGCTTGAGGTGAGTAAACTAGTAAATTAACATCTCTAAATGAAATTCTGATGAATAGAAACATATTGACTATGAAACCTCAGACCTCAAAGCCCATCATACAGAACAGATCAAACAAAAATCCTACTCTAAAGGCTGGCAGAAGGAACTTGGAAAAGTAGTGTACTCTGAATATTTTGCCTTAGTCATACCAACATAAGCATATTAATGTTTTCTAGACATGAAAGTCTGGCTGACTAAATACCCATATTTCAGGGATGCTTAGCTTACATAAGCAGTACTGGCAATAGGGAACTGGTGGTGTTACACACCTACTACTGGCAAGTAAAATCATTCACTTCCGTGTATAAAAATATTAAAATGTATTATTTTTTAGGAAAAAATACCCAGTTTCATCTCACAAATCTGTTTTTTCCCCCCACACAGACGACTATTTCTAAATCTTTCCGCTTGTCAGTTCTGAATAACTCGGGTTAAAAAAATGATACTTAAAGGGTTTTGAGTTTAATGCAGGCCAATAACCTTGAATATTTTAAAGCAGCAAGAAAGAAGCTTAACCACACATTTCACCAAGTCTAAAGAGACATAATTTGAAAGGTATTTATAGCTAGTGCCTCTTTATTTTCACATCTCAGGCTTTTAGAACCTTTGGTCTAAACCTAAAGGGGAATTTTTTCCCTTTGAACTAGGTTACTTCAAATGGAAATTTCATTACTAACCTCAGAGAATTCAGTCTCCTCCAAACATCATCTGCGTTGAAAAAAAAATAAAAATCAACTTGTATTTGGATATAATTAGTGTGGTAACAGAAGTGACAAAATCTGGCCTGCAGAGGTTATGGGGCATGAGCAAAAGATGATTTGTAATGGTTCAAACTTATCTGCTGGAGATACACTGTGCAGAAAGGAGCATGAAGAAAGGACAGAATACGTAATACTGACCTCACCGAGTTCATCTGATGGTCAGTAAATTCACATGAGTTTCAAGTTACACTTCTCAAAATATCTTCACATTTCTGAAAAAACACACTAGGAGATGCACCTTTGGTATCTTTCCCCCCCTCTATCTCTAACTAGCACATTCCCCTGCAATTCAGCAGTGGAAAACAATGTCTAATATGTGGCATACAAACTCAGTATTCTTTAATAAAACATACAAGTCCTCTTTGATAATTCTGCACAAAGGTGTAGCTCTGACTGTCTTACTCTTTTGTGTTTGCCAACAGCTCTAAATGAGAGAGTTTCTCAGGAAGAAGAAACTCCACTCTAAAAATAGATTAAATGTTGTTACGACTTTCCTGGAAGCTGAACTTCGAATAAAAGGTGAAAGACAACTTGTAAAGTTGATTTTGCAAAATCACAAGGCTTCAAAATTTCCTCCACTGCAAAAGTCTTATAATAAAATTGGACTCCAGTAACAAAGAGTCATCAAGTCAGGTTACAGATCATCTTAACAGATGATCATCAGGCAACAGAAAATATATTTTCATAGCATGTCTATAAAAGGTCTTCTTGCATCTTTAACTTTGCATTGATTGCTTCTCATTATGAAAAGCATACAAATCTTCCCTCAATTTTTTTTAAATTACCTTTTGTTTTATGAACAAATATTTGTTTAATACAAATACAGAAAGTATTTCATATAAACACACAATAATTTCACTTACTAAAATTCCTGCATCCAACTGCTCTGTGGACGTTTAGCCCCAAATGATTGGTTCCACCAAAAGATTAAAAGAAAACTAAATCTCCCCTGCGATCTTCATAATCTTTTCAGTACATTGGCAGTTTATGCATTGAATAGAATATGAGGAATTACTGAATTAAAGAATTACTGTAGAGAGTTTACTAGGTTTTCAAATATATTTCAAATATATTTACTTTACCTTTATTTGCTAAAATACCCATGTCCCTGAAAATGGTTAGGAGATAATTTAAAATGAATAAATAATTAAATTAATGTAACATCCTGAATATTTTTAAACACAATGAAAGTTCACTGCTTTCACAAGATTCAACCCCAGGATCCTTGTTGCTCTCTTAAATATCTCTACATTAAAAAAAAACAACACTCAGGAACCTACAAATTAGCATTAAAGTGGGCTTTCAGGTTGTTAGAACTCCTTTCAAGCTATTTTTGGACACCCAAGTTGTGTTTGTTTCACTGAAGTAAGTAGTCTAGCAGCTGGTGGGAGTAACTACACTTGCCTCGTAGGGAAGGACTTGACCTAAGGAGAAAGAAGATAAACCTGCATTATCCTGGACCTCCTTAACATATGCACATATGCAGCAAAGTACGAGCCTTTCCATCGTTTTAAACAGAATTAGATGACCCCCTAATAAACCTCCTCTTCGTATCATTAAATACTGTTCATCCCTCTCTGTTCTAACCCTGTGGCCATCTTAAACATCTGTATCTCAATCAACTCAACTGCTGTAATCTCAGTCTCTTCTCATCGCTTGTTCCTGGTCATCTCTTATTTGTTCAGAATGCAACCAAAATAATCTCCTGAATGCTGCTCTGACTGCACCCCTCCGAAGCCCTGCACTGATTTCCAGTTGTTCAGACTATTCATTTCAAACATATTGTTCCCTTCTTCCAGCTAAGGCTGGCTCAAAAATAAGATGCACATTCAAAATATTCAGATTTTTCCTGTTCTGACATTCTCCAAAAGGAAAAGGGAGCTATAAAAGCAAACAAAGGAGGAAGAAAGGATGAAGAAAATGGTGAGACACACATATATGCCACAGTGGCCCAGGGTAATCACCTGAGCTATGGGACTTCCCCCCAAAATCATGCCCTGCAATCAGCACGAGGGTCAAGCTCTTCTCCCATCCCTATGAGAGGGAGGGATCCCCAACTCCTCTGACACAAAGCTTCTCTTTCTGAAACATTATCTTGCATCTGAGGAAGTTTCCTTAATGAAGCCTTAGTTGAAAACATTATTTCTCTATGGAAAGTTCCTCTGTTATTTTGCTGAAAAAATATCCAAGAGTAATTCCTGAACATCTACAGTTTCTATACCCTTATTTAATTCTCACCTGAACTAGTCTGTCTTCCTTCACTGAAGCACCACTGTCAGCTTGGATATTGTGATGATTTTCTTCTTCCAAAAATATTTCCAAGTTCCTTTCATGTCCCTACGATGTGACCTTTTGCATAAGCTATTTATCAGACTGCCTTCTTAAAATCATTCAAATCCTTTCTAAAAAAAACAAACGCCAAAACACAACCACCTGTCACTAGATTTTTTTTTTCTTTGAAAATAAGAAAGACGTATACATGGAAAGAATGTTGCTAAAATGTAAAGAATTGAAATCTTCTGGTGCTCTCATCAACATCCGTGTATTCACGTTCAGGTTGGGATATCATGCAAAGAAAGCAGGCAGCTCCATCTTCACTGTCAGGCAGAGAAAGCAGCACCAAATGGAGCACATTCCCTGACCACTGTCCTTCCATTCACTGCACAGGGCAAAGGTCTGCAGGAAACAGCAATATGAGCTCAGCTCATTAAAAACTGTATGAAAATGTATATCCTGGAGGGATGTTAAATTAGGCTTACACAGGCAACTTTGAGTCTGTGCTTCCTTAGAATTTTAGTGCTTAACCTTATAGCCCCAGCATTTCTTTAATGCAATTAAATATAGAGGTAGAGATGTAATATATTGCTTTAGTTATAGCCTAGCAAAGAGAAAGAAAATAGGTGAGACAGATAAAGGACTCTGTAGGTTGCTTTCATTTTGATCCCTAGCGTCTCTCTAGCATTGCCATCTTTTTGACATGCTCACAACAGTGGAGGCTGTGTTCTCCCACATCCATTTTTACTGAGAAGGGCTGATAATACATTATTTTTAAAGAGATACTTCAGAGTCTGTGCATTTTTTAAAAAAAACCTGCAATGTATAAACTTCCCTAGAGCAGTAAACATAGCAAACATTAAACACACAAAGGTAACCATATAAATACCAAACTTAAGCCACGTCCAACTACAGAGTACACCCAATTTCCCTGATGCATTTAATTCACTTGACATGACTTTGTAGATTTGAGTTCAATGTATAACTCATGCAGGCAACACAAGGTATAAAAAAAAAGATTAATTCAGTCAACTACTACTGATATTTTTGCCTTCCACCTAGTTATCAGCATGCTAGTCCACATTATTGTGATGTGCGAGTATTACCCTCCTATTACTTTGATGGCAATTTTATATTTGAAAATGAAATTAATAGCTAACCTCAAAAGGCTTATTATGCTTAATTTCATTTCACTCCCCGAATCATCCTTTTCACTATACAATTTCTCCTCTAACTAAACTAAAAAGAATCAGAGGTGTAATTATAGATTACAGATTAGCTGTTCAACATTTGCTAGTAGTTAAAATGGGGGTAGACATTAAAAGCAAATTGACTCCAGAGAAAGCTGTTCCTCCCGACGTCTGTAGAAGAGGCTGCTGTTGAAAGTTAATATTTGTGAAGTGAAAGCTAGAGCTTTCTGTGCTTTTGGACAACTTTGCAGGGCTCTCCCAAAGCAGGACATCCTACCACCACTGAAACCACTGCCAGAAGGATCTCCCACCATCCCCAGCTGCATTCACTGGGGTCAGTTATGGGTAAGGTAGGAAGACACAATGTTGTCCCCAGAATCCCTCACAAGAAACCATCCTCTTCACAGGCAGGACAAATCAGGGAAGGGCAGAGGCTTGCCTGTGCTACACAGCCACATAGCAGCCTCCCAAAACAATGACCCACAATGCAGGAGTACACGGGTCACTTCAAGTCTCCTTTCCCCTTGAACTCACTCTCTACTCCTGGGTCAGGACTTCACTGGAGGCATGGCCTCCATTCTGAGCCTGCGCAGGAGCACTAGTGAACTTCAAGTCAGACTGGCTGACAAGGAGGAGGAGAGGTCTGAGTGCCAGCCACTGAAGTAAGAAGCTGAAATCCTGACGTGCCCATAGGTTCAGGTGCCAAAAACTGGAGGAGACTGACGTTGGGAGGGACAGCTACTGGACAAACTGGATGTCTAACATCACCTATGGAGAAAACTGCGTGTGTATGTGTGTCCACTAGCAAACTTCACACCTGATCAACCAGAAGAGAGGAACAGGACTGAGACATCGGTGGTGTTCACGTGTACAGAGGTCCTGTTTCTGAACACATGGGTGCTGGTAAAAGCTCTGCTCTGTGTGGGGCGATGTGTGTGGCTGTTTGCAGCGCGGGTACACGCACCTGTCGGGAACACAGGCTCAGCCGTCCTGCTGCCTGCATCTGGGTACATCAAACCGCAGCAGCCGTGTATGAGACTGCGAGAGGAGAGATCTCCCAGGCCCCGCAGCCCACCAGATTCAATTACCTCTAATGAAAGATCCTGGAAACACGACCATGTTAACATTCTGGCTCCACACATACTGACTTCTGTGTTGATGGAGGAACAGCTTCTTTTCTTCCCTACTGCAAGCATCCCAAAGCAGACACAAGGCCCAGAGAGACCACAAGCTATTCGCACCTTCACTTCAAACTTCATCTACTTGGAGCAAGGAAGGGCGGTTTCACAACTCAGCAGCCAAATGGTAATTTGCTCTACTTCTCCTATTTTTATTGCTGTTTTGCAGCAATGAATAATGCTGTCTCCAAGAAATGGAAGTGAAAGCTACTCTGTTCTTGTCAGAATAATAATGGATATTGTGTTGGCAACTGCCCTTCTGCGCTGCACAACAGCATAAATAAAAGGAATTGGGAAAAGCCAACAGCACCATAGAAAATAAAGTGTGTAAACTCACCTGCTTGCAAATAAGTGATAACCTCTATTGTTTGGTGTTTCAGCCTGGGCAACAACAACAGGATAAACACTGCGTCTAAATCAGAAGTGAGTCAACTCCACTGATGCTCAACTATGGAGAGATGCTGTGGGAGAACGGCACCAGCCGTTCAAGGAGGATCAAAGTAGAAAAGTGTAGCTTGCCAAGATGTCAAGAGTGCCTCCAATACACGGTTGTTCAGACAGCAAGCAACTGAAGGACAGCCTTCTCCAAACCTCAGGTTAGTTCAATGCTGGGATATTAGCTTTGGCCTCACTATTGTTACTGGTAGAAGGCGAAAAGTCAATGAGCGTTAAAGTATTTGCTCCTTACGGCTTGGATTCAGGTACAGTTTTTCTTCACAGCGGCTACACAGATTCAAGCAGGGAAGACTTGCCTTCTTTCATGGTTTAGAAAATGGATTATCTTTGGAATGTTCCTCAGTACAGAGCACTAACTGTGAAACACGGTGTAGCTCCTGCTCCTGATGAGCCGTTAACGTGTCCAGCTGGACAGACAGAGGCCTCTGCAGCCTGAGCTCTGGGCTAGCGGCACGCAAAGCACTTCTGGTGTGAATGATGTCTGAATGCAGACTGAGAAGTTATTCGAGACAAGAAAAAGTTTCAGAAGGTGGTCCCTAATGATGGAGGTCTTCAGTGAACAGCTGATGAGTACCAGTAACTTCATGCATTGAATTTACAGTCTCCTGAACTTCATACAGGACCCTACATTTTTCTAAGCAGCAAGCACTCTTAATACTATCAGGGAAAGAATATTTTTGTCATTTTAAAAAAAAGTAACTTAACGGGATCATAGGTGCATAATGCATCAGTCTACCATCCAGTTGTTCATGACTTTAATACTGAAGGCATGAGGAAATCAGCAATAGAAACCGCTACAGCAGGTGAACAGAAGAAAAACTCTCAAGGTACACAGCGCGAGGACTACCCTTGGCGGTTTCGGTACGATTATGGTACACCACCACTCTGCTCTCAGGACACAGGTTTCTCACAATTTCACAGGGGCCAGAACCCACTTAGAGAAGCCGGTCTGACCCTTGGCAATGTCTCCACATTCACTACCTGGCTCTGTCAGGGCTTCCTCCACTGTCACCCTCCAGAGACACACATCTTCCTTTGTATCCAAAACCTGTTTCATGCAGGATTCCAGGATTCTACACACACCTTTTGGGGCATATTCCTTGGGAGAGCAAAGCTACCAAGGAGTAACATGATTTCTCCTTTCCTGAAAAACCAAAAGCATTCAGTTGACTTTGGCATTGGTTGTTAGTTTCTAAAAAAAAGTTGCTCCTGCTGCTCACATTGCAGGGGACCTTGGTTCTATTCTTAGTATGCCTGTTCAAAATCCATAGATATACGTTAAGATCTGATCATCTGATACTTGCATAAAAATACACATTAAGTGCATATAATACACCTACCTATGATTTCACTAAGAACTGGTCTAGTTTAAAAGACTGAAAAAAAATATTTTGGTTTTTATTCAGCTCATTGTCTTCGTACAAAAGACTCACACAAACACATTATTTAGTTAAACAAACTAAATATATTGTTGCCTCATCTGCAAAACCAACCAACTGTAAAAGCAGAGAAATGCTTTTTTTTCTGTCTTTACACTAACACTAGCTATTATATATAACAATGTTTAGTTTAAAATAATACAAATAATATGTAATTATTTCTGAGGACAGGTTTATCTCTAAAAGGAATTCATTTTCAAGAGGAACGTTATACTTAAACACATTCATCCACCGTGCCATTAGACAACCCAAATACATTACATATTTTATTACCTTTATTCTGGATGGCCAATAATGTGAATATTGATTATATAGCTACAGCACATCATCTACAAGAATCACAGCCGCATCTTTTCTTTACTCCCAAAGAGCACAGTGAATGTCTGGGCCTGACATATCCAACACAGGAATTCTGATCCTATTACTTGGCCAAATTCACCGGATATTTCTTTAAGCTCAGGAATATGCCATAGTGCATGAATGAAGGGCTTACAAATTCAGCCACAGCATATTTCAAAAGGCTACCAATTTTGCGGCAAGTTTTTCTTAAGAGTAAGTGACCAGTGTTTAAAAGGCCTAGGACATTAAAGATTAAGGACACAATGATTTTTCAACTATGGGTTTTGTGACTAATTTACTCTGGTATTTAGGTAAACACTTGTGTTTCTAGCTGCATAAATACACAAACCAAACCCTGCGTGTTTCCCTTAACTTGTACGTTGCTCCACAATTTTTTATTCACAAGTTCACTGATGAAATCACTGTGATATCACTACCAAGAGAACAAAACATATTGGGTTAGAGCACAAAACAAGAAACGTGACCCTCAGATTACATATCAAGTTCTGCCCTGGTTTGTGGTGTAATCTTAGGAAAGTAATTGAGAGATCAGAAGTGGCTTTTGATGCAAAGATCTAACCACCTTTGAAATCAATTTATATTTCTCCCATATATACAAAGGTCATGAAAGCTCATTACTTTCCATAAATTATATAAGATTATATAGGTTTGGAGGAATTTTCCCTAGTAACAAGAAAAAGTATACACTGCAATAATCTGGGCATTAATGCTAAGTGTTATCTGTTTATTTCAGGGAAAATTGGTGAGCAGTTTAATGCTTCTAAGGTTACTGGGATGAAGCTCATTTTCCAGATTTACTTGTCTTTGATTTCCCTTCAGCAAAATGGGAGCATTTACCAGTGCAGCTGATATCTCCAACTTGTACTTTACAGTGAGTAACACATTGATGTATTTTATTATTACTTGTGGAATTTCCCATAACGTCAATGGAAAAGGCAAAATGTTTCAGAAAAGCAGAAATGTTCAACTGCACGTAATGCAACACACAGACAGAAATGTCATTCATCAATATTTACTAGACAAGCAAATATCTTTGCATGAAGAACGATATAAAAACATTATCATCATCAACATACTTGTCCCTGTAGAATACTTCTATGTGAGCCATATTAGCAAACTTCCACTAACCCAACCCCCTAGAGGCATTTTAGCTGCTAAACTGGATGAATTAAGTTACTCCTGCTCAGTAACAGTCATTACATGACAGAATTTTCTTCCCTGAATTCTCTAAACAGAACTTTTTGTTCACAAATGTCCTAATACAAACTTTGCTGGGAGTCCTTTCAATGACTACCAAGTAGACAAAAAGTTTCCCTGAATATTACTTTATTTGCCTGCTTGGAAGTTCTACCAGTCTCAGCCCCTTACTTTCTGCATATTTCAACCGAAGCTCAGATGTACTTTAACAGTGTAAGTGGATGAAGCCAGAACCAACGTACAGCACAGGCTGACCTGGATGCATAGGTGATCCTCACTGCCAGCAACCAACAGATTTCCTAACGTACAGCCAGCCTCAGAGCACAGTAACACCCACCTGTATTTAATGACTGTTACATGAGTCAAATCCTCCATGGAACATGCATTGCATTAAGCTCCTAATTACTAGTTTCAATTGAAATGCTTTGACGACTGTTAAAACATTGAGAAATGATAACATAGCAGAAGCTCTCAGGAAATGTTATTCTTAACACTCAAGAGATTATTGATTCCTCTCCTGAGAAGCAGCAAAGTAACAGAGCTCCAACCTTAACTTAGGCAGACCCGTCTCTCAATTAAAAACAACAGTAAACATTTTAACCGCATCAAGAGACAACATCCATCACCCCCAAAGAATGCTTCAATTAACACAACCATGGACCCCCTTCGGTTGAATGCAGTATTTAAAACGGAATTCATGAGCTCTCTAATTTATGATAGGTTATTGGATAACTCGTGTTAATTATAGCTACACAATGTCAAAATTAATGATTTTCCCACCCTCCTTCAACTTGAGAATGAATACATAACTTACATCAAGACTCAAAAGATGTGCAATTAATATTGTCAGTAACCACTTCACAAAAGAGATTTGTTAAAGGCAGGCATGTGGACTCAATTAGTGTATCAATTAATGTTGCTGTTACTTGATCTATAAATTATTGAAAAACTCATAACTACTGCAAGGAAACAAAGCAAATCCACTCCCCGGCGATGAAATAAGCTCCTGACTATGCCCCTCTTTCATTACTCTTTAGATCAAATTTGGCTTTTGCTGGATTCCATAAATCTTAGCAATGTAATCAGAAAAATAAATGAACCTAAACCAATCTGACAACTTGAAATGCCTCATTACAGTGATGATGCTTTAATTGTTATCTGATTGTAATGTAAAAAAAAAAGTTCAATAATAATAATTAAAAAAATAATTTAAAAAATCAACCATCATTGTTCATAACACTTATTAATTTAAACTGAAGTTCCAATCTGGAAATGAACCTGTACAGACTGCATCAAGATTTCTTTGTATCAGCAAAATTGCAACCTTCACATCAACCAGAAACCTCTAACCCACTCTCAAATTTAGCAATGATTAGTCCAAAGATTAGATTCAAATGAGGGCTAAGAAACCCGAAAAAGGACTTGGGTAGCATTACGCACCTATGATGAAAACTGAAAATGACAAAACATAACCTTGTTTAAAGGCTGCTTATCCCCAAAGGCTTTTAAACTAACTAGGTACCTCCTGTTTGATCTTAGTAAGGCTAGAGTTTTGCTTCTGGGGATGCACAGGTTTTCCTTTAGATAGTTAGACAGACTCCACTTTCTCATTAGGGTTTAAAAGACCCAGGAAATAGATGTGACTCTGCCAGAGGCCCGATCAGATATATGTGAATGGTCCCGGAGCCACTGCGCTCCTTTTAATTAGCAGTCAGACAGTTAAAAGGGGACACTTAACCCCAGAGTATCAAACTCAGATCTTCTGCCACCAAGAAAGCACTGCCATGCAACACGCTCTGCTCTGCTGGTGCAAGCGGGGTAATTCCTTACCTGGCATTAAAGAGCCCCCTGAGCGGAGTCCGCTCTCGCTTTCCCTCCTCAAGCACAGCTTCCGAACTTGGATATTCATTCAGTCAAACCAAGTGCCCAACTCATGGCTGTGAGAAGGCATCTAGCTCTGGTAGAGACACAGCACATCACACCCCCTCTAAATTTCACGTTCCTACTGGCTAGTTACGGCAATCCCCGGCTTGGCGACCTGCCTACTGCGAAATCTGTTTCCCGATGCCACGTGTCCCACGCATTGACGTGGAAACCTATTAAATAAGGGAATTTCACCCATGGGGATCCTTAGCATCAAAGATCGTTATATGCTGATTGTCAACATGCCTGAGCTACTGCTTGTATCTTGCTTCCATTTTTAAAAGCCCCTGTCATTTTGAAAATTGACTCAAAAGTCTTATTGTAGGTGATAGAATGAGAGATGATTTTGCAAAAATATCCTATGCTTCAAATAGAATAATTACAGAATTTAAGTCCAAGAGGAAGAAATCAAACCCCTAGAAAAGTCTCCTGGCGTGCCCCAAGCAGATACAGATCTACATTCAAATTTGGTAGCCTGGCTCAATTCTTCACTGACCTCCCATTTCAGTATTCTTGAAAGTTTAAGTTAATTTTGCAAGAAGGGATTTTTCAAGGCAGTTATCAGCATGTATTCAACAACAATGCAATACATTTTCCCCAAAGAGGTTTCTAAATAATTTTTAATTCCGGTAAGCACAAGTAAATGTTTTCCATTCGATTCAATAATCCATACACGCTTATAAATGGCTTTTCCCCCACGTACTACAAAACAAACGCGGTTTATGTTTCTAACAACTTTGGCTAATAAAAAATTCTAATTTTCTATCCTGAATGGTAAAAACGTGTAACATTTATTCCCCTCTGAATGAACCAGATGACATAAACAAATGAAGTAAAATCAACCTTTAAGAGCATTATTTGAATGATTAATTCTCTAAATGCTTCTTAAAGAACACATGATTTTTGGCAAACCCACATGGAAGAAAAAAAAAAATCACCAAAAAGCCCTAGAGCTTTCTAAATCTCCTGAGAATTTTGCATGAGTTTCTTTTAGAGAGCAACATGAAACCTGTTCAGGATGTCTTTTGAAATTCATCCTCAAAAAAGGTAATTACAACACAGTTACTAATAGGTATCATTTAAGAGTGGCATGAAGATCAGGGCTGGAGGTGGGCAATGGCAGAAATGTAATCTCCTCTAATAGCATCTAGTGTGCCGTAAACTCATAAGATGGAGTAAAGTATAGAAAGGAGGGCTGCAGAGGTCAGGGTGAAACACGGGTCCTCCACTGGTAAGCATCTTCACAGTACATGGAGCATAAAGCTCACCTCCATTTTCAAAACTGTCTTTGAGACAGCTAAAACTCCTACTCTCTGCTGGGAGTATGACCAGGTAGCATTTCTGGAGCACATCAAATTCTTGATCCATCAGATCAATATTGACTGAATAAAAGGCAAAATTAGTACTTGATTTTTAATGGACTATTTTTAAGCTTATCCAGGGTGATAATGTTAACATAGAGAACTACAATTTGATGTTATCATGTTAATATTGAACTTACCTATCATACATTAGAGTTTTGCAGCTGCGATTCTACTTAAATAGCAGCTTCTGAGAGGATTTCATATGTAAGTTCTTGTCCTAACTGTAGTACTAATCCTTCAGTGTTAGAACAGAATACTGCCTTACAAACCTGCCCTGATGACAACGGAGAGACTGAAGACTTTACTATGACTAGAAAGCTCATGGCTGTAAAAACTACTGTGCCTAATGAGAAATGTTTTAAATAATCTCTTGTAGGAGAATTGCTTTGCGTACCACTACAAAAAGCGTCAAGTTTTCCCAACACATAAAAGAAATATTCTGTAAAATCTGGAACTTCGTAGGAATGTTTAATGCCATGTGCCCCATCTGCATCAGAAGTCAAACTATTTCTCTTTCACCAAAAAATCAGTAATCTATGCAATAGAGTCTAAAAGCAATTATAAGAAACCATAAAAGAATGTCAAACACACGTCCTACCCTGCTGCAGGGAGTTAGTTAGCAGCAGGACTTCGCATTCGCCCTCATTGAATACCATCAGACTCCTCTTGGACCCTTCCTCTAACCTGTCCAAATTACTAAATTGTCTGCTTAACTTATGATGTTACAGTGCCTTTAACGCAAGACAGGCACTGTACCACAATGTATAAATGAAATCATCTGAATAACCACCATTTTCTTTTCAGCCATTGTACTTCAGTAAGAATAGCAGTTTGCATTTATCTAACATTTTGTCATGTTTTGTATTCATATACCTTACAAATATTAGGAATTAAGCTTTGTATTATTCCAACACTTCAAATAAGAACCACCACCTTACTATATCCTCATACAGCTAGAGAGAGAGCCAAAGATTTAGCTGTCACTACACAGAAGACTTATGCTGAGACCAGGAAAGAACCCTATCCCGTGCTCTAACTCCATACTGATCCTCACGCCCTTTCAGTCACCCCAGATCTTCAGTGTGGGATACATTTGTGGGACAGACATCCCGTTAGGGCAGCTATTATCAAACTTCATGCTCTTTCGCAGCGCAGTGCTGTGAACTGCAGCTGGCAGGAGAACTACCAGAATGGTAGATAATACAGCAAAAGAGCCCCCTCCCTGCTCTGGATGGAAACAGTTGCACGGCTCTTGCAGAATTACAGCAAAACCTGATTCACTGGAAATACGCTAGAGCTGAAATTTCTGTTTATAAAGCAAAGACTAATTTCTTGGGAATAGTCAGTTCCATTGCATAATCAAACTCATTGATTAGCAACGTTAGAAACTTCATGTTAGTACTTGCTACCTGTCACTGCTCCCAGTTAATGAACTTGGGAAAAAAGAAGAAAAAAAAAAAAATCCCTGTTTTTCACACGTCCATCATTCACACTACACAGGGGAGGGCTCATTGTTGAAACATACGCAAATACATACAATTCAATGGCGAGTAAATGAGCACACCAAGCTTCTTTTGACTTTCATTATGTGGGATTTGAATAGCAAACACTGCCTGAATTGTATACCTTGTCTGTACAAAGCAGTCACTGTACCGCGAGGCGGGTGGATGGCTGGATGTGATCAGACGCACTCAGACTTGCACATACAACACACAACAAGATTATTTCTGGAGATGTGCTGCTGCCATACACTGTCCCTTCCAGTTCTTCAGGTACTTGTACATGCCGCAGGGAGCTCTGATCGCTGGCACAGAAAATATTTTATACTTTCTCGCAGTAAAGGTAATTCTCAGAATTTCCATTTGGGGAATAGAATCAGCTTTTGTGCAGAGAAGCATTCAATTATTATGATTTATGAAAATGGTTTTAGAAGCTGGATGCTGAATATTTTATTAACATCAAGTTTCTAAAACAGTTGTTTGCTGTTTTCAAAAGTTTCACCCTCCAGCAGAAGAAATAACATAGGAGGAGACATGCATCAAAAACATGTTATCCGTATTGCAAAGAAGTGACATTTTTTAATTTCCTGCCTGCCCCAAAATACTGAATGGTCATACAACCAAACCATCTTTACTTTCTGTACTTCCCTTGAACATCTCCCTCAGATCACGTTCTCATTTCCAAAGTTCCCCTATTTTTGCCTTTCCAAACTTCAGCTTTTTTATCACAAATGAATCATTTTTCCCTTGTGAGTGTAGGCCTAGAGTTGTCATAAGGATTCTAAACCACCTTCCCAAACAAACACTTAAAATTTTGTAACTGCTGTGTCTCTTTTTAAAAACGCCAATATAAAGATTTCTGATACAAAAGCTATAGCAAACACAAGGCCTTAATTAACACTTTGGTAGAATCACTGCAGTAAAAGGTATAGCTGCCCAGAAGCCGAACAAGTTATTTGCCAGGTATCTAAGACGAGTCAAATTTGCAACACACACATATATAAGCAAAGATGAGAATTTTGTCTTAAAAATAAGTAAAAAATCCTCAGTAGTAAATGGCTAAATTACACATCCACAAAAAGAAACAGAATGACAAGCTGAAAAGTTCACACAAAATTTCAAATCTTGATTCCTCAAGTATTCAAACTATGGTTTTTTCTTTTATTTTTTATTTTATTTGACCAAATCATATTAAATCTGTTTTCAAACTCAATGTAATTATCTGTATAGATTAAAAAAAAATAATCAAAAACTGCTACACAGAACAACAGGAATTACCACTAGAAATCAAGGTCTTGGCCTCCTAGTTCATCAGTACTTAAAACCATAAGCAACAGAATACTAATAAAAATCTAAGGATAAAAAAATCCTACTAAAAATCTTTCAGTACTCCTATTCATAAGCACTAAATTCATATCATCCCACTTTTCATGCTTACCAGTCCGAAGAACTGCCCTACAATCTGATGCAAAATTCTAAATACAAGTATGATTTATCTAATCATGCATTTATTCATAGCTTCTCCTTAATTTTGAGTTTTCCTCTCCTTGTTTATATTTTCTTTACCAGATTATAATTAATCTCTCTATAGATTGCTACTGAGTTCTCTGTAACTTCACAAAATGTCAGTAAGATTCATCCTTCAGTAACAGAAAGCACATTTAAGCTTTGGTTAGTTCAAAACAAAGCAGAAACAAAGCCTTCAGAAGAAAATTTATTTATCAACAGATGAAAAATAAGTTATCTTTTGCTAAGAGTAATTTTTAAAATTGTATTTCCATTTGTGAAACTATTGCAATACACATATAGACTAAAAATTAATGAACCGTAATACGTAAGTTTTTTCTTACATTTTAAATACATTCAGTAAGATATAGTTTTAACGTCAGAGAATCAAATCCGCTGTTCCCATACCAGACTTCCACTGGGCTTAACAATTTTACTTTCACTGAATGCACAGATAAGAGAAGAAGCACAGATGCATAAAAGGTGGCTGGTGTAGGAGGTGATTAAAGTACAAAATACATACGAATAAAGAGAAATGAGTCACTACCTTTCTTTTTGGAGTCTTTCTTTGTGCTGGTTTTAACAGCCACTTGAAGTTCTGTCTCAGTTGACATCCTATATCCTTAGTCCTCTTCACACAGATCCAGGATCTCGGTCAGGCTCATTTAGAATGTCTCTCCAAGAGAATAATTTAGCCTTTCAGATACTATAACCCAAACAGTTCATCTCATTCACTCCTTTCGAGTGCTGTTAAAGAAGGAAACAAAAAGTAATGGTCATTGTCTCAGTTTAAAACATTAAAAAAAAAGCCATCGCAACCTTACTGAGGAAGAAACCTATGAAGTTTTCCGTCTGCAGAGTCAATTGCCCACAATTTTGGATGCTTAAACACAGTCATCAAGTCCTGTTTGAGATGTTTTGGCATATCTGAGATGTCTTCACAGGCTAGAGACACCACACAAAGTGTACAGAAGACCTGTACTTCTGGATCAGCAGCTGGAGAACAAAGACTACAATCCGGGAAGTAGCTGGAAATGTCACCAAAAGCTAATAATTCTGCAAGGACACAGTTCTTAAATGCAACAATCCCAAGGTAAAAACATATTGCCAGATAGTAAGTTCAGATTTTTAGTCCTCAAATGCTCTTTCAATGTTTTTGTTCCCCTACTTGAACAAAGACAAATGAAAAATGCATTCATTACTCATACTGAGAACATCATAATTTGCCACTCCTCTTGCTTATGATAATGTTTCCAGTATAAAAGAATCTGCCTCCATGTAAACAAAGCTGTAATTCTTAACACCCACCTAGTAATTTTTCTTGCTAAGAACTCTGAAAATACACTTAATTAAACCTACAAAATACAAATGGAATAGGGGGCAAAAAGATAACATTCAGGGAACAAGTGACAGCTTTACGTAACGTGGAATTGTTGGGGAGATACACAAATGCAGTGGGTGCCAACCCACAGCAGTAACTGCAGAAACGTGCTGGAGCAGTCTGAGGGCGACAGGCTGTAAGGCTGCAGGTAGGACTCGGGATGTATGGGCTGTGGAGGCAATGAATACACAAAGAATAAACAACCAAACAAAGAACAGACCATTAGACCATTACTGCCGGTCCTTCTTGCTTTAAAGGATGAGCCACCTACTTCAGCCAGTCTGTTGAGGGCAGAGGACCATACTGTCCTGAGCCATTTGTCATGATGTTCCCTCACTAAATGCATCTTCTTATTGCTCTCTCTTTCTGTGAAAAAGTTCTCATTATTAGCACAATTACAGTGAAGTCCATCTGGCCTGTCTGAACAGCTGCCCAGTTATTAAATAAGCATTTAATAAAGAAATTAACCCAGCATATCAGCTGGTTAGCTGGCCAGAGATTAACCGCAGTTACAGTTATTTACTAATGTCCCTTCTCTGTCATTTAAGAAAGTAATACACTGCAAACATTGAAATAATTTTGACAGTTTAAAGCACTTTTCACAGTAAGAGCTGTGAAGCCTCTAGTACTTTTAAATCCAGGCTCTTTTAACATTTTAAAATGCTTCAGTAACATTAAACTGCCATGCACAGTCTGAAGTGATTTAATATTGCTGAAGTGTGTCAGGGGCTTTCTTTAATAAGCTCTTCAAATCTGTATGTGTACTATAGAATATTCAAAGATAGCTTTTCAAAATCTGCTGAACTGATTTGGAAATACAACATGCCCTGTTCCTCCTCTATGGAGTCTGAATAAGCGCCCCATAGCAAAAAGGAGAAAAAATAAAGCAACTTACAAATTAAAGTTGCAGTGCTTGCTAAATATACCTTCTCGGAATACCTGAATGAACTAAAAGCATTTTGATTAACATTCTTAGTTAAGAAAACAGTAGGAAAGGACAAAGCAAATGAAGGTTGGTCAAAGAGAGAAAAGGAATAAGGTAACAGACCCCAAACTGACAATCCTTCAGGATCTGAAGCGCTCTTTGGCCAGAGCCATGGACAGGGAGATGTCTCTGCCCCAAACATGGTCACGGTGGGACACCACGTGCGGTGACCACCGGGCCCTGGCGCAGATCAAGGCATGCACTGTGCTGCGAGGGAACCACCTCACCCTACCATTGATGGAGTCGCTCGTCACTTACGCTTGAAATCCCCCCAGCAAACAGCGCTGTGGAGAACAGATGTCCCTTGCAACCCCCACCTCCCCCTGCACACAACCCAATTTAATAATATTTAGTTTTACAGCACAGTAGGGATGCATTGGTCTTTACAGCTCAACGGCACTTACTTAAAGCATATCTCAATCACAGCTGGATTGACAGTGTATTTTTATAGAATTTGGATTTATATTTACCTAAAGGTTAACCGCATACCTTTGCAAGAAGCACTAACAGGAGCCACTTAACAAAAGAAAAATATTTATAACAGGTCCATTTATAATAAAACCAAAACAAAGAAAAGAAAAAAAATACCCCCAGGATCAAGAGTTAAGCAAGTTTTAATTTCTTAGAAGACTGTTTAGGGTACAAAACATCAAGAATGTCATCTCCTGTTGTCAGCTACTTTCAACAGGAAAGCTGAAATAGTGGCATCTGAACGGTACTGAATATTTTAAAATAACAACATATGACTGCTATCTCATTTGAAACTCTCCAGAAAAGCTATATCCCCTCGAGGCTATCCCACTGAGTAATATTTTTTAAAATAAATGCATGTCTATTTTTGGACAGGTTCACATATTGATTTACTTTAAAACCTAATCAGGTCATACTCTCACAGGCTCATAGATCCTTGAATAAAGTAATAGGTATCTTTGTAAAGTAGCACATAAACATCTGTCAGACGCAAGCTATAGTTCAAACTGAATTTGCTACAGAGACAATTCCTCCAAAAGTATAGGTCTTTATGTAAGCTATATTAGTAAACTTTCATATACTGTCCATATTTCAGCCGTTTATTACCCAGATGAGAATGGCAGTCAATCTGCTCTTCACCGCAACAGCTTTTATTGTCTCCTCCAATCTAGGTCACCGTTGTTAAATACCACGCTCTTCCAACTGTGGGAAGTACTGCAGCATGTGTTTTATCAATGAGACACTATTTTCTTTGATCAGTTGTGCCACATTTTCTCTCCCTGCTCTAAAGACAAAATTTTGTTAAAAAATAATAAATCCATCATCTTACACATCCAGTCTTAACAATCTTCTTGTGTGCCTCGTTACTGTTCCAGCTATTACAATGTTATGTGCATGCCTCAGCTTTTCCTAAAGAGGATTCAGAGCTCTTCGTTTTAACGAAATACTGACATTTTCTGTTCCCTTTATTAAGTAGCTACAGTAGGAACACAATCAGCGCATTCTGGAATTAACTGGCTTTTAATTCCAAGAGAAGTCTTAAGCCTGCATTCTGTATTACTCCTACGCCGGCGTAAAACCTAAAGCCTTAGTGAAGAAATATTTTTGTAAATTCACTTTGCAGTTAGGATTAGCACACGTTGGACCTTTTATGCACGGGGAAATTCGTCACATGCTCCACCCGCCTCCCCCACGCATTTGTAAAACAACAACTTCTGTCAAATCATTTGTCTTTTCAACCACGCTTGAGCGAGCTCATGAAGGGGTTATTAGGCGACTTCCCCTGGCCCGAGTTATGAAGGAGGTCAGACAAGACGATCATAATACTTCCCCTGTGGCTTTAAAATACATGAATTTATTAATTTTCTTCAGGGCTTCAAAACTTAAGAAGTTCCCTCCCCTGAAACCAGTTTCCATCTGCTTATGTAAAGGAAAAGCAGTCTTAGAAAGGATTTGTAACTAAGCCCTGGCATTCCCTAGGTATTTAAGTTCTCTGGAGCCCCAAAGTGGGATCTGACAAGAGGATGGTACCTCCCACACCCTAGTTAGACAAAACAAAAACCACACTACCATCCTTAGCTCTTGCTTTTATACCTCTGAAGTCTTGCAATTCATTTCCTTTCCTCCAAAGCACCCAATATAAGCACCTGTAACGGAATGTCGACGCACATGATTTTGTAAGTGTTAAACAAAGCCCAAACATATTAAGAGGGCAAAACAAAAATGACAAAATTATTTAAAAAGTGCTATGATCCTGCAAAACTGCAAACAGTTCAAGCACGAAGGACTGCTATCCAGGGAGAAAGACGTTACTCATCAACTTCTCATCTGACCACGAAGCCTACCATGGAGAACTTCAGTGGGGCCGCACACGAACAGTGGAAAAACCCATGCTTGCCACCAGTGCCCTTTATACCCTCCAGAGAGAGGAGGCTGTGGAAGCCTTTGGAGATGCTCACAGGATTTTGTAGTCATCAGCTCCCTTCCCTGATGGTCAGGTCTTGCGAACATCCTGCAGGAAGCTACTGGGTTTCAGAGTATTAATCTTTTACAGAAGGCACTACACTAATGCCAAGCTGAAACCCAAGGGACTGGTCCAAAACCCACTGAAATATTTCAGTTAATAAGGCCTGTAAGAAAGAACCAGAAAAGGAGGAAGATGGGGTAAAAGAGAGAGCTTAAGATAGTGACGCTGAGGAGAAAATGAGAAGGCAATGAAAAGCAAACAGGGGAAGCTGTCTCTGGCTATACTTCATTACAGTGAATTCTAGAACAACGTGTTTAGCAGTAAAATCTAAGCAGCTCGCGCATTAAAATTCTGGCTACCCTGCAAAAGAAAACAATCTCCATTAGACTGTTGCATGTGCCCAGTCTCCCTTCTCTAGTTTTGTCATTTGCCCACAGAACAGCATAATAAACTGGTCCTCGCAACAAAGTCTAATGACTGTCATGGCATCGCATGTCAGTCACTGCGTTTCCCTGCAATTTCTTTTACAGGCTAGAGAAATACCAGATAAGGTGAAAGGAAGCTTAGTATTCATGCGCACAAACTGAGATCCTACACAAAAATTCATCCCCCCAGCAGACATGCGGAAAGCAGAGTGTCCGGTTTAGCTCCTCGAGTCTCCCCTTGCAAACTGCAAACCCCCCTCTGGAACATGGCACCCGACTTCTCCTCCTACTCCCTCCCTAAGTTACACAGCTTGCAAAGACTCACAACCGCCTTCCTATTTCATACCTGGTTTTGTTTGCTCTAAAATGAACAGGTACTCCCCTCCATCTCTGACTTCTATACATTAAGATACAGGGAGGAGATTTATGTGCGTTATTACGCTGTCTGTGCTATGTCTGTAGTGAGATACCAGAACTATACTTCGCAATTAACCCTTTTTAATTCATCTAACATCAGAAAAACTACTCAAACCATAACATTTAATTTCCGTTTGTATACAGTTGCTATTTGTTTAGTTGTATTTATAAAATACTTATCTCCTGAAAACAAGAAGCTCTTTTTTAAAAAAAAAAACCCTACATGTAACTAAGGCCAATAACACATTTTATTAAATTTATTGTGGTTTACAATATGCTTCATTATTCTATCTCTAGGGCATCTTTCAGGCATGCTACCCAGTTCCTCAGATGGTGTAAATAGCACCACTGAAGCTGATTTACCACTAGAAGAGCATCTTGCCAAAAAATTGACCTATAAAACATCTCCAAAGTAAAATGTTTATTAGTATTCCAATAACAGCAGGAATGATTACCAAAATTCCTCCAGGAAATCACTCCATGGAGTGGAGAATACTACACTCCACCTCACCAATTATTCACCAGAAGTGCTGTGAATTTTCTACTCATAGAAAATGCTGACTGGATTAAAAATATGCTTTTCACAGGAATGAATTGATTTCATCAACATTTTAAATGGGAAATTACTAACATTTCATTTTAATATTACATTTTCTATTTTATATTATAGGGGACAGCATTCTGGAAACAAAGGCAAAACAGAAGACATCGACCTTGCTTTAAGAGAATTTGTGAAATATTCAGAAGTGTGCCATTTTGCATTCATGGTAAACTACGTGATGTCGTTTCATAATTTCTCTGAGGAAGGATATTCAAATACTTTCAAGAAAAACTGCTAAGTGTGCGCCAGTCACTGAAAACCAATAGAAAAGTATTTGTATTTTTTTCCTTCAATGCTTTCAACATGAAACCTATCCTTTTAAAAGAATTTCTATAATCACAGTACAAAACCTTTTTTTTTTAATTAAAAAAAACCCAAAACCAACAACCACCAAACAAACCCCAAAGCCACAAAAACCACCCAGGACTTGCTGCTCTCCCCTCTTCTGCTCTACTGCTGACCAGAGCTCCTGCTGCGCAATACCAGTGTTGCTGCGGTCCCTCCAGTTGGTCTCAGTCTGATTCCCAGTAATCAGGCATCAGCTTCAACTCTGTGAAATAACATTTAACACCCATTCCACGGGTTTTGTGAACATCTGCCTCTTCTTTGAGCTAGCTATATACCTGGGGGCACCATCACGCAACGCGAGCAGCATTGCTTTCAGGAGTCTTGCAAGGCTAGAAGGGACAGAATCAAAGCCCAAATCTATTGCCACAGAATATTAAAGGCTGGAAATCAAAATGGAAATGACAATTATTAAAACCAGTTGTGGCAGCGATTTAAGCCTTAAATTCCATAAGGAAAGCATGCAAGTCTGCCGAACAAGTGCATTTGCAGCCTTTAATAAGACAAGTCAGTCCTGGAAAAGGCTGGACACATAGAGAATTCCCAGCATTCTCCCACCGGACCCCGGGAAGGCAGGGACACACAGGCTCATGTTTGCTTCTCCTCTGCCCGCATAGCGGGGAATGCAACTCCAGCCCAGGGAGCTGAAAATGCGTAACAAAGCTGTTGTGTGCTGGGGGTATAAATACAACACATACATTCCTGTAAGCATACTTTTCTGCTCCGAGATGCAAAACTCCACTCAAAGTGCTGTTTGTAAGCTTTTGCAGGGTATTACATAAAAAAAGAGCATTGCCACGGAACAAAACAGGCTCAGAAACTTCACATCATTCCTTCAATACAGGGTGGCTGCTATGTTAGCAGATAACATAGGGAGTCGTTCAGATTGGACTAAAGATTCCCTGTGCTCACAGTGAAACTGAATTACCTAAATGCTTTTCCTATATGAATTGCGTTACGCCAAGGCTTTACTACACCCAGATTACTACACTGCTGACCCCAAAGCAGATAAGAAAAAGAATTTCTGATAACGCTGTGTAAGAACAAACAAGAAACAAAACTCACAACTGCTACAAATACTGCCCAGGCACAGGCTGACTGCGATCGGAGTTCCACCAGCAGAAAACTGCCGTACCTCCATTAAAGTCAATAAAGGCACACCAGCACAAAATCAATAGCGTTACATTTGACTTATATTGGCGTAACTCCATTGATTTTAATGGAGTTGGAGTTACACCAATTTTATGCTGGTGTATCTGCATTAGCGTCAGTGAAGTTATGCCGGCGTGACTGATGTAAACAACACCAGACCAACCGACCCCTTTATGTCTAAAATTCAGTGTCATTAACTCTAAACCAACAAGAAAATGCAAATCTGTACATTACCAAAGCAGGGTCTTTGGAATTTATTTTTGCAAAGCAGAAGAACAGCTCTTTTGCGATCCTCTCGACACCAAAGAAACAGAGTGAAGACTAAGCAGGGAAAAAGGACAAAGTACACAGTTGGGATCACAGTATTCTGTAATTAGAGCTGTTAAATGATTACTAAAGTGCAGCGGTGCAATCATCACACTGAAGGAAAGGGAGAAGTATGCAGTCAGGAGCATCACCAGGGAGAAGGTAAACGCAATGTCAGAGACACCACGTTTTATATTTAAATGCAAATTCCTCACAATCAGAATCTGTGCCTCCTAATTGGAAGAAAAGGTTATGGAATTAAATATCTCACATCCTGGACAGCTCAGCATGTTTTTAAGTGGCACAGTAAGTTGAAGGCAACTTATTCATCTCCAGTCCTTTATAGAAATATCTTAATTCAGCTCTTTTGTTTTAATTTCAAGATGACTTTCTTAATATTGCAAGGGAGACTGAACTGGGACTCACCCTCTCATTCATTTTAAATAAAATACAGCACAATACCTATACAGTATCCAACTTAAGCTATACTTCGAAATCTGAAATAAAGCTTGAAGTGATGCTTTATACTGGCCTTCTTAATGGACATGAATTTTGCACCAACTTTTTCAGGTCCCTTTGAGATTTGCTCAGTCACACGAGTTAACTTATACATTGGGCCCTTCAATTTTCTGAATGCTTCCTGACATTACAGCAAAGCAAACTTTTCTAATGTCAACAACAACAACAAAAAACCTATTCCAGGATCTTTATTCACTGCTATTTTTCAACATTCAGCCCTTGTTCCCTGACAGTTAAGTATTAGGAAAACTAATGAGAGGACTTCACCTTGCTGTAAACGGACTTTTGATTTATTACACCAAACCCAACCACCAGACTTCTGCCGAAGTTCATTGACTAGCAGAGCAAAGGGGGAAAAGCAAGAAGCTTCCTGGAACTCTAAGTATGAATTTACACGTACAAGCAAAAATTATTTTTACTTTGTTGTTCCACAACCAACAAATACTAATATTTTAAATAGTCTAGTAAGTAAGTTTTAGCTACAGAAATACTTTTGCCAATTCCATTTAAATACTCCAGTCTTCAGACCAGCAATGTCACTCATGAAGGTAATTCCACACGACTGCTGAGACGAACAGCAGGCAGACTTCTGAACGATACCAAACAGAAGTATTTGAGAACGGCTGCCAGATTTCACTGGAGAAATTTCAAACCATAAATAATTTTATTTAACTCACTTATCTGTTCTCATCTCATTTGCGAATGCAGTGCGTTGTATCTGATTATGTTATACACTGCTCCACAAACGCCTCTGCTTTAGATCAGTGAGAGCGTTAAGCGCTTTAAAAGGGCAGAAGCACCTCCCATAAGAAGTCAGGCTCTACGCATTTTCTGTTCATGTGTAAGATTCAGACGTGGCTCTAAATAATAAAAGACAGCACTCTTCCCACAGCTGGAAAATATACTATAAGGAAAAAAAACAAACCCAAACACCCAACAATATAACCCTTGAAACTGCATGGGCCAGGTGTTGTTTCCTGTATTGTAATTCCATACAGAGAAACGTCCATACAAGGAAACACAGCGGTCTCCACTCTGCTGTAACCATGCAACTGGAGAGGTCTACATGACCATATCATGCACTTACAGAATCAAAGCCTAAGTGATCAGGTTAGGGACCCTGTAAAAGGCATTACCTAAAAGAAAAAGACAAATCAAGCCACTGCCAGGCTAAAGTGTCCAGGGGAAAAAAAAAAAGATGCTCTTGATTATTCAGATGGGGAACTCTTGAGCAGCTGAACGAGTATACGGACCTGCATGAGTGGTAACACATCACAAAACCATGCTTATTTTCTAAACATTTTTAAAAATCACCCAAATAGCATGCAGTGAGGAACCATTCACCTTCTACTGTCATGCTACAGTTTATTCTCTCTTGGAAGCAATTACAGGACAAATGCCAAGCTACAGAAGGTATTTTTCCAGCAGCAGCATCTGGCTTCTTGGCAGACTCCTCAGGCAATTTTATTGGAAGCTTTAGAGATGCTATTGGGTCAGTCCTAGTTATATTGCTCATGAGCTGTCTGGCAGTCCCTTCTTCCTAGATGTCATAATCCTTCTGATTTACCTTGAAGGAATTAGCACACTTTTATCCATTTCAAAAACAGTTGACCTGCAAGGCATTTAGGGGCTATCTACAGAGACATAGTAAAAGTCACTGGTCTAAATCTGTGTACCTTCGAGCCAGCAGCATTTCGGCATCCCTTGCCTAATGCATCACCAGGAAAACAAGACAGACATGAAAAAACGCTACATGTATGTGTGTTTTACTGGTAAACTGAATGCATTCCTTACGATTAAAGGAAAAAACATAAGATGTATGAAAAATTAATCAGTAAAAAAAAAAAAAAGTAAGCTGGGGCAACGGCAAATCTGTGCCTTTATTTAATATGAACTGCTTCCATACAGCGAAGACAGCACCGTGCTGTATCCTGCAGTAAGGGACAGTGCACATGAAGTCAAGGAATGCTTCTGGCAGACAGCAAGCATAAATTGAAATACAAGGTGATCCACTAACTCAACGGAAGGAAAACAATTTCTGAGAATCTGCTTCTTGCAACTCCTCTGTTAAATGCAGTGCCTCCGAGGGTAGACGGGCCATGTGGAAGCAAAGACAGCCTATGTCCTTTGCGCTCCCTACTGCCTGTCCCTTCCCCCTCTCCAACCCCAGCAGCTAAGATCTGCATTATTCTGCAGCTGTGATCATGATTAATCCTCATCCAGAAGGATGAAAGACAGGATGTTGGTTTTACCCCCCCCTTCTTTGCATACCACAACGAAAAGGCTTTATGTCAGTTTAGAGCAGTCCTCTAGAATTAATACAGAGAAAGGGGACAGAATGCTACAGAAAGTGCATTTATAGTCTATAACACAGGTGGGATCCTCCTTTTTTAAAAGACTTTTGTGCAATTACTTACAAGAAATATACTTTTTAATTTAAAAAAAGCATGTGTTCATTATGACTATTTTTTTTTTTTTTTAACTTTCCCACAAAGATATGCCTGGATGTCTTCTTGTTCCTTTTTTATTTTTTTCTTTCAAGAGTTTTCAGAGAGGTTAGAGTAAGAAACTCCCACAAAATGCTGTTCCAGGTTATTTTCTAGGAAAAAAGGTCCTAATGCCCAAAGGTAAATATTACAGGTACAAGAAATGTACTCTATAATTTAATAAAGGGCTATGGATGTTGGATTTTCAGTAACAGGAATACACTGAGCAACATAAGAGAAGATTGACAGCACTAAGAAAGATGCACATATCCAGGTCAAACAAAAAGCCAAACGGAGCTCTGTCATCAGCAGAGTGCAACTAAATCCAACCAGACACAGAATTCAGACTTGGCTAATACAAATTGACTAACATAATTCCGTTTTATGCGGGGCAAAACATATACTGATTACAGGCCAGTGGTTCTCGCAAGTTCTAAATTTAGGTATCATTAGGGCCAGGTGAACTGTTAAGTGAACTAATCTGAATTTTATCCGTATCAAAGATTTGTACTGTTCACAAATTAACTTCTCAAATTTAAACCATGTATTCACTCTCATTACTTCATATGTCTTTCGGATATCCCCGTTCGCTAATTAAAATTTCTGCAGAATCACAGTACACATCAGCAATGCAGCCCGGGTTTTAAAATGTCGTGCAATGGCACACACTGAAAAATCGTTTATTTATGCTCCAGTACCTGAACAGAAGTTACTGGCACACTAGAAACCAAGTGATATTTTAGAGACGTAGCACAGATTCCCTTGTTTACAAGCTTGTTTCTGCAAAGTATGAAGCAATCTCACTGATCAGGTGAACATCTGAATACACGCTGAAGACTAAACTTCCAGTGATGCCCTAGATTTCACTGCCTACACAAATGAGATGAAAGTTGCACACACAGGCAAACAGAGGGTTTCCTGGATGCAGCGGAGATCTAAAATATTTTCATAAACTGGCTTTGATTATACAGTCTCAACAAGGCCTGTAAGTTGAGAAAGTAATGAGGAATAACCATCACATGGGTGTACTGCAGTACAGCAAAGAAAATGAATTAAAAATATAAATAAAATGTCAATCTACCTTGTATACTGCTCTCCCGAAACACCTGGTACACTTAAAACAATGTACATTATATGCAGGGATAATACAACCTAATCTAAAATAAAGACCCTGCTATAATGAAAAACTTAGTTGTTTAGCCAGCCAAGTTTAAAGCCAAAAGGTGAAGAGTACTTAATCCAATTAAAATGAGAGGGAATTTAGGAATGCAGAATTTAATTACTCCACTTGGAAGGTAGCCAGGACCACTGGGTTAAGCACCCATGCCCTCGTGAAAGGGCCACGGGAACTCAAACGACTAGGAGGGGTCAGGCCCTCGGCTCTATTTCTCCTTTGAGCGGGGCACCCTCGGCAGCCCCATGCCCTCTAGCTAAGCCCCAGGGAAGATCGCCAGCTCCTGAATTACAGCGTTCCCAGCAGCTCCTTGGGAGCCCAGCATCAGGCGGGCTCGTGAAACCAGACAGACTCTCAGCGCAATATGGTGAGACTGTAGGTGACAGCCAATTAAAGCCGTTCGGATAAATATGCGTTCAATTAAGTTATTGCCTATGTGTCACTTTAACATTTTGGTTTGTTTTGGGTTTTTTCAGTTCCACAGACTAAATAGCAGGCAGGAGTAATATTAGTTTTGGAAGACATGTGATGTTTGTGTTACCCACTCAAGTTAATTAATAAAAATAATGACAGAGTTACAAAAATCAGAGATGATTAAGAACTTGAAGACCATCCTACCCATTTCTCTGCCAAGGAGGATTTGTTCTTAACAGCGCATTCTTCTGTTCTTCATCAAACTTTTAAAATGACGCCAGCAGTAAGAGTCACATCTCCTTCCTTCAGAGGTGTTCATACATTCAGACTGATTTGGAGGAAGAAGTAAAGCTGAGAATAGAGGTTCTGCCAACTTCATATCATTATTCTGAGTTAACTGCTAGGAGATTATCTTGAGCAATTACTCTCGTCCCTTACTGCACACACATTCCAAATACCTGTAATCCTCACATAGCTCAACTCTATCAGCGTTAAACCAATCTATGCCCTTTAGGTAAGATCTAATAGTAAAATCACATACCACTGGGTTTATAACCCAGACTATTACAGTCTCCATTATTCAATATTGCTTATTATTTTGTACTTACAAAGTCAGGGAGATGTGATTTTATTGCTTGCAAATCATTCTTACATTAGTCTTACGCTGTTATAATTTCGCTCTGCTTTTCCAGATAAGCTTTTTGCTTTCTGCATATTTAAATAGTAACTCTAATTATCTCTACTTGATTGCCCTCCTCTTGCAAAGCCTTTCCACAGTATCATCTACAGTGAATTCGTCATCCTGCTTAGATTTTACAAAACCCAAGATACATCACATTTTTTAATTTTTAATAACAGCATAGAGGAGTTTCTTTTTTTTGAAAAACATGCATACTGGGTTCCCTCTTCAGATATCTTTTTTCCAAAAACACAGCGAGAAGGACAGATTACTGATTATTGCATTGGTAATAGTAACAGAACAGTACAGAACAGTGCCTAGCAATAAAGTCAATTAAAAAACAAGACCAAAAAAAAGGCTATTGACGTGGTATCAGATCAGCAAAGAAAAGTTTCGTTCGTTGTCTAAAAACATTGCTTCCTTTGCAAACTATGCTTATAAGAGTTTTCTGGATTTATTTCCAACCACAATCGCGGAAAACACTTTATACTTCTAGTTCATAGGTAGGAAGCTACACATGGCTACATAGTAGCTACAATTCATTCTATTTAATGCATTAACTCAGGTAATCCATTCAAAGAAATGCACATTACAGTAGCCCAAAACACGACAATAAAATGCAAATCAAAACTAATGTTTCTTACAAGAAACATTATTAGTCTTTTAATAAATAACACAATTAAATAATAAATAGTCTTTTAATAAATAACATTTATTAGTCTTTNCTATTTAATGCATTAACTCAGGTAATCCATTCAAAGAAACGCACATTACAGTAGCCCAAAACATGACAATAAAATGCAAATCAAAACTAATGTTTCTTACGAGAAACATTATTAGTCTTTTAATAAATAACATAAATAAATAATAAATAGTCTTTTAATAAATAACATTTATTAGTCTTTTTGGTCATTTTTGTAGAGATTTTGCCATTTTGGTTACTGACAAGTTATTTTGGTTTAAGTATAATGCTGTTTGGTAACATCATGTGTTGTTAAAGTTGCCTGACATTTCCTATTATGGGTTCTCATTTTAGCTTCTTAGAACTTCACCAAACCAAAGTACACCTACTGGAGCTGATGTCTTGCAGGCCGCATCGCACAAGCAAGGATAAATACAGGTCAATCTCCGAGACCTCGTCCCATCCTGCTTCCCTGAGGCATGAGACCATCCCTTCCTCCTCCTATGTTGCTTAGTGAGCAACAAAGTCTCCTACAGACAATGAAATCCTGATTTTGATCCTCCAGCAGAGATCCTCTCTTTTGCACTAAGACTTTATGTGGAAAGAAAAGTTACCATGTAACTGCATACACAACTTTGCATACAGTTATCTTCCACCTGGACAATGTTAAATTTAGTGTTTCTTTACTGATGTGCTTGGCTCTGTAATAGTAATTTACATTTGTATGTATGCGTGTAACAACATAGAGGAAAAAGAGGCAACACAGGTGTACCACAACCATATTGCAGTGTCTTCTTGCATTCATCTTGCAAGCTGCACTCTTTCAGCCCCTGCTCCTGCAAAAGTTACTTTAGCAATATGTGATAAGAGTCTGGCAGAAGTGACTACCTCCCAAAGAACACCTTGGCAGAGAAAGATAGGAAAGACAAACAGGAGGTCCAGTTGTGACTTTCAGGTCTGTATCAAAGCAGTATCAAAAAATGACACCTTTGAGCCAAAGACTTTCCTTAGGAAACATGATATTAAGCCACGAAAAAAAGCTTCTCTCTCATCTCCTCAGTTCCTCTCCACAAATTATACACCACTGACAACTAGTAGTACTCTATCCACCACCACCTCACACACACAACAAAGTACCATGACCACTCCTGAACCAGCTGGTTTCAGGTACAGCACCCATGAGAAAGCAGGGTGGCAGGGTTACAGGTCTACAGGCTCTGGCCAGTCAAACAACTGGGGCTGACCTGACCCAACTCATCAACTGGGAATAAAATTCTGCTGCCGTGCGCACCCAGCACCAGGGTGCCCTGAGAAGCAGCCTGGTTGAAGAAGGCAGGACTGTCTGCCAGCTTAGTTTCCCGTACGGAAGCTAGCTCCAAATCTTGTAACTGCTCAAGATGATGATAGAGGGGGTCATGAGGGCAAGTTCAGAACACCTGCAATACAGCCTCTGGTTCAGACAGACAAAAAAGGATATCTGTCTATGTTCTGGACAGGGTTTTATTTTCCTTTTATTTTCTCCAGATTGATGACTTTGAAAGGAACATATGCCTTGAGACCCACAGTAGAGATGTCCCGTTGTGATTTATGCTTTACTCTGCTATAATGCTACAGCTCTGATAAGAGCAGAAGGAAGTGTATCGATTCTGCCGGCTGGGTCCACCCTCAGGGACTGAACCCGCACTGGAGTCAGCACCAGGAGGCCGGCGATGGCTCCTCGTCAGAGCGGAACGGCTCGGAAACAACGCCAGGAGAATAACTGAGACAGATCCAGAGTGACCTCCCCGAAAGTCTTCACAAATTTGGCCACGATTTAAGAGAAAGCTATGTTGGTAACAAATGTATTAACAGGTTGAACATCTTCTCAAAGCAAGTACTTCATGTTAATAAAAGACTTCCAATTACTTTTTTTTTTTTTCCAGCAAGACTCAGCCTTGCTATCGGGACTGGAGTGTAAGGGAAGAACAATTGATGTCACCAGTTCGTAAGCAAACAGAGGTGAGGATGCCTTTGCCTTTTAGCAGCAGAGTAACCCTCTGCTAGTCTATCCGAGACCAAAACACTCAAAATATTATTGGAAGAATAATTCTGTTTGAAGCTCAGTAACTCCCAGGTTTTTATATGTGCAGTAATTTGATTCTATTTTTAGCCATTAAAGAACATTTGGATTAACAGATTGAAAAAGTTCATTCATGGCTTTATATCTATACGACTGTTACAAACCCTCCCCCCTGCTGCCCATATAGCTAACTAAATCAAGGCAGAAATTACATTTACATGTTATTGAAAATATTTAAAAAATCATCATTAACATGTGTGATTTCATCTTATTTTACTTATGAGTCCAAAGTTGTACCCTGAATGGCATTTCTATAGAAACTGAGTGCCAAATATTACCAAGTTCCAATTTTACTATTTAAAAATATCCTGAGAGCGTTCAGGCAAATTACATTTAAAATTGAACTTAAAGTAAAGCCTTTGCATGCCACCATAATATTTCAGGCAACAATTTCAAGAAAGGAAAGGCAGAAAGCAGACTGTGCATATACTATAGTTCAAAATAGATTCCTCATGTCAAATGGCATAATTTTTCCTTTTTTTCCATTAAAGAGTTATTTTAAGTCTTCTGCTGAATATATTTACATGCATAATGAAACTTTTTCAGTGGTTCTTTTTGAATTACTATATATGCTTTAACACTGCATACGCTAATAGCATACACATACATACAAATCCACACATAAACGTATGCACTCATGCACACAATATTCATGCAAAAAAGAATTAATGGAAGTTTTTGACTGGATGCTACCCCTTGTAAACACATTAAATGTGAATAGTGCTTATGGCTGGGTTCATTAACTAAAAATGTTGCTGTTGTCTGCACAATTCGTGTTTCTCACATAGGAATGGATGACATGTAATATGCTGTTTTACAGACTCAGTTCTTTCCAATTTACCATCAGGGTCTCTCTCCACTAGGAAGTTCAGCGGTCGCTTACTACAGTCCTCATAGAATAACTTGAGCTAAGACCTCACTCAGCACCTGGAGATAAAACTGCAGGCAGTCTTCTCCAAGAAAAAGAAGAGGGAAGAAAAAAAAAAACAAAACCACCCACAAAAAACCCAACCCAACCAACCAAAAACAAATGGGGGGGGGGATGTGGAAATAGAAAGGTTTTGAATGAGCTCCAAACACATATTCTGACACGTTGTCATGGAAAAATAGTATCCCAAAAGCCACAGTCCACTGATTGACAAACATCCCATCTTCCAAGATGGGCATTATACTTAGAGTAACAGCTAATGTCATTGTAGATAACTATTCTCACAACTTCAGCTGTTCATCACCTTTTTCTTATGCAGTCTTTTTCCTAAAATCCCTAGCACTAGAGCATCTGCAATCTGAGAGATCTGCTCACATCCAGCCTGAAAGCTACTCTGAACTGCCACACCAAGCATGGAATTTCACTTTATCAATGAAGTTTGGACCTCATGTCCCCATTACAGGTTGATGCAGCATTTGATAAACAGATAAAATTAAGAGATTAACTTCAAAACCACATTATTCTCCAAACTAAACCACCAGCATCGGTACGGCCATCATTCCCTAAAACACTCCAGGACTTCACTCTGCCATAGCTGTACCAGCTGCCTCTTCTTCCAATATCTATGACACCCAACTACTTCAGAGACCATAAATAGTAATTTATTGCTATTACAATGTATTATACTTACAAATACTTACATTATTTATGTCTTTAAAATTTCTGAGCAGGTTCATCACTTGTTTCCCTTTCACAGATGCAGCACTGTGCTATATCTAACTTTCCACAGGGCCTCACCATCCTGCTGCCAACAGGGCTCCCCACCCCTCAGCGTACAAACTATTGTGGTTTCAAAGATCTAGTCTATACAGCCTATCTAGTCTAAGTTTTTAGTAGCAACTTAAGGCCTTTAAATTCTTGTCTGTAACCTCTGTGTTAGTTTATCAGAGTAGTCATTAAGCCTGGGCACTCTGAGGCTGATGGGTATATCTAAGCTAGCCCACTTTGAGCTAATTGTGTTCAATTTAACATTCTCCGAGCACTGGCAGTCCTCACTCAAGCCAAGTGTGAAAGTTTTTAAATTAGCTTTCACAGTTTGATTCACAGACAGCAAATGCAAAATGGCACAGGATTAATTTTTTCCCCAACAACACAGCGCAACAAAATAGCCCAAAGGCTATTTTAGTTCATTTGCTTTAACTATTAGGGAAGATTCACAGCACAGAGAGTGCTCCAACAGAGACAAAAGCTCCAGAGGACTTTCAAAGCTTAATATTGCCCCTATTAATTAAAGTACCATACGTTTGTACAGCCTTTCCACTTTGTCACTAGATGTTAAAATGGAAATCTAGACCATTTAAGACAAGCCACACTGACTATCACTTAAAAGACGAACATATCAATACATTTTTCTCATTTTTATTACAGATTACATTTTTAATATTTAATAAACTCTGGTATTGGACTGTAAAATGGTCTATATAGAAATCCACATTTTCCTTGGAAAAGTACAAATCTTGACTTCACATGCAATCTGACAATGTCTCTATTGATCGGTCTGCCTGTATTTGCCAAAATACAAGTTAAAAAGGAACCCAGAATATTGAATCATTTATTGCAAAAATTATTTGTTAACTCCTACCAAACAATGGCAGAGTAGGATGGAACTTTTAATTTTCCCAGCAGTTACCACTAGGCACATACAGTGAGTTTACATGGTCAACTTTCGGAACTGTTCTTCACAAAGCTTCCAAGTACATCATTTTCCCTTTGAGCAAGTACAGAGGGTGTGTATGAGCTGCTCCATCGACAAATAGAAAAGTTCAACACATACAAAACCTGATGAAATACTCTACACTCAGTCTTCAGAAGAAAATTATTTCTCCAATTTAAGAGGCAAACTGAAATCTCCACTAAGAACTTAGCTCACCTTTGTCAAAGTACGTATCAGAGTATTAGACAAATCCTAAATCCCCATTCTTACAATGTGGTTCACACAAACTAGACCGCATGACGGCAGCCTTAAGTATCACAAGAAATAACATACAGTGAGATCAAAGTCAGCTAACTTCAATGGGAATCTTCCCATTATCTTCAGAAGTTTTTACATAAGGACTGCAACTCATAATCACTCTTTAATTCAAATTATTTCTAGTACTCTAATAACTAATCATTCCAATCTAATAATCTAATAACTATATTAATAGTGGTAACTCACATTACAGATGGGAACTGTCTTCAGGTACAAACAATATTTATAGTGAACTATTAAAAAGAAATTTATAATTGTTTTTGCATGCACAGATGGACTCCACCTTCAAACTGCATTCCAGATTTGATACAGCCCAACAAATGCAGGTCATAACACTATAAAGTCAAAGGCCGATCTGTAAATGTCAAAATGTTAAGTCACTGAGGTGAATATAATTTAGGCACTTCTTGATAGGATTCAGAATACTCATCTCAAATACCAACCTAGTTTTAAAAGTATTTTCTACTGTGTGCTAAGGAGTTACATACTTTCATTACAGTGATCATAAATATCACCTTATTTTGTAAATAAGAAGCCTCTTTTACATTAGATTTGCAAGCAAAGAACATCAGGAAATCTGTATTTGTTAAAATTTGAAAACAGAAACTACGTTGTCTATTTAGTGGAACATATTTACAGGATTTAAAAAAAAATCTTGCAACTCTTTCTTCAAGCCAATTCCAGCCTTATTCAAAACTCCAGACAAGGCAATGAGACCCAACACAAATGCATCACTGTCTGTCAGCGGGCAGTCAGAGGCAAGAGGATAACCTTCGCACACACGATCACTACAAGACCACACAGAAGATCCACAAACTAGCTTAGTTTCAGCAATCTTAAAATTGAAGGAGTTTGCATTTAAAATCTGCAGTTGCAGTAAGGATCATCTAGACACAAACCTAGGTAACAGGAATGCAGCTCGTGTGAATATACCTAAGTCAGACCCTGAACTAGCCAAGATAAGGCTGTGCCGGTGAGCTCTGACAGTGGTGGCCAGGCTGGCACAGCCTCTCGGAAAGCTGGGTAGTCCCAATCGGCACATCAACAGCATTCCTGCTGCCCAGATTGAAGTTAACTTTGGTACAGCTACAAAGGCCAGAATGGCAGCTCTACATGGTAATAAAGAGTAATTTGGATATGTCTTTACATTCATTTTACGATATCTTTTCTGATGATGCTTGTGTAATAGAATACTCAGATGAAATTTCATAGAATCATAGAATTGTTAAGGTTGGAAGGGACC
>RSEF01000008.1:29779179-29804920 GCA_003993805.1 Himantopus leucocephalus | reverse complement strand
AAAAAAACCCTACTTTGCTAATGCCTTTAGACCACTAGATTTTGTGTATAACTACAGACAACATAAATCCCTAAGACAAACAATCATGAAGCTTTACACCCTTAAGTATAATCCAGCCCACTACGTACAGAACTTCTTCGGTGGTAAGTACAACTCAAATGTTCCCTGAATTAACTTCCAGAATTTGTAAAGCTTTATCAGCTCAGATGGTAAATAACTACAGGTTATTTGATAGCTAAACTTGTCAGAAACTGCAAAAGAGATACAATCAATTGTAATTGGAAGTAATGAATACACTTTTCTGGTCACTTCATGTCAGGTGCTAACAGACATCAGAATCACTAAACAACACATTCACATGAGAGATCATATGTTTGTGAATATTTATGCTTAAGAAACTTTGAATTCTATCCAAATGTAAATGCCACAGTATAACTGATCAGTCATCATCATGAAAGTCTTCCAGAGTATTCTCATTTCTAAAACAAAGACTGTGAAAAATTCAGGTTTTGGTGAAAGTGAATCATCAATGGATTATTGGTAAATCCAGAGTGGAGACAAAGCATTCAATGGGAATGGAAAATGGCCCCAGTATAAACAAGCCCAGGTAGGATGAATGTAAATAGTAAATTGCAAATAGTAAGCAGTAAATGTTTAGGCCATCCAGTTGTTCAGTGATGTACAGAACATAATCTGACATGTTTTAGATACCAGGGTTCTGATATTCAAAGTAAAGCATATAAATGACAGAAGTGGCATGGCTAAACTTTTTGTGGTTATTTGAAAGTCTCACCTAGTGCATTTTAACTTTTGGAAATCCATATGTATTTTAATTTTGGGAAACTAATTGTTGCTGATCTCTACTGAACACATGAACATATGTATGTGCTGATGAGAGATACTCCCGCTAAAAATATTGATTCCACCTGAAAAGCGACATGCACTCTAGACAAGCACAAAACACAGGCATTCTTCTTCTTCTATGGTTACTGATAAAGCACACAGCTGCAAGCACCTGCAAAGAACAGATTTTTTTTTTTTTTCCCCCAACACAGATATCGGCATTAGTTGGAGGAAAAGAACATGCAGTCTCAGCATGATCTTAAGTTATTCTTTGGGGATCTTAGTGGATAAAAACGATTCCTGATATTAAGGACTGAAGACCAAAGCAACTTGTTTGCATTTGAAAGCCATTATGAAGCACACTAAAGACAGCAAGCACAATATACTGTACACTTACATATATGTTTCATCTCTTTCAGTGTTTTTTTTCTTCACTAGCTTATTATACTAATTTTATATTTGGATCCCTAAGCTTTTCAGATGCACCTTGATTTTTTTCTTTTATCTGTGCACAGTAAGATAGGAACTTGATAAGGACCAGGAGGGACCTTGTTCATGACATCCACCTCTGCTGAAAAAAGGTAATATAAATGGACAAACGCATTCAGATCTAATTTCAGTCAGCAAGTCCACCTCAAAATTAGTTCTCAGCAAAATGGCTCCTAGAATTTTTATTTTCCACTATCTACCAACCGAACTTAAATTATAATCTACAGACAAAAGACTGCTTTTGAGTTGCACACCCACTGTCCCAATGGTACCAGGGAAAATTCTAGGACCATCAAGTGTGTTTCTTGAACAGAGAAGAGGGAGCACTGCTGAAGGTGAGGAAGGTAAGACGTGAGAAGGCGCTGCAGGTCTGGTGTCCTCAAAGTGCCCGAAATTAACGGCAGACAATTGTTGGAGTTTCCCATGTTAACTTTGTACCAACACAAAACATTCTTACCTAAAATCTACAGTGCCGAGAATAACTCTAGCATTTCCTTTTAAATGCATTTCAGCTGTTTCAAAATAACAGGACATTGATACTGATGATTTTTTTTTTCCTGTTGAACTCCTGTTCTGAAAAAGTGCAGCTTACATCCTTTCTGAAGCTTTTCCCCCCATGTCCAACCTGAAAGCTCACTTCTGGCCTCACTGAGACTAGTCTCTGTCCAAACACACCATAAAAGCACATTCCTTTCTTACTCACGCTTCAGTCACAATGCATCCCATTTCCTTCCTAATAGCCTCTTTCAAAAAGTTTCTCTATCTTCTAGCAGAAATACCTTCTCAGACAGACCCAACAAACAACAGTTTGGCACGTGTAGGAGAGGAGTAAGGCTTGCCCTTTCAACAGCAACGAGCTGCTATGGAAATGCAGCTTCTGTTGTTAAGAAGATACTCGAAACATTGAGCACAATCAGATCCCACCAAAGTGTGAACCACTAGTAGTAGTTTCATTTAATTAGACGCACAAATAGATATTTCAAATAAACATCTGAAACATCAGTTCAGTGCATATACATATACACATTTTACAGTTTTGACTAAAAGAGCACACTAACTGACACAAGAAAAAGTTCTATCAGCTTTCACAGCAGTGCAGTTTCTTGAAATAAAGGAAAAGTAAGGCTAACTGCTAGGGAATTGTATCATTTTACCTTTTTGCATTTGGCAGGAATTGATACTACAAGAGACATTAGATACAGCAAAGAGGCCTTGCAGGGGGAAAACCTGCTAAACACATGCTTAAATAATGTCACTGTTTCAATATATTACTTTATATATTGACTAGATGGTCTATATCTGTGTGTGTATATATGTGAAAAAGCCTGTATCTACTACAGACAGTCTTCAACTGGTGATTTGTAACTCAAAAAGCAAGCATTGGTTAAAACTAAAAGCTACCAAAGAAAGAGTCAACATGCAAATCATCACTCAGTTTAATGTAGTTTCTAATCTGTAACAGCATGGAACAAACAACTTCAAAACAGCTATGCTGGTGCAACAGAGCAATGCCAATTCACACTGCATCCAGGATCTGTCCCAGCGTATAGTTCCTTCATTCACTCCATTAAATCATGTTTGCCAGCAACTACATTGTACTAATGGGTGCATAAAGCTATTCTGCACCTGTCGATTGCCAAGGCATCTGTGCAAACACAATGAAATGGAAAGAAGTGAAGCAAGGAACCTCACCGGTAAAAATAAACCTAAATCAATACAAATAAAACTTAAGCACTCGGCATGTATGGCTGACTTCTTGCTAAGTATAAATGGTATCAAGGCATGTTTTTAGCCCAATGCTACCCAACAATGTTTAAATAAATCAGTTTATATTTTACCAAACAATATTCTTTGCATTTAACTGTCCTAATGCAAAACAAAGTAAATCTTCAAGTGGCAAATGCTCAAGATGAATGAACATGATGGGTTTCAGAAAAGTTTGGTTTTCTTTAAGGAACTACAGAGCTACTTCTGTTTTCTCACAAGGTTCAGTGCTGTTTTATTTTGATGGCTCAGAGAGAATCACCAGTCCTGGTAGAAAATCTTCAGTTCTGCTTTGTGTTACTTCTATTTCTCAGACAACCAGTACAAAGAAATAATACAAATCCAAGAAGTGGAATTTCCAAGAGATGTTACACTTGCATGAGTAGCTGTTATTGCCAGCTGCAGCAGCCAGAATATCAATTTACTCACTGCACAAATTTTTGAAAGCATGATATAAAAGTGAAGGCAGCCTTATCATTACCTGCTTGTTTTCATTTCAGAAAGCTGCTTCCCCTTACCTTCTTTAAGTATCTACTAACACTTTTTTTATTGCAGTTCATCTTGAAAATTAATCATCATAAATTTAAAAACATTTTCTTGCAAATCTGTCAGGTTTGTAGTGCCATTTCATTTATTACAAGACCACATGACGCATCAGAGCTCTGTATTTGAACATGACATATTTTCACTTTGTTTTGATACTACGTTCGAAAATTGTTCCTATCAATCTTTCACTGGAGCCAAAACTTAACTGTCTTGTTCACTGAAACATTAAATGCCAAGCCACACAGATGAATAAAAGCGTTTGCAAGTGTAACATCTGCATTTGCAGTTGCAAACATTTGCAAAAGTTTCCTGTCAAAAAGGTCTATAGAAGAGAATCCACAAAAGTGAATCAAGTCCACAGTCAGTATCAAAACCAATTATTCCTAATCATTTTGGTCATCAGATCACAATGAAAATTAAGAGACTTCATAAACTGGCTGATCTTTAAGTAGAATTTTGGAAGCATTTACAGTTCAGATTTCCAGAAAGTAGTAAAACTTCCACGCATTTGCCGGACCCGGCTTAAGCGTTGTTTAAGATCCATGATTTTCTGCATTGTTCGCTAGAGAGGAGTAAAACACCCAAACAAACAGGCCATATACTTACATTCCCCATAATGCATCATTTTCTCTCTAAACAGTGGCAGCAAACAGGCACATCCAATACTGTATTACTTTCTTCTCTCATTCATGACGATGTCACACACAGGTTCTTTGATTCTGAAAGAGAAGCATTTCCCAGGTTCTAAGGATAGAGGTACCCCAACCAATCCATCATGCTTTGTGTGCTAATGATAGACTCATGCATAAGAGGCACCAGAAGCAGTCAGAGGCAGCAGGCATGAAAAGAAGTGAATCAACTGTCAAGGGTTGTGATCTGAAGGACTGCAAGGCTGTGATTAGAATTTTCAATCAGGACTTCCACAATTCATCACTCTACGAGGGATGGGGGCGGGGGGGGCACATGTTTCTTCATCAGCCCTTTCTGCTATTGGCATAGCAAGTTCTAGGGTATTAAAAAAAAGAAATCTTAACATCTTACATTTATAAGCAGGTATGTTTGAATCTTCAGGGAGTAAAGAGTAAAAGATTTTCTGGAACTGCATAGCTACTACTTTTTGTCTGCATACTCAAAACAAAAACAAGATTATTTGCAGCACAGCCTTTCAGCTGATGAAAAAGAAAACACAGCTCTTCCTCTCTCTAAGGAATTATAATTAAGGAATAATTATAGACACCTGAGCAAGATCTAGCCCTGGAAACCTATGACTGTTGTCTTTAGGGATACAAAAAGGTGTAAACCACCCCAAGGAATCCTTTATCAGAATTTGCTAACACATTCTGTGAAACTTCAGAAAATAAAAAGGCAGAGCTGTTCACAATTCTCACAATCTGCATGAAGTCACCTGCAGCACTTGAGAGGTGGCATATAGTCGCATTTTCAAAATGTAAAAAGGACCAGAAAGTTGACTGAGCACATAAGTTCAGAGCAATCAAACACCTGGTCTAACTTTGTTTTCCTTACAGTATTTGTTTGCCTTGGTACTACCTCTACTGACTCGCCAAAGAAAAAGGCAATCCCACAACTCGACAGCCTCAAACAGGACTTGAAGCCAGGCTGGTGCTGTAGCTCTGGCACAGCATCCCTTTTGAAACCACGAGAAAGTCACAAAAGCTCTTCAAATATTTTGCTGCTTCTTCCCCTCCCTTCCTCACCTATGAAATGTAGAAACTCTGAATACAAATTTTGCAAGAACTCATTCACAGAGGGGACTGCTGCCTCAGAGAGCAAGCCTTTCAAAAAATACCAGCCCAGCATTTAAGTACTGGCCACTTGAATGAAGTGCCACCGGGAACGAGCGGTCTGTCTGTATTAATGTCACTGCAGAGGCTTTGTCTCAAAATCTAGATCCAAGTGACAGCCCAGGCAGATTAGATGTTTATTGAAATATATGAATGAAGTATTATTTTAAAAGGCAATTTTCATGTTAAACTATGAATAATGAACAGTAAAGACAGTTCTTATTTGCATAATTAATGTTTCAGTTATTGATATTCCTTCAGAGGGTCACTAGCCTTTTTTCTCCAAGTTAATTAATTAATAAAGCAACTCCTTTTATGTAGGTAATTGTAATCACTTTAATACTCAAAGGCATGTAAAATAACTGGCACTTTTTTTTTTTAATGTTGCAACCCTAGTGACACAACGATCATTTGCATAAATGTAAACACTGAATGGGTCCATTTAACTCCTCCCTAGAAAGAAATCCTTTGAAACTAACAAGAAAGAAACACATAAATTATGGACAAACATGGCAATAGGGGCAAGACCACCTTTTGTCCTTACATCACAACAACCGTATTTTCCTTAATGCAAATCTCAGCTTCGAGACAATACACGACTAATGGGGCAAATCTGTCCTCATATTTAGCTGAAGATTGCTCTGAGGAGACAGAATAATTTAGGAAAGAATAGATGTTTATGGGAAAACAAATAAAAATCGGAAAACTGTTAGCAAGCATAAAGCTTTAAACGCTCAACATTTTACAGGTAATACAGAACTTTTCCTTTTTCCATTAAGAAATACACAAACAAATCCTGCAAACAGAAGCCTGACCTACAAAAACCTGCTATAGAGGGACCCATTGCAAGTCTTACTCAAGTCAGGTGAGATGGTTACTTTGCTCAGTAGCCAGAGTTTACATGCAGCTGCAGCAGATCAGGCATCATGCAAAATTCAACCTGGAAAGGTCTGCTGAATGCAGTGCTTGAAGAAAATAGGAAAGCTAAGAGGTTAGAGCAGTTATGGAAACTTTCCCCCCCACACCTCTCCTTAGAGATGGTACTGAGCAACCAGGCTCAGTACAATATTATGAACATCTTGATTCACAAGTTAGTTGAAAAGCTACACAGCCTGTTTGTGAGCTATTGTCTCACAAGTCAGTTACTACAGCTTCTTGGCTGTAAGCCTGTCTTGCTCCATTCATAATTCATCCAAAATGCTACCGCAAAAACCATTTTAGTGGCCTCTTTCATCACGTCTCTCCCTGATGTGGGAGAATGAATACAGAGATTATATAATTTTTATAACACATAATATTCTTAAACCCCTCATAACTGGTACTCGTCCCATTTCTGACCCTCTCTATCTACATCACCACACTTTCCTGCCAAAAAAGCATTGTCATGGGTGGATTTCCAGGCTGCCCTCCTAAAGCAGTGCCACACAGCTCTCCAAAGCCAATTCTTTGTTGTTAAAATTCCACCTTGAACAAGTCTTTTATGGTACAATTTAACGAAAGAGAAAGAAAGGTATAGAAGATGTCAGTAGCTGAGTACTGACACCACTGACAAGCTGATAACCAGAGCCCCATCATTCTGGTATTTCCTCATCAGAAAACAGCTACCATCTCTACCATCACGCTTTCTGAGAGAGAGGTTTGGGTTTTTTTTCTGGTTTATGCAGTGCCTAGCACCACTGAGGGAACCGAAGGGAAGGAGGGCCCCATTCCACCCCTACAGTTTGGGGAATGGGATGGCAATATAGGTAATAAATGCTGTTATTTGTTTTATGCACTCATCTGCATCATATCGGCTGCTAAAACTTTACAAATATTCCAGACATCATCAAGAACCTTTGCAACCTGTTTTCAGACTGTAAATCTCAAATCTGCTCTCCATCTGAGAGATTATAACAAACTGTGAAATAACCTAAAAATTGAAACTCATTTCACAGAAAATGGAAATAGATACTGTAGGAAAACCACATTCCAGACTTGCAAAATTCTCTCTTTTATGTAATCCTTACCCATAATCTTCCATGGACTATTTTGATCTCTCTCTTGGCAAGCACACCTCACAGTATTTTTCACCGCTGCAGATCTTTTCAGCCAGTGGTTGGTTGTGTGTTCAACTGGGCGCTCTAGCAAATGGTATTCAAAACATGCAGGAGTAAGGAATGCAGCCACTAAGCAGATTATGAATAAAACACTCTGGTATTCTTTTTCTGTATTTCTCAGTAATTACTCACAGCCAAGGAACATAATAGAGATCTGCTTCTTCAGTGTCTCACTTCTAAAGGATCGATGTGGTGCGAACACAGGCACTACAGGACTTAATAGCAAGTTCCAGCTGCTTCCTACAAGACAAGAGTCTCCTCGACAGCTTTCTCCCAGGCATCGAGGAGCTAGCTAAATAGCTGCTATTAGTGTATATTTGTGTCTTTTTTGTCAGAATCATACTTAATAAATTCAAAGAGCCTACAATGGACACATCCAAGAGAAGATATAAACGAAATTCAGGATTAACAAAGCTCCATTAAATCAAGCAATTTTATCTCCAGGGATAACAAGTTGGCTTGCAGTGGTGGGCTAAATAATGCAGTTCAACACATTAAGAATAGATCTGTATTCAGAATGAATGGACTGCTAGCTCAGAAAAAAGGCAGGAGGGAAAAGAAATGCTGAAGTAGCTCTGTTGCCTGCCCACAGCACACTTTCTCTTCTCCTTCATCACTCCAAAACTATCATGATCATACATCCATCACCATATCTTGCACGTTCCCTGAGAAAGAGACAAAATAGGTCTCAAAATCTCTGTCTTAATGGATGTTACCAAAAGAAATACCAATTCATCTGGATGCAGCACATGTAACATGCATAAAACATCTCGACATCAGTGTCATTAAAAAGCGGGGCTTTCCCTTTGCCACCCAGCCACTGCCACAGTAAGGGCTGTTTTTATCATTTCACACTGCAGATACCCTCACTTCCCCAGAGCGCATTTAGCAGCAAGCCTGGAAATTTCTCCTCTGGCCAAGAGGCGAATCACCTTTTCTCTCTCTGTAGTCACAGTTTCAGCCATGCAGTTTTCCAGGAAACAGTGAAAAGTTTCTCTATTGTCAGCACTGAAAGCTTCTCTTAAAGTAGTTCTATTTTTTTGTATGTAGCCACATTTTCATCAAATTTAGTGCATACATTTTATGAAACTGTTGGAAGACCTCAGGATTTAGGTTAGAAAAAGAATATGAAATGTAGGCTAGGCTATAGCAGGCTTTCTAGGGAATACCCCACTGAAGCAATCTCTTGATAGGTAAGTATCTTTCTTCCTGTAAAAGCAATGATTGTTGAGCACAGATTTTCAGGGGGCTCTGGAGGTTTAAAGTCTTAGAAAGACCTAATTTCCTTCAACACTATCTGTTTGCTTCCTCTGGATTTTATATCTGTATGAGTTCAGATGGAATATAGAATTGGGCAAAAGAAATGATGATACACCATTAGCGAAAAACTTTGGTTTTCTGTATCTTATAAATACCATCTAATGCTGTCAGGTTGGCTATAGAATATTTATTGTTTTGACTATCTAAAAAGGATAATTTTTTTTTCATATTAAAACCAGCACTTCAAGGTAAGGAAAAAGAATTATTGTTACTAAATGGACAAAGTTCAGCTGGGGGGGAGATTAATGTAAAATTACATGATTTCTATTGCATCAAAGTGGGCAATGAAAACTTTAATGTATCTGTTCCTATCTCAGGCATACCAATGAATATTTTTACAGCAGAGATATAAAATTCCACCAGTGTTTTTACACTTATTTTTGCTCTAGTTGAGTAATAATTTGTACTCCAAAAAGGATCCATTTTCCCAGATATTCATACCAGTTGCCCCATTCCAAAGAGACAGGATTTATTTGTTAGCCAAGTGGCATTCCAGTTTAAACAGTCTGCAATATCAACACATAAATCATCCTGAATATAGTATATACAGCTGCAAAGTAACTAACTAGACAGACAATGAAGAATTTCTAACACCTGGTGGTTTAATTCTTCATACAACTTCTTTTGTGATGAAAACCCTTTATGTGAAAGGTTTCCAGACTCATCCTTTGTGCTGCCTTTACAGGACATGGTGAACATCACAAGCTTCACAAAGACTGTGTGTAGCGTGGATGACAAGACACACTCCAGTGGTTTTTTTTCTTTCTCAAGAACTATTTCAATGCGTATGTATGACCTCCACAGTTTAACTGATGACTATTCAGTGCATCAGTTACAAAAAACAGCCATTCTCATTTCCTTTACACTCCTCCTGAAAGAAATAAATCAGTATCTTGACTGATTGAAACACTTAACTGCCAGTCATTTTGCTTTGTCCCTTCGCTGCCGCGCACCAGCGTGCATGAACTCAAGAGATGCAGAGCAGTGATTAAATTGTAACGCAGAGCACTGAGAGCAATAACTAAGTAAGCAGTTATAAACAAATAACACAGTTCTTCATAATTCAGTAAAATACATTATTTGATTTTGTGTGTGTTTTTGAAAGCCAGTCAAAGTAGCAGTGCTTTTTTACTAATGCAATAACATTACTGCTTAATGGTGGAAAGCACAGGAGAGCAATATATGGCCTACAAATAAGAGTAAACTGTGCAAGCTTAACAATACAAGTTTATCTTCCTTATGAATCACCTAGGCAGCGCTTTTATTATATGAGATCCATTGTTTCCCAATCTGCAAATTACTTCCTGAATCTATTAACTGTAAAGGGAAAATGTATTTTTCAGTCTTACTCTCCGAAAAAAACCCCACCCCACAATAAATCAGTCTAAGCAGGTGAGTCTAAACTGGCAACAATGCCAAGGTGTTTCAAGTATGCAGCCATCAGCTCCCTATAACATTAAAGGATTTTTTCAAGGGTGGGAGCAGAGAGATGAAAGGATTTAAGTGTAAACTATACAATGATAGTACAATTCTGGAGTATCACCATGCGTGTGAGGGATTATTAAAGATCAGGTAGGATTTTTCTAGCCTTACTTCTGACACCTCCAGGGAGACAAATTCTGCAATGCTCTGTAGGAGATAAAGAACAACCTGAGTATATTAAAAGGCTCATAGATATAATTCCATGAACTACAAGCTTTCTTTGTAACTCAGATACCTTAAAGTGCATAATACTTCTATCATAGTCCTTGCATTTCATGTGGTTTTGAAGGATGACATTTCCACTCACTGACTTAGTATTCGCATGTCTTGAATTCTCTAGTGAGGGCCCAAGGAGGGTAATATTATTTTTATTCATATATGTTCCTCCCCCTAAATTCCAACACCACATCCCAAACTCATTTACCTAAGCAAAATGCTTCATACCTGTATAGCCATTAACACCACCATGATTTTCCTGAATACAAAAGATAGAGGTGGAGGTACTTTTATATGCTCCTGAAAACTGAAGTCAACAGTCAGTACTGGTATTACGTGGCAGCATTTACTATATTCTTGCTAATGACATACCACTTGCTATGAAAACTCTAATAAGTCATTTGAATCACCACAGGGTAGTTTGGTAACATTAGAACTGCTAAACAAATACAAAAGGCAAGGCATCTGAATTTGCCCAAGTGCTGTGACTACCCATACAGCATTCCTCCTTCTTCAGAAGCTTTCAATCACTTCCCGAGTGTAAGAGTTCATCATGCTGGATTCATTTTCCAAGCTCCATTTCAAATCCTCATCTCACCAAGGCCCGAAAGACCAGCGTAGTTTAAATTCTGCACTTCCCAGTCAACAGGAATCAACGCAACTCTTGGTATCAATGACCTTTGCACTCCACCTCACAGGAGTCATCAGCAGTAACACACGCTCTCAAAATATTCACGGTTGCATGTGCTGATAGAAGAAGGTAGGTTTTTCCTTCAGCTGTTTGACTGAAATGACCAGACACAGAGTACCTTAATGAGGACACAACCTGTATGCAATATGCTCTTCCAATTACCTCTTAAATCTTTGATCTCAACATTAGGTATTTCACTGAAAAGTTTGAGGAACTTATTTATGATGCTGCTATGAACACTAATATTGCTAAATAATTCCCTTTAAATAAATTACCTACTTAAATTTTCTCTACTCAAAGCTAGGACAGGAAGCACCACCTATGATTAAGGTTGCCTGGCACTTCCCACTATAAGAGTCTCCTTTCAATTGCTTGCAACTTTGCCAGATTTTTAACTCTTCAGGCTACAATTTTACACATCAAGTGTGTTTACTTTGGGGTGAATTTCAGGACGTAGGGGAAGAGGAATGAGTTGAATCACTTCCAAGATTTAGACTGTAGGAAAGTAATATGTTTTGACCATGTTAAATAATCGTTGTGAACTTACATTTGAAAAGTTTTCTGCGTTTTGAAACTGGAAGTAAGATTTGGCCTTCATATCATGGATCTGTTTTTCTTGCTGATCCTAAAAAACACCACCAAAACTACCCAAATTACAAAATGACAAGACTTCACACTTGTCCAGTGACTCCTCCTTTATACTGAAATCTCTCTACGCTGTTGCCCCTCCTGCATCCTCCAGAAGGAACTACAATGTGCACGTGCATTCCGATAAACATTGTACCACAAAATGGGCTATCCCTGTAATTACTACTCTGAACTGTAATGACACAAAACACTGAAACCAACAGCAAGAGGTTTGTCTTTCCATTAAGGCACCCAGCAAGCTGCTGGATTTGAATGCAGAAGGTACAAGAATCAGACCAGAGAACAGAGGAATAGAGTTTGACATGAAATCTTCTATCACAAAAATGGGAAGAGAAGAAGTTGTGACTGCTCTTTACTAATGGAGAACTTTGGAGATTTAACCCGGAAGTCAAGAGGCAAAAACACCTTCAGGGGAGGGAGAGGATTAGAGTGGATGGAGACAGTGGTCTATAAGAGAGGTCCTGCGTCCAGATAAGGAGCCAGGAGAAAAGGAGAGCCAACTCAGGGTACCCAGGAAACTGGGATTAAGAACTGATGTACATAACATGCATCTTATTTGTCTCTATTAACAGTCACAAGGAACACAGCAGAAACTGCTGCCACAGCTACTCAATTAAACCCACTGGTGTACACCTGTCCATAGGAAGGACAAAAAATCTGGTCCTGACAATACACATGGATCTCAACACAATGTGATTTGATGTTACTCTTCCTCCCCAAAACAAAATAGGAGCTCTATTTTATTTACTACATCAAAAGTAAGATCATCCTACATTACTGCTGTACCTCTCATTGAATATTGTAAGCTGAATGATTTCAAATACTTTAATTCATTAGACAAATTTTCTAAGACGACATAAATTAGGGCATATGGTTCATAATATTTTCACATCCTTTCCCCGTAACCCATTTCACTAGTTTTACACTTCATCAATTTAAGCAGTATTGCTAATACATTACATTTAAACTCTGTCACAAGAGAAAAAAAAATCCAAATGTCTAATTAGAAAGCTATGATGGCCATTTCAGAAAGTAGTGTTACATTTGCTGCCTATATCCAATACATATGAAAGCACTGGAGTCAGAAGCAAATGTGGAGCTTCCAGGCCTACAGGTTTCTGTTCAGAGCAAGAGCTTTTTTACTGCTCACTTAGGTACAAAGAAAAACTGAATCCCCAGAGTACGGAATCCCCGTCTGTATGATTTACAGATACACAACAGCATAAAGCATTAAACGAGAGCATGAGAACGTCTGTTTTACCACAGCATAAAACCAAGGGCAAGTAACATATTTTATGTTAAGCGTAACACATTCCTACGCACAACTGAATCAACAACAAGAATATACGAAATTACCTAATGGCAGGAAAAGCATCTCTCACTAACACCAGGAAAGTTAACTGCTAGCATTAGTTAATATCACAAAAGCTGTTTTCTACCCAAACCTTTAGACTGAAATGTGACAACAATCTTTCAAACATCAACACATGCCAGAAAATCATGCAAGAACAAAACAAAAAGAAGAAATGCATGGAAAAGCTTTCACAGAATACGGAGAAGGCTGAAGTCTCCATTACAACTCATTGTTTGACTGACAATCGTTGCAAAGATTTACAAGGAACTGTTTTACAAATCTTTGTGAACGTATGTGAACTCCACTTCTTCAAAATAAGCAAGATACATTTCTGTCATATGCTAAGAATTCTTCTACAGGTTGTATTAGTGTCTTAAAAGCATCAGTGATCAATCACAATTATCACAGGAGGGGATTCAGAATTATTGTGTCAGGTTTTTGAATGCTAGAAATATGTAAGTCTTCACACTACAAAAAGACTGGGCTGTTAAAAAAAAAAAAGAAAAAAAAGAATACATAACTTATTAATCTACACATACACATGCTCCTGATAGGTAGAAATAGGCCAGCAGATAACACCTTTGAAAACACCAACAATTAAAAGGTATCCCACTCCCATTTATCATCAGACCATTACACTGTTTCACAAGTTACTAGTTAAATATACAATTATTCAGTGAAGAGAAAGGGAGGCCCTGGGTTTAATAACACATTATACCTACAATAGCAACTGTTTTTCTTCTGTACCCTGACTCTTTCCTAATCTGTCTTTCACATTACATTTTTGCAATAATATTGGGTACACTGTAGCATACCCCCTAAGGCTATAAAAATGAAATGTAATAGGCTTCTTTACCAATAANCTGACTCTTTCCTAATCTGTTTTTCACATTACATTTTTGCAATAATATTGGGTACATTGTAGCATACCCTCTAAGGCTATAAAAATGAAATGTAATAGGCTTCTTTACCAATAAAAAGGTAACCTTTGGCATGTGAGACTGGAGGTGGAAGGGACAGTCAGACTGTTTTCTGGGTGCCAAAACTCAAGAGTTTCTCTTCCAAGTGTGGTATATTGTTATGAAACCATAAGATAGACCCCATGAGCAATTCCTACTTTCATAGAAAAGCTTTTATATCTCTCATATAATACATATATTACATAGCTAATATATATTAAGATCTTTTTTATAAGCTTTAAAATAATCTTTAAAGAAGTGGAGAGAAAAAACATCCTTGATCCATTCAGGCAAAACAGCCACATACCACAACCAGACTCCTACGCTCACAAGCATTCAGTTGTCCTGTGCCCCATTCAATACCCCACCGGGAAGGCAGGCCCTCTCCCTCCTGTGGTAGTCATTTGCACAGTATTTGCTCCTCAGAATGAGTGACCGTAACTCCTCCGGCTCCGAGCTCTTTTGAGAGCACTGCAGGCATACTGAGTTGCTGCACCACGATTAAGAAGTTTTCCCTCTCATATCACCGCACAGAGATGCACTGAGAATCATTGCGAGTTATTACTAGCACCTCACCAAAACATCACACTAGCGTTTTTCATTTAAAGGAAATTCGTTTTAAAAAAGCCCCTCGTGAACTCCACTACAAGTTGCAAGGCATTTCAGTCTCCCACGTCTACCTTTCAAGCTTTTATTACAATAATAAAGAACACATGCAACATTAATATCTAGAAGAATTTTACTCTTCTACTTGCATCATCCTTATAAATTGTTTTCCTATTAATTAGTTATTTGATCTCAACATATTAGGAACTGCACAAAAAATCCATTGTTCTCCATACTGCTCTTTAACCTACGTGCTTGTCTTCTGCTAAAAGCTTCTCTGAAAAGTGCTATTATTAATTGCCAAGCATTGGAACTATTCCTCCAGACATCATCTCACATACTTTCAAGACAGGCGGACAAGATTTTCTCCACTTTTTCAACTGACGTACAAGCTAAAGTACATCTGAATACACAATTCATTCTATTGAGCACTGCGCTCTCCCTAACGCATCCAGTGTAGCCAACTTCTTACAGCAAGTAATTGCTGGAACAATCAAGGCTCTCATAAGGACTTAACAAGACTAATGTACACCATGTCATCACGTCTGCGTCTTATCTCATGCAATGATACTAAAATGTTAAGGATGCAGTCCAACAGAAGTATGTCAGCATGTATGTGACCAGTATGTGACCAAAACCTGTACAACAACCTTCTGTACCTCTAGACTGAGCTTTTGAGCACTGATTTATTAATGTGAAAACTGGAGAGCTATTATGAACTACTTCTATTCTTGTTGATTATAATTTAAGATTAAGTTGCTCTTTTTACCTAACATCTGCAATATTCATGTCTGAAACGGGAAGGAATCCTCAGAGATCCTGGCTCCAGTTTTGTTTGGGTTTTTTCAGTGCTGTTTGAATGCACAACAGTAACTCTACACTGATCTCCAGAATGTTTTTTGGATAAGAAACCGTATGTACCCCAACTTCCTAGAAAGCAGCACAATTCCTGGTGGTTTCTTGATGCCTGTTTCTCCTAACAAATAAAACCCTAGACAGTTTTGGAAAAATCCAATGTTAGTTTCTATATGTCCATATAAAAATATGTATATAAAATATACAATATATTATTTATTAATTATATATTATAATTATATTATATAAAGTATATTAATTATGAAATACATTCACTATCCTTCAACCTAAGAGTACTCCTCTTTAATGAATGAATAAATAAATAAATAATCACTTTGAAGCAGCCAAAGGTAATACAGTGTAGTCCACCAAAATGAGAAAAAAAACCCTCAGATATAGTCCATTACAGACATCAAAATTGATATTATAGCTGATTTACTCATTGTCTACATGCAAATTATGTACACGTTTCTAGCCACAAATAAGAAAATCAACACTGTATCCATCAAGACAATTTATTCTTGTGTTATTGGATCCACAAAACAAATGACGAGGGCCTGTACTATTTTCCTTCTCTGTACTGTACTTCTTCCCATCTCCACCGAAAAGTTCCATCTAAAAATACTGATTAGCAGAATCAGCCACCCACAATGTTTACGGGTCATTTGCAATCTGTTCTTTGAACTAAAGATGATCTTTGCAATAAAGAACAGAGTTAGTTCTCTACAGAGGCTTGAGCAATATTTCAAAGTTTGATGCACATGAACCGCTCCCCTGGATTTCTGGTGTCTGGAAAAAGCAAGAGTTCAGCGATTGAGAACAGCATTCTTCTCACCTAAATTCTACCTGCCAGGACTGGGTATCTTGTATAAGCTAATGAACTAAGCTTCTTCCACAAAGAACAGTGAATGACAGAACCATCTCATGGAGAATCTTCTCTCTGCCATCTCTTTACCTTGTCCAAGAGCCCAAGAGAAAAAATTATGCAAGAATGAAACATGAGAAACGCTCTATTCAAATGGGACAACCACGTGTAAGTAGCTTGTTGGATCAACAGTCCTGCCACAAAAAACAGAGCTGCAAACAGAGAGCTCCTTTACAAAAATCACTTGCTGTTCTTTGTCAGTCCCAAAATTGGGAGTGCTGAAGTCTTGGACCATTTTTGTGGCTGTGGCAGAATTATTTTTTTAGTGTTGTTTCACAGCATAAAGCAGATTTCATGTCCTCTCCGGGATCATCCTGCACTGAAAACCAGAAACTGAAGCTTGGCACACTGGGATTCACTCAATAACAATTCTCACTTTTCTCTGAGGATCTGTATGCTCCAAAAACAATTAGCATTTGCTACAAATGTAACATAGCAACAGCGGACAAGCCCTCATTTGATGTAAATCAGCGTAGTTCTTCTGATTTAAAAGAACTTTACCAAATTTCATCAGCTGTGAGTCTCACACAGTGCTTTTGAATCGCTCGCTCTATCACTAGGGAGGTAAGGATCATAAAATTTGAGTGCCAGAAACAGTAAGTGGTCAATTCAATTTGTTATCCTCTTTAGGACTTCCAGAACATTTTATTTCTCTTGTTTTCAGAAGGAAGAAAAATGGGGCTGAATATATGAAAACTGTCACACAGGGATGGTGGGTGGAAAACTGTCCTGAAGCCAAAATCCGAGATTTGATTACTTCAGCAGTTACCAAAAAAAAAAATATCGTAATTTATTAAACTCACTGACATTGTTTTTACTGTTTTTAAACTTGAGCAAACTGCCAACATGCTGTGTGAAGTAGCACTTCCTGTTGATTTGTTTTGTATTAATTATAGTATAATTAAAAAGGGGAGTCTTTATTGCAATCAACTACCAGGTTTTTTAAAACAAGAAACAGAGGCCTCAACATTTTCAAATGATACTGCCAGTGTTACTGTGGCACACTGATTAAATTTAAAAATGTATGTACATTTAGGGAAGAAAATCCTAGCATGGGAAAACCTTTATGATGTTGAAAAAGGGAGGCAAACCCCCCCCCTACTGGGAAGACCCTTGATATTAGTGGTATAGCTGCTACAGTTAAGACATGAACACCTAACAGGTCATCTAATCTTGCCATTAAAAGGTTTGAATTTGCTAATACGCCTCAGAGCTTGAAGAAACTGACATAAAAGGCAGTAACAATAAAACCAACTTAACTGTGTATTTTGGTACATAAAGGAACGAAAGGGAAAATTGAAATATTAATAAAATATTCACCACATTGACTGTTGATGAACTAAATAGCAGTACAATTTCACGAATATCAGCTGGACTGCATTAAAGTTTAAAAGTATTTCGGTTTTTTTTTTCCTAATTACCTTTATGCTTGGCTTAATCACATAGCTAGTTGGAAATTCCAGAAATGCGCTAAAGTCCAAGCTATCAGTGCACTAGCAGCCCATCACCATTAACTTCCAAGAGCTAGCAAAGATGAAGGAAGTGGAGTCTGCTACACCACCATAGCCACAAGCAGAATACAATATGTTAAAAATTATTTGATTGGTAAAGGTTATAGAAGAGAATCAAAAAGAGGATAAAACTAAAATTTTTCACGCTAACTACCTCTTAAAAATACCCACCATCCTGAATACAGAGAAAGTTTTTATTTCCTCCCATCAATACTGACAGATTACTGTGAGAGAGAAATAAAGAAAAGGTATGAACTCAATAAGGGGAGAATTCAAGTGACCTACTACACGTTAATCTGGCAAAAAGCACATGCCAATTGAACTGTTATGGCCAGTCTCCAGGCAGAGCCTGACAGGTCCTGGAAATGCTGTCAAATTACTAACACACTGTCTGCTTCTGCATGAGCACTGAATCCTGCCGGCTTGGATCTCTTCATTCTGGCTTGATCTCAGGAACCACTTGAGGCACCCGAATAAATCCAATGAAGGATAAGCAAGTTGAAGTTCTCCTCTTCTTTGCCGTTTTAGCATAGTTTATTAAGAGCTGCATCTCAAGTAACTAGGAACAGAAATGAAACTTTTTCTTTGTATGGTGTACAGAGATCACTCACATTTTTCCCTGTTACTTCAAGTACTGAAAATAAAATTACAATCCTTTAGGTTGAGAAACAACCAATATGATGCCTGCTATTCTTTAAGTAACCAATCCGTCAGTAGCTTAGAAGACAGCTATGTAAAAGAAAAATAAGAAATGTATATTGCATCAATTGGATTCCCAGCAATTCAAGCTCTTCATTTTCAATTCGGCATATTTAAAGCCTTTGCGTTTCTAAATTCTAAATGTGAAGCCACAAATGTCAATAATCTAATTTAAACATTTCAACTGATTGATAAAATTATTTTTGGTAGGTACAACTAAGACAGCCTTACGTTTAAGAAGCTACTTTATGCTGTGCATTAGTAAGTCAACTTTTAACCAACAGCAGTTGGTATGAGTACAGGTATGAAACCAGATGACCAGATACAATAAAAAATAAACTTTCCCGTGACTTGAATACAGTATCCACTGCCGAATCCACTACAACTTTGAAACTTCTTGTGCTTACTGCAAAGTGTCCATTCAAATTATTTAATACTATTTAAAAGTTATATCAAGTGATATTCCCAATACGCATTATCGTTCAGTATGCATTTTTTTTTCCATTTAAAAAAATATTAAAGTCTTGTAGCCAATCATCTTCAGACTGTGGATTTTCTTCCTAGTTAAGTATGTTGTGAATCTTAAAAGATAGCCAGAAGATAAAAACTGTAACAATGTGACACTGTGGGAATTAGGAAATCATCCACTGAAAAACCTCTTTTGGTTTTGAGTATCATTTACATGGGCAAAGAACACTATACAGTGCATTACTCTGTTCTCTCTCTTGTGTTGACCACACACAGTCCAAGAAAAGTGTAGCCTCATACAATTTGTTCCACAGCTGGAAAAGAAGTAAGACCTTTCTTATTTTGCAGAGACCTAAAACAAGACACCCAGTGACTGTCAAACCTATTAACTCGCTAATCACTCATCCATGCTAAAGAGGTGTTTATGCTCAGCTGTCCTAAAATGAAAGTGGAGATGAAAACAACTTCTAACTGGAAAGCCAAAAGGTTTTAAACACTACATTTTAAAAGAGAAGAGATAGACTTTTAAGCAAAAAAGTAAATCTTGTCAAAAGAGATTACGCAAAACCTCCCTGAGTGACAGTGAATAAGTGTAAGAGTCCTGCAGCTGGGATACCCACTCACTCTAAAAGCAAAGAACTGTTTTCGCGTGACTGTTGCTATGATCTTATATTTCTGCAGACTCACAACTTTCCTTAGCCTCCCAAGAATAAAACTGTGCAGGTTTAAAAAAGTTCTTTTCCAAAACATGAACATATGTAGATTGATTGATAAGCTTCAGAGAGTATCGTGGGACCTAACACAGACAGACTGATGGGTCCTACTACCTAGAGAATAACACCAGAAAAGGGATTTGCACACCAGGAACTGCTTTCAGCAGCCAAAACTGCAGTGCCTGGATGCTAATCAGCTCCCAATTAGCTTCAAAGCATGCTGGCCCCAACAAATACATTCTGTACCACTTATCATCAGCAATCCTGCAAAGACAAAATGCAGCAATCTCCAACAGCAAAGCACACGTACCTACATCCCTATCACCCTGATAACAAAGATATTTATACTGCTTTTTGCTACAAAAAGCATTTTGGGGAGATTCCAGCTCCACCTTTAGTAGTAATAGGAGGACTTCGTATTAGAGGACTCTCAATTACCCTCAGTACTAAACAATGATACATTCAGGTATGAATAATTCTAGCAGCCTTAGTATATTATGTCTTGATTGTCTGCCTTTTCACAAATGTCCTCTAAATGTAATTTTCCGATAAATACTCACTGAGGAAAAGCAACTCCTAAAACCACAGGGACGTTGCCTAACATCTAAATACGAAGTTTTTGCAAGACAGCAATATGCTGCTAAAAGAAAACAAAACAGCAAGCACACGTGCATGATAGGATTATTCGATTCAATACAATATAAATTAGGTCACACTCCTCTTTGGAGAATTCTATGTCAAGAACTAGGTGGTCCACTAAATTCCTATTCATTTGCCTTCAGGCTTGGGGAATTGCAAAGACTCTCAAGAAACTGATGTTCTTCTACCCACAAGAGTAATCACTATTCGGGGGGGAGGGGGGGGGGAAATCTCTCAGTGTAACTGCTTGACAATATCTGGAGACTTGAGAAATCTTTATATAATAAAAAGAGCAGCTAATAAATATTTGCATATATATAACACATACATACATGTATCCATACACAGAGATATATAAAATTCAATACAGAAAAAATCAGCAAGTGCTTTTGTGTACTTAGGCATTAAACTGCTGTATTTTTTACATTGTATATATCCTTAAGAAAAGCAATAATTTATTCATCCTCATTAAACCAACAGTAATGGAACAACAGGAGAAGCACTATCTGTAGAAAGTGCAAAGGATTCCAGGCTGAAAACTCTGCCCTGAGCCTGTGCCCCAGCAGGCTTCTCAGGCTCAGGAATGTTGTATTTTTGAAAGTTCACCCACAGTTATCATGCCCCATCCCCTGAAGGTGTTCAAGGCCAGGCTGGACGGGGCTTTGAGCAACTGGGTCTAGTGGGAGGTGTCCCTGCCCATGGCAGGGGGGTTGCAACTAGATGACCTTTAAGGTCCCTTCCAACCCAAAACATTCTGTGGTCATCCTTTCTGATTCTATAAGCAATTAAAGTAAATCTTCAGACCTCCAAGGGCCATAAGACCACGCCAGCTACTTTACATACCTAAGAAGAGGACCGAGTCAGAGCAAGATGTGACAAGTAGCCCTTCAGCAGTCCTGTTGCTCTACTAGGGACAGATTTGCCTAGGACATGCAGCTGAGTCTAAAGAGCTAGGTCCTTGATAGCTGCTTCCCCCACAGCTGGGGACATGACAGCCTACAGCCTCTGCACCTGCACAGACACGCAACTGGTCATCCCAGGGCATGAGCTTCACTTTTAACTCCTCAAAAAGCAATATACTGATTAAAAATCAAAAGCTGACAGGTCTCTCTCTGATCTGGTTCTTCAAAATGGCACATGGAACACATCTTGAAAAAGATCCACCCCTGAAAACGGGTTGTGCAGAGCCCACTGTAACCAGCAAGGCTCACGCTAGCAGGTTCTGACAGAGGATTTGTGTGTGTGACTGAACCACTGAAAATAAACACAGGTAAGGACTTTTCATGATGACCATTTTTACACAAGTTCTTACAGTGTTTGTTGCTTAAACAATTGAAAGCCCTTTCCAAACAGAAGAATGGGAAGTTTCATACTGCACATGTAAAACCAACGAATGCTTCTTACATTTGTAACACCTGAAATATGTTTGATGGCTGTGTAAGATTAGATACACAGATGAGGTTGCACACAGTAACACGGTAGCTTTCCTGCAAATTGCAGTACTGGGTTTACTCACTTTTTCTAAGTTGTGACAATTCTGCTGCCTTTAAACAGAAATGGAAGATTGATTCATGGATGAAATTCTTAAACTAGCACCATAAGATGTAATTTTGCTGTAGCTAGACTGGGCAAAATCCAGCGTTAACAGCAAAATACAGAGTTGCAGGTTCTCTATGTGACAAGCCAAAGGATGAAAATGTTTAAATCTGAGTAATTACTTGGTTTAGAATATATGCTTTTCATTCTACTGTATCAAAATACTCATAATAAAACAGTGCAGCTGATGAGGTCAAGCACTCCCTTACAAAGGCTGGCAAATTTGCAGAATAGCACTTGAGGTTCAGATTAGTAAAATCCTAATGAATATCTACTCTAATACCCATGTAATTGCATGGAATGCATTTGCAAGTGGTACAATTAAAAAAAAAAGAAAGAAAAAAACACTGGCACAACTGAAGTCCAGACTCTGTTTTAGTGCCAGTTGAAGGGACTCAAGTGGCAACCTGAAAGAATGAAGATTCCCCCAAGAAAGGAAAAGTTGCAATAAAGATTTCCAATTCTTTCCCACATCACATATGCTTCACTCTAGCACTGCAAGTACCAACAGACTCAATTTCATCGTTCTTGCCCCAGACACCAAAACCGGTTTCATATTTTACCCAATGACTGCTGTATCACAAGTGCCCACTTCTTCTTGCGCGCTCTATAAGGAGCTGGGTGCTCAGCATAGGTTCCTGAAAGACCTTCTTGGAACTACGTGAGTAAATGTCGCCGCTGCTGCACTAAATGTTGCAAGGCTTTACACCTCCTTTAGGGAGCGAGCACCTGGCATCTCTGCGCCTCATCTTCCTACCATAAAAACAGGATCATACATGACTCACTTTATCTTGCAAATCCACCAGGCAGATAAATGATTTAAAGATAGAACTAGTACTGTAAGAATGAAGCCACAGAAGGGCTGAAGGCAAGCACCGCTAAAATAATACCAAATAGTATAGGACATATGAGAGACCACGTAATAACATACTCTTATTCCTAAGTAATTGGCTGAGCAAACGTATTGTGATCCAGCAACTCTGATTAATTTTGCAAGAATGCTTGGGTAGTGTTTATAAAAACCAAGTCATTACCTTGACTAAACATTGACTTGGACAGTTAACTTTAACCATCAAGATCTTGACTAAATATTGACTGGGAAAGTTAATTTGAACTATAAAGTCTAGAAAATCTTGGTCCTCTTTACTAGTATTTGCTATCACTTTAAAATGTAAACACAATTTTAAGAATAGAGGTTCTCCCACCTAACCAATATTTAACTGTGTAGCTTAGCTGTTCCTAAATTCAATACGACTATCTTGCAAAATCTGAAATCTAAAATATTTAAAAGAAAATGGACCTTTTATGGATGAGAGGGAAAGGTCAATCTTCCTGTATTTTGCTTGAGCAAGGACGTTTCAAAAGTATTAAAAAAGAATCACAAGGTTCACGGTTTAAAATGATTTTGATACATCTATGCAGGGGTCTTCCAACATACGTTTAAAAAACTGTGCCTTGCCCAAAGAACAAAGCAGGCTTGCGACCAGGACAATGTGTTCACTCTGGTACCTCTACTTTTGAAGCCCTAGTAGCAGCTACTTCAAGTCTACGTCCTCCACTATTGGTGTCACTTCATCATGTGAGGCCACGGGTCAAAGGACATGCACAGGGTCTTTCACTAGCTGAGCTAAAAAAAAAGAAAAAGAAGAAAATCAATTTCAATCCTCCTAAGATGAAACCACTGATGTGTGCAGTCACTAAAGTCCCAAAGGTAATCCTACAAGAAAACCTGATGGTGTCCTCCATCACTGTACTGAGATACTGTTGAAGTGCAGCAAAATCACCTATGAGGTATAGTCCAAGATCAGCATCTGTATCAACACACTCCAAACAATAAATCTGAACTTCTAGACCAACGTGAATAGTGCATTTTAAATGATCAATGAAACAAAGCAGTAATTACAAAGGGGCAAGGAATCTTATGTCTCAGGAAGGTGTTCCGTATCTGGTTAAAGAAATAAACAATGACTGTGAATCCAGCACTAATTCCACCTAAAGTTTCATTTCAAGAGTTTGAAAGTGCCTTTGAGCTTTGTCCCTGAATTCCTTTTTTAATATATCAGCTGCCTTTAGCACACTCAATGAAAAATAGCTTAAGAGCAAATATAAAAGATATAAATCTCAGATACGAGTAGAAATATCAAACTAACTGGTAAAAACTTGCTCTTCCATTATTTTTAAGTATAGTAGTAAGGAACAGATTGATACTGGCGTTATGGGGGGGTGAGGGTGGAGAATGAAAGAACAATAAACAATACAATCATCAGTAGTTTAACACAGTGCTGTGTCTTGCAACGGAAACATACTGTGAAACAGCTTGCAAGATAAGCTTCATCAACGATAAGTAATTTTTATTCCGTTTGAGTGGCTGAAAACAATAAACATGATTAAATGCTTCAGACATGCATTCAGAATTTAGACAAATGGCAGAGAGTTCCAAGGACTCCGCTTTTAAAACTACTTTGGGGAAAGACCTGAAAATTAACTTGGCCGGTTTGAAATGTACAATAAAACAGAAGTTCACAGGGAAATTAAAAACTTCCCACTCATCCACAAGCTCCACGACTGTCCAAAGGAGAAAGCAGCTTTGTTGTTTACTGTTCAGATGAACACTGGTCCCAGTTCCCTACCTCCCCACTTTACCACGCACAGAGGCATTTCCAATGTGCCGGTCGGGAATATGAGCTCCCATAGCGTGAAACACCCCTGCAAAACACAAAGGAAAGAGGTGGCTCTGGCTCCCGGGGAGCCCCCAGCCCCGCACTTGATCCTGCGGGTCCCCGTGGGCGCCGTCACGGGTGTCCCGGCCCGGGCGGGCAGCGAGCCCCGTCCCACGGGGGGCAGCCGAGCAGCAGCGCCCTGTGAACTTTAACTAATTCAAAGGCGCCTGCTAAGACGTTCCGGGTGACTCGGTGGCCTCGCACAAACACAAAAAAAAAGCACCCAAAACATTCAGATCAGGGTGGGGGGGGTTTGTTTGTTGGTTTTGGGGGTTCCCCCCCCAAATCAGAGCCGGGAAGGAGGGAGAGAGGGACGTGAACCCGCAGCACCCAATAAAGCGACTGTTCACTCGACACCCGCAGCTGGAAGGCGAGGGCTGGTGGCCCCCGAGGAGGGTCTCCGGCCCCGGCTCGGGAGGGCGACCTCGTCCGCCCCCCCCCCCGCCGGCCAGCGGCCCCTCAGCTCCAGGCGCCATTTCCCCGCCGCTCCTCAGCGCGGCGTCTCCCGCCGCTGCCGCACCTTCCCGGGGAAGGCAGCCACGGCTCAGCCCCGCCGCCGCCGGGCTCCCTCACGGGGGGGCCGGGCCCTGACAGCCAGCAGGGGCCGCCCCCCCCCCCCCCCCCGGCCGCGCTGAGGGAAGACGGGCACCGCCGCCGCCGGAGGTGCCACCGGTGCCGGCGGGAGGCGGCAGCCCCGGCACCCCCCTCCCTCCCCCGGTACGGCTCTCATAGCCGGGGGGGGGGCGGGGGGTCGCGGTGGTGCGTCCCTCTTTGGTTTCTGTCTTCCCCCCCGCCTCCA
>RSEF01000008.1:29760458-29772649 GCA_003993805.1 Himantopus leucocephalus | reverse complement strand
GAAAAATCCATGTTGTTTAAAAACCAAGGCTTTTGAACATGCAAGCATGTTTACTCTGGACTTCAGATACAACATAGACATGGTCTTTAGCAAGGAACAGAATCCAAATTTGATTAAATAGATAATGGATTACAACAGATCTATAGCATTCAACTGAATAGTTACCTTGTGTTGAGATGTAAGTGCTTGGGACTGACAAATGTCAATAAATACTACAGCACAGGAGTGGATGGTAAGCAAGACTAGATCCATCTGGCCTGTTGATGAGGAAGAAAGAGTGCTGTAAAACTCACGGCTACAGGACTGTGAGCAGGAACACATACGCAAGGGTGCATACTGGAGGAGAAAATGGAAGCGCGCAGCTTCCTCAGCCTCATGCCCTTTTGTTAACTTCAGATCTGTAGTAATGTCTGCTCAGGTCCTGCATATCACTGTCCACATTTGTGCTTGGTACATAATCTTCCGTGAAGACACAAACATGACTTGGATTGGAGAAAGCNTGCAAGGGTGCATACTGGAGGAGAAAATGGAAGCGCACAGCTTCCTCAGCCTCATATCGCTGTCCACATTTGTGCTTGGTACGTAATCTTCCGTGAAGACACAAACATGACTTGGATTGGAGAAAGCAGACTTCATGGGAAAGGCTGCTGAAATTAAGCACTATCAGTAAACAAAATTAAAAGTTGCTAACATTTGTATCCAGGTAGCCATAAATCCACCTTCCCACTTTCCATAGTCTATTAACATCTTCCTTTTCTAATCCACAGGGGGTTTTGCAGTCTGCCTGACACAACTACTTTGCCTCTAACACAGTCTGGAAACTGAATCCCTCTCCCTATAGAACACTAATTTGCTACACCTTCAGAAGATGATTTTGCATTGAGCAAAACTGAAGCATGGATTTTGTATGTGTTTTGATGAGCCATCAACTATTTTAGGTACTATTCAAGCTTACCAACAGATTTCAAAATGAAACAAAATCTACCTCTCATCACATGCACAACAGGATATAACAGATGTCACAGAGAAACCAAGTAATAGCATTTTTCATGGTTGAATTCAACAATTACCTCTGTGCTCCACTCTGTGGACTCTGCCATAAAGCCCAATAAGCATGAAAGAGACACATACCCCAGGAGTCCAGTGTAAACTTTTATAAACAAAGTCAGGCAAGGCACAAGACAGAAAACCATCCAAATACGTATCTTTCACACTAAAACCCACCCAAGACTTAGGCTACATCTAATCTTGAATACACTATGTCCTGCTGGAGCAAAGAAGGATGCACAGGGTTGGAAAGAGAACAAACCTGATGTCTCTTGTGGGAAGAACAAAGAATATTGTGCCCATATTTACACTATAATTTCACTCTCATCGGTAGTATTTGGTGGCAGGAATGGTGTCCTGTTGGTAATTCCATCACTGACCACTTGCAGCCAGTATGAACACACTGTAAACCCCCTCTTACAAAACAACAGCATTTGGCAGCTCCTTCCAAAACCGTCTCCAGATGAAAAGCCCAATGAAGACACTTTTCTTCGGCTCATTGCACAGGAGTTGTACATGGTTTTTCTGTCCCTGTGTAATTTTCTCCTGCAATGTGTACTCAAGGTTAAAACGCTGTCCTTCCTCCCTGGTGATATCTGTCACTGAACTATCAAAGTATACACGTTCGAGAGCTTGCCAAGTGGACAGTCAAGCGATGCAAAGATAGGCCTGTGATGCACATCGTGACCCTAGTGTGTTCCCTTTAAACATCGAAAGGAAGGGAAGCAAAAGAGCCTCTTCTCTTTTCCATTTGGGGGGGAGGGGGGAATTAAGTGGCTTTTTGGGTACAGTAGCCTTCACAGTTATTGCAATTATTACAGCCCCTACGGGCTTCAGCTGAGAGCGGAATTCCTTTACGATGAGCAGTGTAAGACATAAAGCAAGAGAAAAGCCTTATCTCAAAAATGCATAAACACAGCTAAAAAGGCTGGCAAGAAAACATCCTCATTTCTTTCCATAATAAGGAACGGAGGCATAGGGCATAAGTGAGCTTTTCCCCCAAATCCCAGGGAAATCTGTGGGAAAGCCAGGGGGAAGGACTCAGGTCTCTGCCAACTGCTAGGCTGACGCCTTCCCTTCAGAACCACACATCTCTGCCACAGACCTCATCTTCCAGGGACTGCAGCTCTTTCGCACCGTGCATAGCCTTTGAAGAGACCTTGTAGACCAATAAATCAACATTTACAAAGCTAATTGCATACACAGGCCTTTCTGGGATAATGGCAGTTTGCTAGTTTCTCTGTATTTGCCCCAAAACAAGGAAAGAGATGAAAACCACAAGCTCTGGACAGTACAAATATTAGCTGTAGGAAGCGTTCAGGCCATGTATCTGGCACGACCTCTAACTCCTCTCTTTTACCTGGTCTGCGCATCCAGCTGAAAATGTCCATTTCACTGTCTGTTCACCTGGCCTAGTGTTTCGATACTCGCTGTGAATTTAAACATCACCGCACAAAAGAGCATTAAAGCTCAAGCATGACTTAGAGCACAGTTTAACAACAATCATATGGGAACTAGCTCATTTTAGTTAAAAGGGAATAGCATTAAATGCAATTAAGAGCTCCCAATGATGTAATAAAGACAACTAAAAAAAAAATCAAGGCAAGTGGGCAAGAAGGAATCACCTTTCTGTCTAGAAATGGTAAAATAATGACAGTCTGACTGTTCTTAGGGTCACCGAGGCCAAAATGTGCAAAATGACCTTCATTAAGTCATACTTTGTACTTTTGCTAGGGGACTGTTGCATCTGCTCCTTTCAATTTGGCTTGTTTGAGTAACAAAGCTCCCAGCGATCATCTAAACCTCATTTGAAGCACCTGTGAACAATTCATTATATTAATATAACAGCAGGGGAGGAGTACAGATACTAATAAATAGGTTGTTGAGCAGCTTTTGCTGCCAAGGTTGCTTTACCCAGCCATGTCCCCTCCACCCAAAACCTGGGGCACCGCGCTGAGGCACTGGGATCTGTTGTACCACAACCTGTCAGAACACACATCTGGTGGTAGAGAAGCATGTAAATTAATTTGTCCTTTCAAAACAGTTGATAAACTTGTGTCTAATACTTCTGAGAGACTCCAGCACGATTTGAAACAGTTTGTTCTCAGTTAACATAGAACAAATGTTCTCCAGCTAAAGGTGGCCATGAAAGGCATTTGGTAACGATTTGTACCAGCTGGGCTTCTCATTACTTTGAATAGATTTGTGTAAATCAGCACATAAAAATAAGCAAGTGGTCAATGCCTTTAATTGCATTTGGATGTAGTGTAGTAATAGCAAATATCTGAACTTTCGCATTATTCCTCACATTCTGCAGTTTCAGAAAATAGATTTTTTTTAAATAGAAGAGCAGCAAAAAGATTTTGCTGTTAACATCTATTTAGTCTGGTTTCAGTTAGTCACATTTTGCAAATGTCAGTGAAAAGCAAAGGTCAGCTGGGAAAAAAACAGTATGCTATGGATCCGTACAATTACAGAATGCAGAGTAGCACGGGGTTACAGAATGAGCTTAGGAGGAAAACATATCTGCAGTATTGGATACACGTGGTAAAATACTGCTCATGGACCGGCATATCTATCACCTTAAAATAGTAGGAAAAAAGATACTGTTTATGTTAGTATGCTTTAAGATCTTTTTCCAAAGAAACAGAGGAGAATGGCACATTTTCAATTCATTGCCTCTTTTTTAATATTTGGGCAGCTTTGAAACAGCCTTGTTTTTGACAACCAGTTTGCAGGCCAGAGCATCCTAGCTGTGCTCTTGCTGCAGTGAATCTTTCCTCCATTGCACAAAGGGACCGCTATAAACGAAGTCCCCATAGGAGATGTAGGCTGTATCCTTCACTCTACAAAGCACCCTGGGAAAATACAGTAAGGCCTCACTTTTAAAAGTGTTTAACATTATCTAAATCAGTATGCATTAAGTACCTAAAAACCTTTATAGCTCTCTCTGGTATTGTCTTCTGTCTCTCTTACTCTGCTGGATATGGGAGTATCTCCAGCCACCTCAAGATACACTAGAAGCTTTGACAAGGTAGTGTTGGTAAAGCACACTGAGAAACTTGAAAGGAATGTGCAGTTAATATATAATTATAAAGTACCTTGCCCGTACAGATTTGGTTGAGAGTTTGTTACTATTATTATTCTGGAAGGCACGCTAAATCCATACGGAAGAGTCTCCAGACACTTGAACTGGAATAGGCATTGCCCCAATTTCATCCTTCTATATAAAGAATAGAAAATTAAAAAAGGAGAGATATTACATATATCAACAGCCAGGAGGGAGAACATTTTAAACGCACAAGTTAATACGATCAATATAACTTTATATCAGTATAACAGAGTAAACAACATAACTCTCATAAGATCACAACCTCACATTTTCTAAGTCACCATAAACACGGATTAAAGATTATTTCTTTCAGCCAATTTTCTCTTTATAAGACAACCTTTTTATTCTGTAAATACATTTGTTGGTTTCTCAACATCCAATTAAATGTGTACAGAAAAGCCGTAAGGATATCCAATTTATATTTTTGACTTTTGATGAATTATTTTAAACTTACAGGCCATAAAGCAACCAAAATCTATTATTATCTCTTTGCTGGAATTGAGTTAGCAAAAATTGGTAATTGTCACACTGCTTGTGGAGTATCAAACATAAACAAACATTTGCACATGTACTATGAAATCCTCTCCAGCAACATGGAACTGAAGAATAGACAAAACGGCTTTTATAAAAAAATGAGATCTTTTTTATCATTTTTGTGTAAGGGACGATCATCTGAAACCTTTCTTTGAGCTGAAAGAATTACATGACACAAGCAGGTTGAGGGATTTTCAGTAATTGTGTCTTTCACATCTATCTTCTGCATAGATAGCTATGAAATAAATACTGCGTGTGAGCAAGTATAAAAATGTACTTGAGGTACTTCTGTTAGATAGAATCTCATCCCCTTGAAATTGCCTTCCACATGAAAGATGCCCATTGACAACCAGCAGTTTAACTAGTTGGGAATATATATAGTCAGCTACCACTCAGCCCTAAACTGTTATCTGATTTGTCCCATAAACCAAAATATATGAGGTACATGATACAGCATGGGGATAATGTACAATAAACATAACTTACACTGCAGGAAAATGAGTTCCTGTTGGATCATCTCACAACAGAATCAGCTGCGTAAGAATCCTCCCAATCTGATCAAACTGTTTTCTCGTTTATATTACTTTATCCCATAAGCATAATTAAAAACAGTCTTTTTGTAAGATAGGTCTGTGATAGCTTTTAAATTACTTATTCTAGTGAAGCCTGGCAAAACTTCTTTTTTCCCCCTTTTGAAAATACAGTGTGCATTACTTGCTGCAGTGGCAAGGAAGTTAAAAGCTACCAAGACTTCTGAATAATAGCTCTCTACATGTGTTTACATTTTAACAGGGGTTATTAACTTAAGTCTCCATTAAAAGATCAGGGGAAAAAGGATTTCTTTATAGGACTTTTTACAATAGTTATTTATTTTCTCTTAAAGAATGCAGACTCTATGTCAAGTCTTATCGATAGCGCTGGAGTTAAGTACTTTTGTACCTATTAATCATCACTTTAGATGTTCTACATCCCTTTAAAGGTAGAAGTATTTGGAAAGAAAGCGTTCGCATAGCTTGCGTTCTCAAAAAATCGCTATAAAATCAAAGGCAGAGGTTCTGGGGTAACTTTCTTCACCGAAGCATGTGCTTTCTAAATGCCTGCATTGAGGACTTTTGAACACGTAACCCACACGCTACGAAAAAGTACAGAAGTTGTGGCTTCAAGTTTGTCCTATTAGATACTGAATAAAAATAGGTCAGGAGGACCTGCGCCCTGAGGAACCTGCCATCTAAATACCTGATACAGTCTTTGGCTGGAAGGGAGCCTGGAACACATATTTTGATAGCAACAAGTTTATTATTGTAATTTGTGAGTTCTGAATGAAGAAAAAGAGCGTTATTAGGTAACCTAATGAGATGAGAACAAAAGGAGATGGGGTAGGGAAGTCTGGCAGAGAAAAGCACAGTGAGGAAGGCACACGTGCAGGGATGCCGAAAAGGGGATACAGTGCCGAAGGGACAGATGGAGTCAGAGCAAGGCTGCGGCACAGGTCCCTCCGCGGCTTGTGGGTGGGCAAACAACACAAACTCTTCTAAATAGCAGCTTTTGCATAGGCAGGTCTATGGGCAAGAAATTAATTATTGTTTTTTTAAAAACAAGCACGTCAAAACCAGCTTTTGATTTGTTCTGGCCACATACCTGATTTACACCATTAATGGGCTCCTAAGTCCTACGGTTTGTTAGCATTATGCGGACTTTATTTTGAAGAGCACAAAGAATCTGCAAACTGCAAACACAGTCCGAAATTTTGTCTTTGCTCATTGACCATTTCCCTCTAGCTTTCTTGCGTTGTGGTTTTTTTTTATTGTTTCTTAATTAGATTACAAACACTTTCTACAAAAACAGTAAAGCAGTGCCTCTGAGCTGGTTCCTGGTAACAGTACATTCCAAATGTATATTAACTCAATGTTTTAATTTCAAACTGAATGCAAATTAAATTAATCTTTCAACAGAAATAGTAACTTGTCGTTTTCCTCAGTGCTTGTCTCATGCAAAATTTGTTCACAGTTTAAAAAGCCATTTTTTAAACTTAAAGTAAACAAAACGGGTTACTGACTTCAGAACAAGCCCTGTTGTCGTATTTTATTCCAGATCTTTACTTGGTGGAGGGACGTCATCAAGACGAGTCTTACCATTTTCCAGTCAGTGCTCTTGCTACAAGCTTACATAAAGTCTTGCAAGCTGTTGGAAATAATATTACTATTATAATATCCTTTCTGGTGTACCGTCGTCTGCTTCACTACTGTCTGGGAGCCTACTTCAAGGTATTGACAGACATATTTCTCGATTTCCTTGACTTAGGTAAAAAGCTTGTTTTAATGACAAAATTTGTTTTCCTCATAAAGAACTACAGGGTGATTAGTTTTTGCAATTAATTCCTCCTCACGCTACAGCACTTGCCAGCTCGGTCCAGAAAGCAGTGGAGTAGGGAGGGAGCACCAGCAAACAAAGTGATACCAATCTCCTGCTATTTGGCCAGTGACCCCTCGTGTCCCCGGGGAGGACAACTGGGGCGGCGTCCCCGATCCCCACGGGACTGCCTGCTTCACAGGCCTGGAAAAGGGCAATCAGTGCCAATTGCTCATTAACCTTCGCCGCCGTTGGAAATCTATTGGCGTGCCTGGTTATGAAAACATCTTTGTGAGAGCAGAGCCGGGGAAATGGGGGTGCGGGGTGCGGCGGGAAGGGTCACACGTCTTCATCAGCAAGCAACAAAAGGAAATGGAAGGAGGAGTGACGTTACGGAGGATTTTAGTTTCCATTAGCATCACAAAAATAACATATTCAGCATAAAAATAATGTATTTTCCACAGGACCTATTTACATCTGAGACCGGACTCTCTTCCTCCTGACATCTAAATTATGGAGAAACACCTCCCAGGATTTATCTTTGATTTTAAGCGATTAGTTGTTTGCTGTTTAGGACACCCCTGAACGATTTTAGCCAGTACTGCCTGAAAAGGTTTGCTGTGACATCTGATACTCGGTACCAGCTCTGTGGGGAGAACACAGAAGCGACCAGTTATTCTCAGAGGTTTTCTCTGTCTTGAGTCCTTAAAAATAACGTTAACTGTAGAGCTTAAATCCGCACTGTTCCTCCTAACACAGCAGCCCAAGGCTGCCAGAGGCATTACTATTGCTCTATTGAAGCTTGCTGTGAGGTGGAAATACTACCCTGGAGTTCATGACTTTGTAGCTGTAAGAAAAGATATAACCATCAGATCTTATTATACCATCTTATGCACAACTCAGTAGAAAGGGAAAATCCAATGCAGGACTCTGGGGACCAAGGAATCCTAGAGAAGTTATTCGCGGAGGAAAAAAACCTCCAAAACACAAAACCCAAAGGGGTGGAAGGCACAGGTTTAACTTTTCAGCTGCATGGTACAGACACCCCCACTGAAAACTGGAGAATGTGCATCGTTATGATCTTTGTGTGACTGACACACTAATGAGCACATTTCCCTCAGGCTTGCCCTCCCTCCTAGTTTTTAACTGCGCAGACTAACCAGCACAACCTGGTTCATTAAAAACATTGCATTTGTGGGAGGTTGGGGAGAAACCAGTTTCCCTAAAACATTTTTTTGCAAAGATTTCATAGGTCCAGGATGAATTTTCTGATCAAAATCCATGAAAGAGATGGAGATAAGAGAAATGCAGGTTTAAGTTCATGCCCTCCCTAATTCAAGTCCAAGTATTCAGGCTCTCGTTCCTCTCCCTTTTAGGTCAATGAATATTTATTCTCAGAAAGTGGAAGGGCTTTAAACAGAAGAGATCAAAAGCAACAGAACAAATCCGCAGCCCTGTGGCTGCGTCCCCCTCCACACGGGCTGTAGGAGGACAGGTTAAAACCACTGCTCCCAGTTACGTGCTCAGCAGGCTGCCCCGGGGGTGCTTCTCCCCATCCACACCGCCATCTCAGAGGCCTTCGTAGGGCTGTGAATGGAACAGCGCTTCTGATTCTTGGTCATTACACGTGCTATGCATCTCTCTTTGTGTTGTTATTAATAAACATCTCCATTTTTAGAGCTGCACGTCTGCACTTGACGTTCACCTCCCCGTGCTACCAGCCTTTGTAGGAACGTTTAAAGCATTCACCATCCTTGCCCTTAATGACGGCTCGTTGAAGGGAAACACCATTAATGTTTCAGTGGTGCTCATTGGACGCAGGATAGCAACGCAAATATTAGCTCAGGTTATTTTTATGTTAGCTTTGCGCACTGAGCGGTAGTGTTGCCAGCGAAGCGATCAGGCAGGATTTCACATGTAATTACAGCCTGAGAATGAAGTTTGATGACTTGCAGAAAATATCATGAGATTGATCTACTACTGAAGAAGTAAGGCCTGATTCTAACAACTATCAGAAATCAACCCAAGCATCGACTTTCCAGGACTCATTTGTTTTCATTTTAACACAGACCTAAGAGTGACACTATAAACATTGCATTTGTTAAAATATTAATACAAATATCTATGCACAAGGAAGAAATAATTGGGTGGTGGTTTTATCTTCTGACAGAGGAAAAAGCCAATTTAAAAAAATATATTAGTTACTTCCCTCAGACAGGCCTTGTAGGTTAGCTGCAAGGAACTCATAGGTCACATAAAAGTGCAATGATAAAAAATGCAGGTGCTGTGAAACATTTATAAAGTGAAAGTATGAGGGAGTATGTAGTTTAGAATCTGAAATGACATTTTGGCACGGAAAAGATCTCCCACGGGGTAGTTTTGAAACTTCCAGAAATTCTTAAAATGACATCTTTCAAAATGAACCATCATCAAACGCGCTGAAGTCGTTACCTCAAAGTGCTTTACTGATAAGTCAGGCTGGGAATACGCTAAAAATAAGTTGCCCGGTTTTACAGCTTGCAGGACTGATCCGGCTGGTGCATCGTGCCAGGAGCTGTGACCCGCGTGAGTAGTGCCCACACCACCCGCCGTTACGGTTTGTGTTGACTCAGGTTTAATTTTGACGGACCAGAAGAAGCACAATGGGGAAACGCATCCATAGAGGCGAGTGAAAGGCACGGCCACACCATGCAGAGGGACACAGTGGCCAGATGCCCGGGCAGGCACTGACATGAGCCGGCACAAGCCATCCAGAGGTGCGGTCTGACCCAAAACGGCTCCGAGGAGGTGGTAATACTTAGTGGCACATCTGCCCTGTGACTGCCGGGACAGCATACACTTGTTTTATGTGGTTAGTGGCACGAAGAGCACTCCCAAAAGGCTGAGCTTGTATTACTGAGCCTGTTTAGTTTGGAGAGGAAACAAGAGGGCAGGACATGAATGGTACAATGCAGGCATATTTATTTAATAAGTTCTGTGGAATTCAGAAAAAAAACAACCTGTTAAAAGGAAATTCCTTTCTTGTGCAATGCATATTTAACCCATGGACCCCTTTTCCCCAGCCCTTAGCTAAACATTAAAGCACAGTAGGATAATATGGATTTGCTACTGTTCTTAGGTTTGCTATGGTTCTTTTCTTTCCTAAAAATGGAAAACCTGAGGTGCTAACCATAAGCTGACAGGAGTCTGGCACTTACAGGTATAGTATTTCACAGCAAGTTTCTTCCATCTGAATTAGAGTTACTAGCCATTGACAAAAACAGAATAAAAGAATAAATGTTCCATTGCTTTCACCCACCATTGATCTTCCTTTAACTGCAAGGATGCTTTTGCATTAATTTCCTTAACTACTACAGATACAAGCAGAAGTCTGCCTTCTGCCCCCAAATGAAAGATTTATTGAAAATAAGACCACTCAACGCAGACTGGGATAATGCTTTGCACAAAATCTACTATTATAAACTGGTAGAAACACCTCTGTCACCTTTGCCTTGATTACGCGATTCTGAGAGAAGCCGAGTTACATTGCTGCACCCGTGTCAGTCCTTTCTCCATCACCAGAGGTGCTATCCATGCCCGTCCGCTGGCACGGCTCCACATTTGATCACTCACTTCTTCTGTGTGGTTCTACTACAGGAATCTGGGTTAATTTAAGCATATGTAAGTAGCAGAGTTTCTTTCCCCCCTATGTGCACTTCCATAAATTCAGGTTAGTAACAACTCTACATACATCCCTTGCTCTTTGATCTTCCACAAAACAACCAGGAAAAGGAAACAAAACCTCACGCAAAAACTTGAAACAGTCTCTTGTCCGCAGAGGAGCCAAGAGACAGAAGGGAAATACGGGTTCAGGCCAGAGCCAGAGCTGCAGCTCCCACACTGCGTCAGGGCTGAGACCGTCGGGAACGTCTTTCCCACGCAATTTCAATTCAGCCCTGTTCTGTGCTGCCGCTCGGTACAGCTTTTCATTTCTTGGTTGCAGGCTGGTTATACAAGGAGAGCCCACGAGGGCTGCTCACGCAGCGAGCAGCTATGCAAGAGTACTTCATCTGCCCGGCCGCTGCGTAATCCCACACGGTATTTACTGCACGCCATTCAAAACCGTCTCTGAAGAGAGAGATTGCTCATTTCTTTATAGACTGTTCCGGGCACTCAGCATTACGGAATACGAGCTTTCCACAAGCGTTTATTAACCTCCATAGAAGAGAACACGTTATCCCATTTTGTAGACAAGAAGTAAATAAAAAGGTTGATTTAGGCATTCAGAATCAGTGACTAGCTTTTAAGTTTGTATTCCAAAGCACAAAGGGGTAAAATCTACAAAGAAAAGGTCACAAATATTTTAGAGTACTTCTCATTACAAAAACAAACAAACAAAAACTCCCCTCCCCGCCCCCTTCACCTCATTTTCAAAAGCCATACCGTGTCGCATGAAAATTTTTCCCACTCCCCAAAGTCAGCTGGAGGCAGACGCTCACCACGGGTGTATCAGTCTAGCAGCTAAAAGACGGGAGGATATATAAAGATCTTGCTTTCAATTGCTCCTATCATTGGAGCTATAGATGAAAAACCCACTTCACCAATTGCACAACGGCAGGACCAGGGCGGAAACTTCCCAGTGAGTAAATGTTTTCTTTGCAATCATATAATCCAGCTCTATATCAGTAAGGAGACTTAATAGAAAGAAAGAGAATCAGTGCCCATGCAGTAACTTAATTCAGAGGGGCTAAATTCAGCAACCAGAGCAAATGATGACTTTATTAGGTGCTATCCCAGATATTTGTGTGCTTTTAGTACACCCTGATGGGTAATTGTTCAGCTGGTGAAATAGTGGCATAGCTTCACAGAAGTCAATGGAGCTGTAACAGTCCAGCTAAGGATGATGTAGAGAGCTGTGTACATATTTTCCTCTTTCTTTCTTTCTTTCTTTCATAATTTCAGCATTAATTCTGGTTCCAGAACTTCGACCCTTGAACAGGGACTGCAAAAAAGGCAGCAACACAAGCTACCCCTTCTTGCACATCAACCTATCCCTCTACTAATTGCATGATTTTGCCTTAAGCAGACAGTAAAAATGGGACTTTGTTCATTTTCTCTGCATTCTTAACTACAGATGGAAAATATCTGTAATACACTGCATGTGACAAAT
>RSEF01000008.1:29743592-29760358 GCA_003993805.1 Himantopus leucocephalus | reverse complement strand
AAAAAAAAAAAAAGCCTTCTCTTGCCGCTTATTGACACTGGATGTCATCTAAATGGCTAAAATGCAATACTGTTCCAGGATTATTACGCCATGAGAGAAAGATATTTAAGAATGGACTTGTAGAAGCCACACTCAGCGAGCAAGCAGCACAGAGCTAAGCCGTACATGCAAACACCTCTTCTAATTTCATTGTATTTATAGGTCAGCTAGTTTTATTTTGAAGCACAAGAGATTTACTAGGAAAATTCATTACTGCCACTCGCTCTGATTTTCCTTCTCAATATAATTAAGCTTTGCTAATTGTCTATCATGATTAAAATCATGCCAATAACAACCTTGTTTCCCCATTTGGCTGTGCTCCAGGCTCTTCAGAGCTCTTGTTTAAGGGCAGTTCTTCCAGTAGCAGTTGTGAAAGGTCTTTTACCAAACACGCGAGGTGAGCTGTTGGCCTGTTTGACGATAAATTCATAGAAGTCAGGATTCTACCCGTGGATCTTCCAAGGGAAAGAAGATAGTCAAAAAGAAAAGACGTGACCAACAACTGTATTTTAAGTAAAAAGCGAGATTCACTGAAGATTCAGAATTCATTCTTGCAGGTCAGAAAAATGACCTCGAACTATAGACAAAGATATGGAGGTGTTGAAATGAATGATTACTTCAGGGCTGTATTATCCTCCCAGCAATACAAAGCCAATGTGAGCCACGGAAATTCAACCAGAACACAGAAAGGGGAGAAAAAGGGAGAGAAAAGGGGGAGGGTGGGGGAGAAAAGAGAAAGAAAGAAAGAATCGGTGCTGTTGTTTTAGCACAAACTGCTATTTCTCAGCTTCACCCCCTCAGTGGAAGGCAAACCAGGGGTGCGGAGGGCAAGGGCAGGAGCTGAAGGCAGCTCTGCTTTACGCTGGGGTCCACCGCTCGACACGAGGGGACCCAGAGAGTGCCCTGGCAGGGGCAGCAGGACACAGCTGGGAGGCCAAAGACATCCTCGGCTTCTTCCTACCTTCACTTTGCTGCCTGCCCCTTAGGAACTTCCCTTGATGAACAGAGACGGGGCTTGGCTTTTAGCACTGTTGATCAGCAAATTTCTGACAAAACAGATTTTCAGGGGAAAATATTGATTTATTGACACTGAGATGTTTTAACCTTCAATGCTCTTGTTTCCCAATAGCTCATTTGCTGGTTCGCTCGGGAATCAGGACTTCCACTGTCCGCTGCCTTGGGCGGTCCTACCTGGCACATCTCTGCACCAGAGATGCAGGGGTACCTAACTCAGGACCAGGGGCCCCGAGGTTTTGGGTCTTGGTGCTTCCCAGTAAGGGAGACAGAGACAGAAGAAACACTGCAGGTCCCACAAACTGTTTTAACGTTTTCTAAAATGCTACCTCCACGAAGAAACCCAAGCAAGCTTCAAATGACTGCTTACGTCCGCACATCACTTGAGTGTCCCAGAGTCCTGATTGCAGAAGCAAACTAACCAGATCACTACATACATCACCTTTTGGCACTATAATACGTGTGTCTGAACTTTTCTAGCTCATTCACAGTTAACTCTGTGCACTTCTGCTACGTAACACATTCTGTGCCTCATTTCCCCTTAGGAAAAGAAAAAAAGCCACTGCCTTTCTCTCCGCTTCTGTCTAATTTACACTGTAACCTCTTTGGGCCAGGACCTATTTCTTGTTACGTGTTCATACAGTGCCTAACACAAAGGCAACCTAATCGCAGACCCTTTTTTAATGCAAATGTAATAGAGAACTGGGCTGTTGGAACAGAAAGGGTAATTTTGGTTCCCCCTCGGTAATGGACTTTTTCTCAGGGAACAGATAATTGGGCTGTTTTGTCATTATTCTTTTTAAGTGAGGTTAAGGTCCTATTGGTGGTAAAGTGAAATATGTATTGTGGGCTAATCAGCAGTCCATATCCAAATGTGCTGGGGCAGAGCTCAGCCTGCATTTACTGCACTCAAAGGATGGGTTGTACTAACACAATTAAAGGAACAATTTGGCTATGTACACATGGAGATGATTATACTCGGCTGTCTTCTTTTACCGCAGATCATGCAGAGAAGGGTCTGAAGACTAGAATCATGTCCGTAACAATTATGGGTCTAGACAGAGACCTGCCTAAAGGCATGAGCTACAGTTAGAGCAGTTTAAGTTACTGCCTCCTCCAGAGGAAGCAATCAAAGAGGCAGTGGTACTCATGCTCCTCGTCTACCACAACGCGCAGTGAAACGGACTTCAGCCCAGTGGCAGGTTAAGCTGAGCTGTTTCACTTGGCTTTGCAGAGGACCAGAAGGACACACACGATCAGTCAGTGCATCTCAGCTGGGGACAGTAGCTTTTAAAGCGACGGCAGTGAACTGCGGGCAGCGGGTTATGTTTTCTTGCTCCGGAGTCAACAGCGTCAGTGAAGATGCAAGCTGGTAAATCCAGCCCAAGGAACGGCAGATTTGATCCTTCATTCCTACATGCTACTAGTTATCAATAGGCTGTTTCTCCTCACACAAGGAAGCATGTTTTTCATGCTGCCGGGCTGCAGAACTAAAAAAAAAAATAAAATTCTTCATCAACTTTGTTGTCAAATACATTTCAAATGCAGCAACCTCTATCTTGATGCTGTTTGTTTCAGTCCAAGAGAAAGCAAAGGACTGCCAATCTTCCGTCATTTCTTAGCATGAAGGTCAGCTTATCAGAAAATAACATCAGTGGCAGACATTTAAAATACATTTATTCCAAGGTTTCTCCCACCCTTTCCCATGAATAGTAGATTTAAACCTGCTACTAGATAGTCCGGCTTTTCCAAACCTATAATGGCCTATTCTGGTCAGTTTTTTAATGCAGTGAATCTCATTTGCTTCCGAGCGCAAGTCAGGATGTTGATAGGGATCATGAAGCCATATGTGAAATACACTTTGGATCTATTAGAAACTTTCTTCCCCTGCAACATTCACATAACCAAGACTTAAATCAAAGAGGCCCTCCCCACTAGCATGCAGAAAGCAAAATCCTTGGCTCCGGGATTTACACCTTTCTTTAGTAAGATGGATCCTAATTCTGACAACCTCCTACAGACATTGCAAAGAAAACCTGCTCATTCCAGCTGTTACCCGAGTCTCAGAATTCCTTTTACACTTAGATTTTAATCCCCTAATTACATGACTCGTAAGCTACTGAATTCTCTGTTCATGAGAAATTGTCCAGGGTATCTTGCAGAAAGAAGAAAGTGGTATGTTTCTGCAATGCTTAATTCTCACACAATGAAGAAATATTGGAGCAAACCTACAAAAGCCAATCTGAGTAAGAAAATAATTAGCATACACTCATTCTTTTAAATGCCAGGGAAAAATCTGTCCAATATATTTGAAATTTCAATGCCTTTTTTCCCAATGCCTTAGGCGTTAATGGCTTTTAAACAGGACATAGTATGTAATTTTCTCAAGGCAATTTTGAATGTTTTTTCACCTTCAGAAAGAATGTACTGGGTTAATCTTTCCCTGCTGACATCATAAGGATGATTTCTCCAGTTAAAAAGGTCTTCAAAACAAAAGGAATGAAAAAAGAGTTCATTTACAGTTTCTCTGCTGAGCAGACAAACCATACTTTAGGATCGTTCAATGACAGCCTGTGGGACAATTGTCCATTCAAATGATTATCATATTGCAATATACGTCCCAGCAGTCCCTGAATAAATTCCTACATTATAGTCCAGACTCTGCTGTATAAAGAATTTAACCATCTCTCATTGGTGACTCAGGAGACCTGGGTTGTGCTCCTGGATTTCCCGTTGCCCTCTGGTATGTTGCCCAGCAAAAATCCCTTTGCCTGTATCTCTGTTTCTCCACCTATAATATGGGGATCAGGATATCTTTATAAAACACTCTCCTGTAGAGGGATCAATGTATAATTGTTACGTTTCACCCTTTTGAATGGCTCTCTTGGAAAGCAAAGAATTTCAGTCTTCATTTGAAGTACAAAAGCCGATGTGTCTATGGCATTTTTAAAGGCACTTTCACATCAAGCTCTGAGAATGCGTAAATGAAAATACCTCTGAAACAAATTCTGTTTGTTTTTCATCCCTTGTCTGTATACACTGACACGCAGTTCATCTTATCTTCAAGGGAAAAAAAAGTTAGCACTTAAGCACTTATTTCTGCTGAAAAACCATTCATATAAATAAAAGAGAGACAGAGAGAGACAAAGTGCTCTGTACGGACACTTTAAGCTGACAGAGAAAATGCTCCTACCACAACAAACCGGAGCACACTCTGGGAGGACAGCACTACTCTCGATTTTCATCTTTTAGAGAAAATGAAGAAGAATGAATAGCTATGCCTCACTTGCTCTTGAAGCAAATCAAAAGGAATATTCTATCTATTTTTTATCCTCCTGTTCTTGTTAATGAAAACAAAAGACCTAAATATTTGATTACTTCCCCTCTGTGTCAAAAATAATAGTTCATGTCCTTTCTAGTTTGACAGAAAGGAGACTTGTTAGATCTAAGTCCTTTCATCTGAAACGCTATCACACAGGTTTGCACCGGTCTAACCTATTAAAATAAAGTTGAGCTCTGAAAAGCTTCCTTCTTTTTTTTTTTCCCCTTTTGGAACTGCACTGCAAGCAATGATTAGATTGCATTTGCCAATAAATCTATAGGGATCAGTGAACCAAAATAGCTACTCCCTCTCAAACCTATCAATTAACGGGCTTCCTTTGTTAATGATGTTACCATTTCGTGATTTGCCTTAAACCTTACTCCATTCTATCCGGTGCCCTTCAGAACAAATAAGATCACGCGAAAGGCTCTGGAAAATGCATTTAGGACATCCACGTTTGTGAATTTATATTTTAGCAATTTCAGCAGCGCTCATGGTTTTAACTAGCCGGAATCTCAAACATGCAGGATCTTTCAAAAATACGTGGTTCAGGTGAAAACACGTCTCAGCAAGAAAACGCTATGTCAGTACATACAGTGACCAGAAACAGATTTGAACTAATAATGACATAAAATGATAAGGGAGGATAACGTTAAGAAATTTGTATGTAGGGATAAGGAATCCTATTTCAGAAAATCACATGTAGCATGCAATTACACAGAATCAAGGAAGTCACGGGAAGAGTGACCTTACTCCAGCGAGGTCATTCAAATTATTCTAATAGCAACTTTGCGCTTGTCAGTATTAGCCATAAATATGGGTGGTTTGACTTGTTAGTGGTATGGTTTTTTCCTGATGTCCTGAATTGTATTACAACACAGATTCCGTTTCATTCCCACGTTTTTCCCTCCAACTGCATTTTCAGGTCAGTTGTTGACCCAAAGAGCCCAGTCTCCGCACCCAGCTGTACCCCAGTCCTGCCACGCTCCCACTTTGCCCCCTCATTTTTCCTTCTACAGCGGATGTGTTTTACACAGTTCTTGAAAATCAGTGCTTAGTATGATGCATACATTTATTTAAATAGAACTTCTATTTCCAGTAATTACTGGTATTTTTCTTGCTGATGTTTTAAGTAACCTGAAGAGTAGGACAGAAAGAGAGAAGAACGAGATAAAAAAGCAGTTTAAATGACTCCAACCTTTTAGCGGAGTTGTGCCAGTCTGAAGCTGAATAGATCATTCGGAGTGTTCTTTCCAAATGGTTGTGTAACCAAAAAAAAAAAAGGAAATAAATCAGGGCATGATTAGTCTCTGTAGCAAGAACTAGGTAAGAGAACAAATCAAATTTAACACTAGGAAGGCAATAATGGAAAATGCCTGTCTCACCGACAGTTCCCTTGAGATAAACAATCTGACAGCGCTGAGCCGAGCCAAGCCAGTCTTCCCACCGGTACCGCAAAAGCCACTTGTCCATGCTGAGAACTTTGTAGAAAAAGATATCAGCTGTAGTCTGTCCCTTGTTAGCATTATGGATCTCTATCTTTAGCAAAGATAAGCAATTTAACAACGTGTTATAATCCAGAAACTTATTAGTCGCCCTCTGAGATACTCAATTAACATTTTCACAACTCCAAGCAGTTAAAAGGAGCCAAAAACTCTCAAGTACCTTTGAAATAGTTAACGCTATATAAAAGACCACAATATTTTTTTCTTACTATTTTCCCTTCCTAACCTCATCATGTAACAGTCTCTCTAATATTTCCAGACTCACTACGTTAAACGTTTCCTACCACGCGCTGCCTTCTCCTGAGCAAGAAAGTAGTCACAGGGAGTGTGGAGCACTGACTGCAGATGGACTGTCGATGTAAGAAAACAAATACGAAAACCACAAGAGCTTTTGTTCCGTATGATGAAAGCCAACATCAGTATGGATTACACCACTCATGGAGAAGCCGGCTAATAGAGCACTCACAAATCATAATTCATCCATTTTGCTCTCACAGTTCATTTCGTATCAATTTTAGAAGAGTACCGTGGCCCTGCCTAAGGCACTACCGCGCACTCAAGATAACCCAAAGAGACACTACGTCGTTCAACAGATTATCAACGGCCTATGTGAAATCAGAACTAACGATGGAACAAAGTGACTGAAGAACCTCATCTTACACTTAGCAAACCAAAGGCACTGGAGTGACCATTACATGAGCTCTTCATTTCCCACTCCTGTGGCGCAGCACGTCCCAGTCCCTCTGGCTCAGACCCACAAGCCAGGCTCAGTGGATCCACCCGCACGCTCGTGGCTTGTGAGCTCCCAAATTGGTAGGGAAGTTGTGACATGGATACCGCCTCCACCACATAAGCTGACACAAGTGACATGTCCCTGACACAGAGTTCAAGGGGGAGATGCAGACCCATCCTGTGAGCTACGACTGCAGCCTTCCACCTCACCTCACCACCCATCAGGACTGCGTTTAAGTCTGGACTTCTACCAGCCAGGAAAAATGAGATGGTGAGAAATTTATTAGGCTTTATAATCATGCATAACAATCTGCTGTACATCACGACTTAAACTGGAAAATATGCCTGACAGTAGAATTTCACCCTCGTTAGATAAAATGAGGAAAGGTGATTGCGTGCGATCCTTGCCCCATGCTCCCATTGTGAGAGAGAAAGGAGACAATTGGCGACAGCGTTTCTTATTAATTACACATTATCTCTTTGAATAGACAGGGGTATAGAGATCTGTTTTCTTCTCGCTCTTTTCATTGGTGCAATGTAAAGAGACACATTTATTAATTAGACAACAATACTTGGGGCTAAGCTACTTAAACTCCTAAACCCTACACACGAATCTGGAACTAAGAATGACGTATTCCACTTTCCGATAGAGATCCAGGGGAACCAATAGTGACTTTTAACATAACTGAAATTACCAGGGCAAAAAGCCACTCAACACAACCAGCAGAGACACGTGTGCCTTGTGTCCGATCTCTCTCCTGCACGAGGCTCTGCCCCTGTTCAACGCGCCCTGCCTTGAGTCCACCGCCCGCGCCGTTTCTCTTAAAAACGGATGAACAGAGAGAGGTGACTGTATTTGCTCAAAACCAGCTGAAGGAAGCGTCCCTTGCTCTCTCTGTGTTCCTTGGTGGTCAGAGCACTTAGGGTGTCAGAAACCCAAATTCTGCGTAGAGGATCTTCCTCATCTTGTGCGAGAGATCGTGCCCGCTGCGGGCTACCCGCAGGCAAATTCCAGATAAACTAAATGCAAACATCCTCTGCTCCATTTCCCCACCCTGACAAATTTCTAGTTACTCCTGCAAGCACACAGCAGTTTCCAAAAAAGCCAGGTCCCTGAGAAGTCTCCTTTCCTGCTCACAGCCCAGCTCAAGAGCCACCTCTCCTTGCAAGCGAGCCGGTAAGCTCGCTCGTGGGCAGCTCGCTCGCCCACCCAGCACTGCCCTCCCGGGAGGGCTCTCCCTGGCTCCCTTCAACCGCTTCTCAGCCCTTCTGAGAAAGATCTAAGATCAGGGAATTAAAAATTAATGCATTCGAGTGTTTATACTTATCTCCCGTTTTGCAGAGAGGTTTTTGAGCATTTCAGGTTCACATTTTTAAAGGTTTTCTCCATCAACTATAAGCACTAGAAACTTAAAAGCAGAGCAAGCTGAGAGGTCGAGACCTGATGCCCTGAGAAAAAGACAAGACACCTGAGAGCTGACAAAACTCATTTGAACATTGACACGATGCTGTTACATTGAACTGCACAGACCATGTCCAGAAGTGACTGGGTTTCTTTTAAGTACTTACCCTGCGCTATCACAGGCTTTCAGAAACCTAAAGCACCAGAGGTTAGTGCTTTAAAACCTCCCCTGACCTAAAGCAAAAGGGATGGGTGCCAAGGAATAGCCGCTAACCGTTTGTCGGTGATCTTATTTGCCTTATTCCTGCAGTACTCTGATTTTGCTTGCCGGGTAATGCCAGAGGAAGGAACGGTCCCTTCAGACTACCAGTATGGGTCAGTCATGGTACTCTGAATATAAATTGGCTGTACTCATTTGTAATGTTTTCCTTCCTCTGTTGCACTGCTTCTTGATTAATTAGTGCCATTAAAGCACCTACGCAGAGTACACATGACAACTTGCCTTGCATAACAGTGGGAAGAAAGAGCAGGTCCTTCTGAATTCAGGGAGAAGTCTCTGAAGTGTAAATAGATAAAGATAATCAAATTCAGACAAGATTAAAATTAACAGACTATCAACCAAGTGACACTATTAATAAATGTCCACAACAAGCAGGGACAGAAAGGACTCCGAAAAGACCAAACGTAATTTAATTAAACAAATGAGAACATATGAAAGAAACCATAGCAGATAACTACACGAAAAGACAAATAAAGATTTCAGCAATAATTGATGTTATATTATTCACTGTATAAAATGAACTGTAACAGTGTTCCTCTCTATTTACATAGCAGGATGTAGGTGGAAAACCTTGGGATTTTAACTGTAACCTTGTAAAATATAGACACTTGCCCTTCGCATTAATAAATGAAGTTTAGTTCTCTGTGTAGCACATAACACTAGGCCATGTGAGTGCAGAACACACATATGTACTCACAGCAATCTTGTGATGCAAGGGAATGCTATTATTCTGATTTTATGGGTAGAGTTTTACAACCTCATTAGTCTTGAGGCAACAAAGCTTTGTTGGTAGGGTTTGGCTTGATATTACAGAGCGTGAAAAATCACATCCCATAATCTACATGACTAAAATAGGCAAAGTTTCTGATGTAAATGCAATGAGGTTGACAAAACCCTGCTCATCAGCTTCGCTGACATTTATTTGAGTAGCTACACTGGCAGGATACCTCTTTCGCTGTTTCTCCACTGGAGATTCATCCCACCGGGCTAACTGGGGGTGGGGGATTTTGTAACAGGGCTAAGCCTCGATTCACAAAGCAACGAAGGGACTTGCCAAGGGACGCGGATGCCCGTGCTACAGCAGGGAACCAGCTTGCACGAGAACAGCCCGCCCTGGCGTGCAGGAGAGGAGCGGGCACAGCAGATGAGAGCGGCTGAACAGGGGGTTCCTCTGAGCCCAAAGGCAAAAGGGACCTGAACAGCGGTGGGAGCATGGACGGGCTACAGAAGGAATATGGTCGCATTGGCTGGGCATGCAAGGATGGAGGAAGGAAGACTCTGCTTTAAACCTGCTTTTCTTCAGTTACTCAAAAGATGAAAGGGAAGTCTCTTGTTTCCACATTAACACTTGAAGAAAGAATGCTCTGTGTTACCCCAAACTCAACAACCACCCAACAGCGTGCGCGGAACTTCCCCTGCAACGCCTGCCCCGCCGCTGTTTCAAGCAGCACTCGGAAACCTCTGTTTCTAGCAAGGTAACTCACCATCCTCACCCACTGCACTTAAATAACAATGCAAACCACTACATAAGAAGGCGGCGTGTCAGAAGGCACCAGCTATTTAGGCACCCCTCCTACTGTCCGTATGGCTCTGCCTGCGGAGGTAAACACATATTGGCTCCTCAAGGAAAAAACAAGGCCAAAAAAAAAAAAGAAACTGAAACGAACCACCGCCTTTTAAAAATCACAGCCATGCTGCTACTGAAGCTTCCTCCAATGTAAAAATTTTGCCTTAAAAAGTCCCAGTCCAGAACAACTGTATTATAACCAGAGGTCATTTTCTCTATTGAGATAGTAAAAATTCTTTTAAAAGACAATACCACCAAATGGTTTGCCATTCAATTCTACCATCACAGCACTGTATAATGTGGCAGTTTCCTAATTGTCACTATTTCCTATATCGCCTCACTAATCAATTAATTTGATTTTACTGCATTTCAGTCACTCCACACAGAATCACGGAGTGGTGGGTGTTTTTAATGAGATCCTGTGAGGACCCTGTGTAATTGACCCTCAGCTATACAACATTTTTATCAACAAGCTAGAAGAAAATATGAAAACATTGCTTGATAAAAATGTCAAATGACTGACAAAGATTAGGCGAACGGTAAATAATGAAGTGGAGAAGGTATTGATTCAAAGCAACCTGATAAGATCAACACAAGCAAACATTATGTGCTCCGCAGCACAGCTATTGAATGAGTCCTAAATCCTAAGTAGGAATTAGGAAAAACTGAATCCTAGCAGCAAAGAACATGCGGCACTTTTACAGGTTGGAGCAGTCTATTTTGGGAAGCCAGCAGCTAAAAACCAGAAAAACTTGGAAATCATGACCCGGCATTGCCACTGTAGCAAAGGGGGTAATGCATTCCATGACCGTGTTAGCAGAATAAAGCCACACAGGAACAGAAAGATTATATCACACTGTTAATGGGAATTGCTACAACCACAACAGTAACCTAACAGTGCTGTCCCCATGATGGGTCTTGCATGAAACAGCCACAAGAATGATTAAAGGAATAGTAAATATGTGTTAAGTGCACAAAGTAAGGCACCCAATCTATTCTGTTTATCAGAATAAAGGAGAGGGCACAAGTTGATCACAGCTTATTAATACCTACACGGGACGCTGAAGTTCAATAATTGAAGCTTCTTTATGAAATAAACAGAGCTATAATAGGATCCAGTAGCTGGGAATTAAGCTAGGCAAGTCCTGACTTGAAATGAGATGCTGGCTTTTAATAGTGAAAGTAATTAACAACTGGAAATGATTTATCGAGAGTTAAGCCGCATTCTTCAACACTGTAAACCTGTATTTCACAAGTGGGTATTTTCTGACAGATACACCCCAGCTCAGCTGGATTAATTCAGGGTAGCCTTCAGGAGGTCAGAAGAGATTATTACACTGGTTCCTTCCGGCTTTACAAACCACGGGTCTCCAGATCAATCCCCGTTCCTACACCTCTGGCCTTGAGTGTTTCCTTCAGGTCATTAAGTTTAACATCCACTCTCCTTTCATTTAGAATATGCAATTCAAAGCTATAACTGCCGCCTTAATTTAATGGTAATTAAACCTGAGTCGGCCTCAGTGTTTTCTGTAACCAACTCACTCTTGCAAAGGACGAGCTGGACACAGTCTTCTGGAGCCACCATCTGAGCAGGGTGCCGGGAGGGGACAGGGACAACAGCACGGCTGACTGTCCCCCAAAGGACAGTCACAGCCTGCAATTGAATTCAAGGGCTGTGTCATTAGAAACCATTTTTTGGCATGCAGGACCACAAGAACAGGGTGTCGGCTACGGAGCAAAGATACAGGGAGCCAGCGCAGAGAGTCCATCGAGTCCTGACATCAAAAGACAATTCTGCCCTTGAGATAAGCTCCCCTCAGCCCCCGTCCCGCGGTAATGCAGACCTTTCCCTTGTCTACATCCTTTTTTCCTCATCAGCGACACGGTATGGCCAACGTTCTCCTTCCTGAAAAGGTTTTTCCCAGTCCTCCTGCTCCTGTCCCTCGGCCCCAGGTCTGAGCCTATTCAAGCCTCGTGCAGGCTCAGTTAAGCACCGCACCGGCATTTTGTTGTGGCAAAATAAACCAGTTCCAACATTCAGCCCACTCAGCTTCCGAAAGCGCCTCTCATTGGTACTGTATGAAAAGACACAGGCTCTTATTTAAAATGAAGATGATTTTTAAAGGTTTGCACTGCAAGCTCGTTCAGCTGGTCAACAAATTGTGCAATGTTGCAAATATTATTTACAGCCAGAGAGTGCAGGATATAATATATCCTAGCTGAATAATGCACTCTAAGCAAGCACCCATTAGTGATGATGATTACGCACCAGAGCACCTCATTAAGCCTTTGACTCTCTGGTATCCATCTAATCAAGACAATTGCACACCATTGTCATGTTTCTCAACTATGACACGACCTGCCATGCTTGAAAAGGGGCAACTTCTGAAACTGCAAAGGCACCGCTCCCAACAGCGCAGCGAAAAATGGGAAAGGCTCCATATGCTTAAATGGCTCAAAGAGGGAATGTTTAAAAACAGACTCCAATTGCGGCAGTCCTGAAAGGCTGATGTTTCCTCTGAAGGAGACGCACGCGCACAAAACTCCATCAGGAGTGCTAAAACATAAAGCAAAGTCAATTTGTTCATCTTTGTATACTCACACGCTTCTCACGATGTGTGAGGAGAGCTGGAAGCCTGTACTTTAGAGAACTGGAAACAGAAAAGCCTTTAACCTTAATAAATATATATGCCTTTCCTAAGCTTTACATTAAATTAAATGAAATCAAACAGCACTCTTTGACCTAGGCCAATGGAGACACAAGCTGGAAAATTTAAAACCAAAGACAGAACTGTTTTTGCATCCAACATTCAGACTCCTTCCCTCCTGCTGCCCGAGACATGCAGAGTAGAATTAGCTTTCAAAGTGTTAATCGTGTTATGACCACCAACCAGGTATTTTGTATTTCTTCATTTGTAAAGCACTTTCCAATCATTAGCTAAGTTGTCTAACAACCACTTCGCAAAAAACTCCCCCAAAACACAGAAAACCAGAACCGGTATGCATATGGTGATCTGGGAAATCAAATCTAACAGGTACGCTCTAAAATCCCTTCTAGTTAATGCAGAAGGCAGAAGGGAATTTGCTCATAATATATCGTCATGCACGTGACTAATACAAGACTCAATAAATTGTTAGTTTACAGAGAACGGAGTACGGGATTTATTTAGCCACATTCTTTAGTAGAGATGACACAATCCATAAACTCATCACCAAAATAAGCAGGAGAGCCTTAAAACAATATATAGATTGCTGCTGCCACCACCACGTGCCACTTAAAATGACAATATACTTAGCAAAATATTTTAAGATAGATAACCTCAGATGTAAAACATGACATTGCTGTCTTTGGATTTTGGTCTGGTCTTAAAATACAACTTTGTTTTTACATAAATGTAACTGTGTTTAAAAAGAAAACCTAACGCTTGTGTACCAATCTATTTGCGGTGCTATAGATCTACCAACTGGAGTGATAAGGAAGAACGAGCCCCAGACAGACCACGCGATTTGTTTTCATTCCTGTTATTAGCGGAGGTAATTTATTCAATGTTGTAAACACATGCAGCTCTTGGAAACCACCCGAGGCCTGAGTGGGGAGGACTTTGCTGAGTTGCTTGGGTGAAGGCAGCTTTCCTTTTACTCAACTGTCATCAGGGAGGTCAGCAATAAAAAACTGAGTGTCTTATCTCAGGCGGAATACTTTGCATCTTCTAAAATGAAACTCATTTTCCTGATGGATTCACGGGAGTTCGCACGGAGATAAAGAACATGAGTGTCGCATTTATTCCTCCAACATCTGATCGTGCAGAATGCACAAGCCTTTACGCTGAAGAGGTTTTAGTTGCAGAAGTGAGAACCTTTCGGCAAGGCTGGGTGGCTTCTCCAGCAAGTCAGCATCTCGCTTGCTGATCTGCAACTGAGATGTGGGGACCACGAAGGATTTCTTCCTTGAGATGATACTGATGGCACAGCAGGACTATCTCAGAAGTTTCAGTAACGTAATAAAAGTCTCTGTGCTCTGAAATAAAATTAGGAGACTAATGTGACTGTGGGCTTCTCAACAGACCGGAGCCTTGTTGGTTTATTGCACACAATTTAGTGATAGTCATACCTTTCACGGGTGCAAAAGCGCTTTTTTTTCTTCTTTTTTTAATAACAGCTACAGAAAATCAATAGATTTCATGAGTTCAATTAATCCCCGCAGCTGCTGTGCCAGAGTCAGAAGGAAACAAAGAAATTTTCCATTTCTAAGCTCTGGGACTAAGCTACCCCACTGTTGTCTGTAGAGGACGATGGCCCTTGAGTACTTTAGGCTGTGGTTCCCATTAAACAGGTTTTCTTGAAACTCGTCATTTTTAAGGGTAAGCCCTTGTAATTTATAAAGGTAAGGAAGTGCTAGACTATGTTCTGAACTAACAGCCATGCCGTCATTTATATTTAAATGTGTTGGACAGCCCTTAAATATAAAGCCACTAGGATTTAGGTTTGGATAATGGATCAAGGTCCTCGGGGCAGCCCCCTCTTAACCTTGCTGAGTTACGTGGAGGCTCACGCTAGAAGACTTCCCTACTACTGGTACTTATTCTTGAGTAATTAGAGGAACATTGACTACTTGAAAATCCATTTTTAGATTTTTTTTCCCCGAGGTGCTGTCTTTTGTGACAGTGGATACTCAGCAGGAGGTTGGAGAGCCCTTGCTCGCAACTTTCCAGGGGAAGGTCCAAGATTCAAAAGCCGCTGAGCACCCGTGCTCTGGGTACCACCAAAGCACATCAGACTTCACGTCTTCTGCAGGAACGGCTATGTGCGTTGTTAATTCCAGTTTAACCCCTATCATCTGCATGATTGAAACCTGCAAGATACCTCTTATTTATGATACATTTCCTCGTCCAAACTCCCACTCAGCTTTGACAACCAACTGTTTGACAGGGTCTGGGCACCTCCGGAGCTGACCCGTGCTCACAGGGGACCTCACTGAAACGTGTGACACGCAGCCTACATCTTCTCCGGGAAAAAGGTTAGTGTTTTATTGCTCCTAAATAGCCAGTTTGGGTCCCGTAAAGGGCCTATAAAGATGGTCTTGACTAATTACTTTGTGGTAAAAGCAGTGACCTCAAGTAGATCATTGTCCTTCACTGCTGCCAGATTTTATACCCAGACAGATATCCTGGTGTAAAAAGATGCCTTTTCACACCACAGACAAAGTAAAAGCCTTTGCGTTTCCAACCCTCCTGTGGCATTTTTTTTTGGCCGGCGGCAAATCTGAGCTAAATTTGAAATGTTTATCGAGTGATTCACCTTTTGCCCAGCCCAGAACAGCCGCCTCGGGACTATGTCACTCCCCACCCCCCAAAAAAAGCCCTTTCTCAAAGAGCGTGCAGCGCGTCGTGGCAGCATGAGTACAGGGGACGTTCTGAGGAGCTGCAAAGGCCAAAAGGACAGTGACGAGCCTGAGTTCAGCGGTCCTGAACGGGTGGTTTATAGCCCTCATAACAGAGGCGGCATCCTTTTGTCAGACTCAGGTGCGGGGTTTTTGCAGCAACACAAGATCATTCCGCTCTACTCCATCTATCAAAAAGCGGGGGGGGGGAAAAAAGGCCAATACTGGGATCTCTGAACTTGCGGTACATTACGCGCTGGTTTTACGTCCCGTATTAGCAGTGGCCACGTACCACGGCGTTTGCAGGCACTCGCGTACCCGCTGGAGGAGGACCGGGAGCGTTTTCTCCTGTTGGAGTGCGGATCAGTTTGTATTTTTCAACATGACGATTGTGGCTGCCAAACCCGATAATGAAAAATTGAAAGTCAAATAACCCCTATTAGTCTGTCAAAGGTTGATGGAGCTGGTATTCTATTTTCCCATTGTGAGCGACTACCATTGTTAAGAGCTGACAGGCAAATCTCTGCAGAAATATGGACTCTTTGTGAGAGCTATTTATAGTAACATATGACAATGCAGTGCTATAATATGCATACTAAAGCATTGCCCGGGATATGCAAGAGCCCCCTGGTACAATTTCTGGATTGTAAGGCGAAATTCCATTAAGATAAGAACATTTGAGAGGCCTAAACAGATGAGATATGGCGAAGTGGGGAGGAATGATTTGGGTTTTGTTATGGCACGGCACCAACAGCGTAAGTATTTTACAACAGCCTTTTAGGGATGAGTAGAGAGCACATTTATCAATACCACAAGAGCAAAAAAGGTCAGGTTTGGGTTTATTTTGCTCCGCTTTTCTTTTTTGGTGGTGGATTTTTTTGCTGTTGTTGTTGTTTCATTTTATGACCAGTTAAAAACCAAAGCAGGTCTGTGCCTGGATCCCAGAAGAAGAGGGAAGTGCTGTTCACGATGATCAATAGGGAACAACAGCAGGATGGACGGCTGCGGGAGGGATTCAGAGGCTCCTGCTAACGAATACCGAGTATTAGCTGGGACCGGGTACCTAGCACGCTCGATGCATGCAGCAGCAGGTCCGGGCTTCGCAGCAGCGTCAACAAAGCCAGGACGAAGCCCAAAGGTGAGGACCAAATGAATGATTTCAGCAGTTTCTGAAGGACCGGATGACACATTGGGAAGAAGCGAACACAGAGTGCAATGGAAAGATAAAAGAGCCGACACAGCTGAGCATACACTGGTATGGTTAAGCCTCGGGCAGACAGCTTTCCCCTCCTCCTTGGATGCCAAAATCTGTTCTGGAGAGGCAGAGTGGAGTCCCCAGTGCCACCCGGTCCCCTCCACAGCACAACTTTTTCTGTGGGCAGCAGGTCCTCTCCAAGCCCAAAGAGCAGCTGTTGCTGCGTTTACCAGATGTTTTCTGATGCACATGGCTTTGAAAGGAGGGGAAAAAGAAGGGAGAAGGGAAGGGAGAAGGGAAGGGAAGGGGAAAGGGGAAGGGGAAGGGGAA
>RSEF01000008.1:29707135-29727660 GCA_003993805.1 Himantopus leucocephalus | reverse complement strand
CTGTGGAGTCTCCTCTGGAGATCCTCAAAACCCAGCTGGATGCGTTCTTGTCCAAGCTGCTCTGGGTGACCCTGCTCTGGCAGGGGGGTTGGACTTAGATAATCCCCAGAGGTCCCTTCCAACCCCACCATTCTGTGATTCTGTTATTCTGGATTAGCCACAAAAATCGAGCTGTGAAAGGCCTCCAGGAGGTGAGGAGCTGCGTGGTGGAACAAGGGATCGGCACAGATCTGCAGCCGTGGGTTGAGCACAGAGAGAGCCATACACACACTCTCTGCACAAGCACGGAGACGTTGGCTCTTCTCTCCAGGTGAGTGCCGCGTACTCCCACACAGAGCTCCACCCGTTCCTACAAATCCCACAGAGCTGCTGTTGGTACCCAACACGGCCCAACACACACAAACGGCAACCCAGCATCTGCAAACACAGGGTCCCGCGTGGTTTATTTAAGAACATATATGCAGATGGCTCTCTAGAAAGCACAGTCTATAAATAAAACATGTTTAATAACCCAAATAAACCAAACGAAATAAATAAACTATGCTACTGAATGGCAACTTCCTCTGCAGAAGAATCTGTAAAACACTTTCTGGGGTTTGCAGAGTGCCTACCTGCAAAATATTTTGCATGATACAGTACCATGCCTTAAACAGCTGCGAAGGGCGGCATGGCGCATCAGCTAACACGCTCCCTGCTGCACAGCTCTCCTGCTCTGAACCTGAACAAACCAAACCAACTCAAATGGCAGCTTGAGTCAGTGCTCAATTTTCTAACTGCAAGTTACAACGTGTTAGAAAACAGTAACTATTACTTTATTTTCCTACTGCTGGGAGTCAGCGTAGTCCTTGTGAGGTTAGTAATGGTGGGTCAACCTGTAGCAGCTCACTGTCCAGCCTGGCGGATTCCCCACAGACCATTAAGGACAGCAGTGAAGCCCTGTGTGCTGAGTGATGGTCCTACAGTGTTACGTCTTCCGTCTGAAGACCCTTCCTTCACCTGCAGAGTCGGGTAACGTGAATGACGCTGAGGTCTGAGCTTATTCTGGGTTTATTTCCAGCTCTCAGATAAAGGGCTGAAGCCAACCCAACCTGTGCCGATGCTGGAAGGGATCAGGCAGATGTCCTGTTCCTGTTCTTGCTGCGAGGACAAGGGCGAGAGATGGGGCACAGGGGAGTAATGGCCCGTCCCAGCCAGCCAGGAGGGGGACAGCCCCTTGGGAGGCAGCGCGGGCGCAGTCTGCTGAAACCCGCTGTGAAACTGCTCTAACACTCCATAGCTGACTCTGCAAAGGTCCACTTCAACTGCTCTCTGTGGGCGGGGGACTTATTTCTATAGGAAGCGTTGGCAGGGCTGAAGCCAGGCTTGTAAGAGGTAGTTTCCAGAGTCAATTTGTTCTTCCCTGCCCTTTTTTATTCTCGGTATAAAGCTGAGCATGCAGGAACAGAACCCCATCCAATTCAGAACCAACTAATTTTTTTCAGGACAGAAGCTCCCTTTCTTTAAAAAAAAAAAAAATAAAAAAAATCCTCTGTATTTCCATCCATGCCGCAATCTGGTGAATTACCAGAATGTATTATTTATATAAAGCCTCCTGCTTTGGAGAGATCCGTAATTGTTGGCTTCCTTTCTATGTGCTACAACACAGCTTGCCTTGTTTCACAGCCAGAAGTGCTGCTGTATCTTTTTGTCTTCCTCTCCCCAGCAAGTCGGCTATTCTTTTGAGACATACTGTAAGTGTCAACAGGTGGGACGGGGCGTTAGGAGGTAGAGGCTGCCGCGTTGCTACAAAGGACCATCTGGGCACGACGTGCGGGCACAGAATGCAGAATCCGCAGCCAGCAACGCTGGAACATCTGTCTGCCTCCAGCCTCTTCACCTATGGTAAAGGTTATGTACCGTCACGGTGCCAGCTGTGTCAGGTACTGGGTTTTTAAAAAAAAAAAACAACAAAAAAACACAAAAATACCCAGCAGTAACATGTGGGGACATATTTTTGGTGTCTTCATACATTTAAAAGGTATTAAATTCTGCTTAATTCACAGCTAAAGTATCCTCCCACTTCTCCCCACACAGGAGATCTTACCGGCGCCGATCAGGTATGTGCTTACTCGGTGAGACTCTCCCACGCGGGTGGCAGGACCCCACTCCACTCGATAGCGGTGGATACTGTGCGCTTTGCCTGCATGAAACTTGGGATTATACAGGCAGCCAAATATTTTTCAGCCAGATTTCCCAGTGATATTATTGAAGCAGGGAGCTTAAAACTATTAACATGCTATCAATCATTCACTTACAAACCCACAGAGCAACTCAGAGACAACAATTTCCCCCATATTCCTAATGGGTTTTACTATAAATAAACAAAAGCGTTCCCACCCTGCACTTTCCCTTTCCAAGACTGCTGCCGACTCTGACATTTTTCATATTCCTCTGAGGAAACCAGTGCCAAAAATTTCCCTATCTAACAGCAACCGAAGCGACAGTTACTGAGGGCTCCTGCAAATCCTCAACCCATCATTGCGACGACCAAGCCAAACCCCAAAACTTTCAAACAATTCCTTTGGCTAAATCCCACAATCTCATCTCTCCTGGCTTCTCAATATTGCACCATGCTTCCAGCAAAGTGTGCTCCCCGCTGATGAGGGGGAAAGAACCAAGGAGGAACTACTACATTTCTCAGGCGGTTTGAGCTCGGCAGCCCCGTGGATGCTCCCCAGCTGCCAACGCAGGAGGCTGAGCCGCGCGGGGCACGGAGATGTTTCCCACTTGGCATGTGATGAGGAGAAAGACGGAAAGCTGTCCAGTTACCTATCCTGTCTAACGTAACCTGGCCACTTTTGGTCCTTTTTGTTTGTTTGGACACAGTGCTTTTTTAACTTGTTTTGTTAATGCTTTATGGCTTTTTTAGGAGACACTCAGCAGGACGTACCACCTAAGGAAATGGGACCTTCAACTCGGGTGTGCCCAAATCGCAGGGCCAGCCTTGAAACGTGGCTCCTCTCCACGTGACATTTTCCGATTCCCAAAAGCTGGACTTCCTGTCATTTTTTATGAATCTTTTTGATGCCAGTTCGTAAACCCTCTGCCTCTCCAGGCTTCCTCCCTATTCCTCATAGCCAACCAGCTTGCTCGCTGAATGACACCCACGTGGCTGGCGCCGCAGCACTCACACCCTGCGAGGCACCACTTGCCAGGGTTTTATTTCTTCCACCAGCCGCTGGTAAATGAGGCTCGTGTGACAGACCACTGGCTGGATAATGAGTTCATTCTCCAGACCCACCGAGAGCAAGGTACTTTCCTGGCCCATCTGTTCGCTGAGCTCCTCACGGCATGGCTCCGGGAATGCTGTTTCTGAAGAGAGCAGCAAACACCCGGTGGACCGCTGATGTGCAATAGACCCCGGTTTGATGGCCTCTGTAACGCACAGCGCAAAGCTTTCTCAGCCGAAAAATGGAAAGAGACGGAGCACTGGGATTACTTCAGAGCCATTGCTGGAAAATCTTAAACTGGAAAAAAAAAAAAAAACAGGGGGGAAGACAGCTTCCAGAAGGCTAAAACAAATCTTCTAGCACAGAAGTCACACAGGCACAGTGCTCTTCCTCGGCCACCTCTATTTCCTCCACATTTTCTAGCAGAAATAAAAGCTCCAGGAAAGTCACAGGTCTGTAAACAGATGTGGTCAGAAAGTCAAAGCGAAGATCTAAAGAGACTAGAACAAGAAATGACACTTAAAATACCAAGCCAGGAAGCGTATCCAACCTCAACTGAAACTCTGGCACACCTGACCTCAAAAAGAAAACAAAAAAAGCAGTTAACAAGCTTAGATACCATCTACAAATATTTTAGAGGCCCTTTTTTAGAGGGTATTTAGAGGGTATTTACCTATTTTAGAGGTACCAAATATGGTACCTTCTTCAATTTGGAGAAGGGATGAATAAAAAGCAGTGGGGGTGGTATACTTGAGTGGCAAGTGGTCTAACGAAGATAGAGCAGGGTCTCTAGTTTACCATCGTCTCAGTACAAAAATGTGGCAACAGATGACTCTGACTAACACCACATTTATAACTACCTTTAAAAAACGTTGTGTATGTTTTTAAACACGTTGTCCCGCAGCACTCGCTGCTATTTGATATGAACAAGGTGCAGATGTACGTGATTCATTAATGCACTGAGGTGGACGAAGGTCAGGAGAACATCCTCACTCACATCCAACTGGGCTTTTCAACAATGAACTCTCACGGTTAGCGCTGGGATACGAGCCAACTATTAGTAGACTTCCACAGCTGCCTGTTATCCCCTATAACATCATTTTTCCTGACAGACATACCACTGTCCATATAGAAACAGGACCAGATACATCCAAGATGCGATCCAGTGTGGGAAATCCTATTCGGTTGTGCAAATACATTACTGTCTTCTCCCTGACTGTACTAATGTCTGAATTAAACTGTAATATCTCATGACTGGAACCTTTCTTTAATTCATGCCGAAGAGCCCTCATACAATCTGTGGCACTGAACAAAGTAGTAAATTCACCTCAACATCTTTATGCTTTCCCATAGTCTTTAAATCATTCATATCCAGACTTTCTGTGTGTTCTGGATCGGACGGAAAGGTTTCTAGCCCGTAACTTTTTGATTAATGTTTTTGAGGAATGAACTCCTTGAAGAGAAAGCTCTGTTCTTTAATCATCGGGAGAAAGAGCAGTGCCCATGCTTCACTGCTGCAGGGTGAGCCCCGAGAAGCCCCTGGGCTCTAAGCCACCATGGCGTGAGGTCCTTTTGAACACTGGCAGAAATCAGGCCCGAAATACATCCCTAGTGAAGAGCACACACTACAAACGGATGGCCGGTGAGGTGCCATCTCCCTCCCCCCGCTTGCTGCAAAGGAAGGAAGGTTTAACAGTGCTCGAGATGTCCTCCCCCTGTGCGGGCAAAGAAGAAGTTAGGCAAACTCTCCCAACTGTCATGCGATGTACGTCTGTGAATGAAACTCTCCAAATGTGCTTCCCTGTAACACGCAATGCAGTTATTCTCCAAGACTTGATAAAAATTTAAAACCAAGTTTGAGAACAGGCTCCACGGCATCATCTGAAGAAGCTAAGTGGGGTGAACAACGGAGCTGCACAGTAGGAAATCAAAGACTTCACTGCACTGCAACTAATTTGTGAGACATCTCCCAACATTATCTTCATTGAGAAACAGCATGCCAAGGGCTCACAGGGAAAACCCACTACTGAGTACAGAAAAATGCATTAAAACATTACGGGGTTTGGCTTAAACATGTAGAGTTCTGTAAAATGCAGAGAAAGACCTTGTTCACCAAGGACCCCATACACCAAGACATTGCAGCCTTTAGGATATCAATGGCACTGACTGTACCTCTCTTTTGACAACTGCCCTCTTCTCCATGAACTCTTTTTCCTCCGTGGGTTTAACCCAGAGCTATAAGGTCCCCATAATCATTGCTACAGAGGCTGGTAGGAGAGAAGAACCCCACGGGGGTTTGCTGTACTACGAAATTCCCCCAAGCTAAACTTCATGGAGCACATTTAGCAATGACACAAAGTACAGCTGCAGGGGAAAGCCCCTCTCTCCTCAGGGGGTCTGCACTGGCAGCTTTGGAGCCACCTTCCACCACTCTGACCATGAACTACCTAATGTGACCGACAGCTCTGCTTCATCCCAGGGAGCTTCTGCGAAAGGGACTCTTTGGGGAATCCACTTCCAAAGGGTGACACAAAGGTATGGGACATACTACTNACTCTGACCATGAACTACCTAATGTGACCGACTGCTTCATCCCAGGGAGCTTCTGCGAAAGGGACTCTTTGGGCAATCCACTTCCAAAGGGTGACACAAAGGTATGGGACATACTACTGGATAACTAAGAAAGTCTCTCCCACTCTCCCATTCCTCCGCTTCTACAGCCATTGCTACTTCGCAATGCTGATGGTAACTTTTGATGCAGTTCACCCATTTATGCAATTGCAAGGATGAACCGCATCTAACCTCCTCTCCCCCAGTCCACCAAGCAACACGTGCAGGCAGCAGTGCCTCTTCTGGTTCCCGCAGAGACGCGGGACATCCTTCCTCGGCACAGCCCTGGGACTTGCTCTCAGCAGCAGGAGGGGACTGGAGTCTGGATGGTCCTTGCTACAGCACTGCAAGGTTTAGGTAGACACTTGGAGGGACAGCTCTCACCAACAGCTGACATGGGAAGGGTCCACGAGGCAAACCTTCTCCTTCAGAGACTCCTGTACCCAGTGTGCCTGGGAGAAGGGACTCTGTCACCAGCTGAGATGCCAGCAGCTGACTGCAAACTTCTTCAAAATTCTCATGGTTTCTTTGAGCCACCTATGACTTTAGAGTCTTGCAGGGCCAAGGAACATTTTGTTGAAAGCACAAAAACTTGCCTTTGAAACAGCAGAGTATTGCAAGCAAATATGAGCATGGTACAACAGCGTGCTGCTAGTCTGTATATTGTTTCCTGAGATACTCCGCATTCCTGGCTTGAGGCCAGTCTCTCAAACACACTGGGCTCTCCCCAATGCCATGTGTTACCACAGGTCTCTCCCTACTTCTGAAACTGCTCTGAGACGGTTTGTCCTCCTGCTGTGCTCTCCAGCTCCCCTCTTCCCAGCTGCTCACAGCTTCTGCCTCCAGCCTCTGACCTTTCGATGGCTACCTGGGAAATCCCAAATTCAGTAAGAGACTTTTGAAAGCAAACAGTTTACATATGATTAATTCTTCTTGTAGATCTTGAAAAAAAACCCACACAACCCTTCCTGATTAACAAAGGTCACTGAATCTCAAAAGTTACTCAAAATTCAAACACATTACAGCCCTCCTCTAAAAAATGAAGTAAAAGCAAAACTGGTTTTGTTTGGAGAAAATAGATGTGGCTGAAGAAAAGGCAAGAAGCTGGGCAGATAACAGACTGAATAACTGATGGAAGAGCAGCTGTATGTTAACAACACCAGCAACTTGCTCTTATAAAATGAAGAGAGACAGGGCAGGACCTCTTGCCACAGCAAACCTGAGGGCTCACCAATCACAGAGGGGAAAAAAAGAAAATATATATCCTAACAGCGAGCGCTGCCCAGAGCTCCTCTTGGAGTCGCTTGGTAGTAGGATATTCTCCGCGTGTGTCGAGGCTGCACTTTTCCTTCATAGATGTCAAAACACTTTGCAGAGGTATGACATGACGTTATCTTCATTTTACAGACAGGGGAACTGAGAGGCGGTGACGGGAAGTCATTTTCTCAAGATGAGATAGTGGGTCATCAGCAAAGTTAGAGCCATGGTCCTTAACCACTCCAGCATCGCTGCCACCCTCCGCAGCCTCCTCAGGGAAGACCAAGTGTAAAACCGGCAGCGATTCCCGTTGCAGATGCTGCGCCTCGGCGCACGCCNGGTGTAAAACCGGCAGCGATTCCTGTTGCAGATGCTGCGCCTCGGCGCACGCCAGGACTTTTCAGTGGTGACAAACAGTGACAGTGTCAAATAAAGCTTAGCACCGAGGGCCGTCCAGCTGGGCTGGCACACCAAAAAGACCTGGTGGCACAGAGACTGTCCTCCGGCAGAGCAGGTGCTCCTCAGACAGGGATGCTCCAGCCCTCGGTGGGCTTTCACAGCTCTCGGGGACCAGCCAGAGCAGCAACCTCCTTTGCAGAGAGGAGCACGTGAAAATATTAAGAGGGAATCCTCAATCATCTTCCCTCACGTTCCCATCATACCTTTCTCTATTAGGCAGCTGTGATTTTGCTAACCTGACTGATTCATAATTCATAACTATTATCCATGCTCAATAATTACAATGTTAATATTTTGGTAATTTAAAAGTACCTTTCTCCTGCAGAGTTCAGTCTGTACCACTGACTAATGCACAATTTAATATTTAAGTGTTTATGAACAAAACTGTTCTCTCTCCTCTTTCTTTTCCTCCCCAAATTCATGCCTTCAAAATGTTTTCAAAATGTTGGGGGAAAGAGGAGTTTTAAGAGGAAATCTCATTACTTTAAGGCCAAATTTAAAAATGATGAAATGCATAATGCCTGATCTATCAATCAAAGCCAATTCTGCAGTACAGACGCACTGAAAGCCCTTCACTTTCTAATCACTAATAGGTAACACTATCAAATTCAGCCTTACGCTCTATTAGAATTGCAGTAGAAAAGCACTTAGTGTAATATCCAAAGACAGCTTACCAAATACTATTCATTTGGCTCAAAGACAAGCCCAAATATGTTAATAATTTGAAAGCTTCCTTAAACAATGTGCTTTATCAATATGCTCAGAAAAGGAAATAAAAATACCTAAACAGAATTTTCGTAGATGAAAAAAAAATAAAAATCTGACTTGCGTTCAGCCAGAGGACTTTGACTTTCTCACAGTGTAGGCACTGATTTGTGATTTACCTGCAGCTGTGATGCTGTCCTGGCTGCAGAGCCCATCATCTCCCACTTCCAAACCGCAGGAATCACTTCCATCCCTATTTACCCTTCCTTCTGACCACACTTACTTCAGGCTTGTTTGTAGCAGGATTTTTTAATGTCCTCTCCTCCTCCTTCCTCATTTTCCCGTCTGTCTCCCAACCACCACACACGCACAGCGTTGGCAGGGCAGCGATGAACTGTATCCAGCCTTTTCTCTCAGCTGTGGCTTGTGTCCTTGACCTCCTCCAAGGGATGGACACGCAGGGACACTAAGCGTCTGCGACCAGGTCCAGCGCTCATGATCTCTCTTTTCATATTATTGTCAACCTCAAACTTAAGGTTTTCTAAGGTTTTCTTGCTCTCCAGAGTAAATGCCACTGACAGCGCGCTGCCGTAAAACACCCAGAGATTGAGCAGAACCGCCCACCTGCAGGCAGCAGCAGAATTTCGACCAGGGGATGTAGCAAACATCGAGTTTACACGTATACAGAGACACTGCGCGCTGGTGACAAGTAGTACAAAGGCTTATTTGATGCGAAGACAGAATGACTGCACTGTTCATGTCAAAAAAAGATCAGTGGAAACGTAACAACAGACCGTTCTGCATGCTACGCACACAGCATAAACCACAAAAAAATACTCTTTATGTTTCCTGCGCTTTTTTAGCCTGGTTTCCCAGGAAAAAAAACAAGAGACATGCAATTGTTCTGTCAGTCATCGCTTCCCCAAATAACTTTTGAACCTGTTGGCTGATCTCAAGGTTTGACAGATAGGCAGAGGTCTCAAAGGGATTACATTCCTACTAGATGCGTGAAAATAATAGAGACTCAAACTAGTGCCTTTACTGAACTCACCTCCGCGCTGTGCCTTACTCTGGTCTGTACCTCAGGGGTACCAATTAGACCACAAGCCAGAGCAGCTCTGCGGATAAGGGAACAGCTGGGGAAATGCTTACTTATATCATCAGACAATGCACACAAGAAAAATAATGCTGTGAACGCTCCAGCCACGGGACACGCTGAGATGAGGGCTCCTGCTTTCTCAGATCCATCATCCTCCAAGCACAAAAATCCAGAGCAGAACCCAGAAACGCCGGTGCCGGCAGCCGGAGCAGCTGGCCTTAGCGTCTTCGCCGCTTACTTTGTTCTCAAAACCGAAGTGGCTTATGACATTTGCAAACTCCCATGTGATGTTGGTGCTAATGCCCCAAGGATTGCCCTGCTTCCTCAAGGCACAGCAACAAATGGCATTCCCTTCCTCGACCTCCCCCTGCTTGCCCCCTTGGAGCTTCAAACACGAATGCACCCGCTGAGCTACTAAAGCACAGGTACATTTTCTTGCCAGCATTACAAAAAAATAGAGAAGCATTGCCTGGCATAGAGTAAGATTTCTATTCCATTTTAAGGGGACGCGTATGACAGGGATGCTGCAGGACTCTCATTGTAGTAGCCAACGCTGCTAATTAAAACTGTTTTGGAAGATCTGCAGCTAGCATATAAATCACCCCACTATATGCTATAAATAAGAGGCAGATACTGAATTGAATAGCTCCCATTTGTCAACTGAATGAAGAGATTTGATTGTGCCTTTTTGAATAATAAATCCAGACATACCTAGCAGGGCACTGAGAGTTGCTAGAAGTGTCTCTTTTATCAAACAACAATGATTATATTATAGGGTATGCATTATGGGGGATCATCCATTTCTCTTGTTTTCTCATTTATCGCTGACATCCTCCCTCCCAGATGAAACATTTTGCTCCCTACAAGCATGTGTTCATGCAAAGATCTCAGAAGTGAGGCAGGAGCGAACACTACTGAGTCTCCTGATGCGATGTGCATCTACCAGGATGTATCACAGAGCAGAAGGAAGATTTGTACGAAAACTAACGGAGCTGTGAAAGCCTGAATATACAGGTTTTTCTTCCTATCCTCTTTCCCATAGCACTTCCAAAGGACACTCAAAATGCACCAGGTCTCAGACAGGGGAGAGTCACATAGTCCTTATCGGCAATGAACATCCATCCATACAAAACAACACCGAGAGAAAAAGCTAAATTCCTTAAGATCACCTTATAACATCACTGAACAACAGAAACCCCAAAAGGCACCCACACAAGCAACAGATTTGCAGCAGCAGCAGTAATAACAATAATAATAATAATAATGACAATAACAATGAAGATGTTACCTCACTCCTGTGTGGAAAGCTCTTTACAACCATGAACACTAGATCCCACTCACAGCCACCATGTCTTTCTCACTGTGAAAAAAACAAACAAATGGGCACCAATTAGGAAATGGCATTTATTAATGCTAAGTTCAGAGTAGCTTCAAATCTTGCACATACACTCATAAAAAAGAAGATTTAGGATTCCCTGTCACAGGGAAGGCTGGAGAAGGTTAATTGAGTTCACTGTAGAGGTATCATTACCTCTATAACATATCTGAGGAAAAAAGCACCGCAGTCGGGTTATGAAGATAGATTTATTTTAAGCCTTTAAAACTATGTGTTAAATTTTTGCCCTCTAACAGCATGATTTGCCCCCAAAATCCTCTGCAACTGAACAGCAACTTTCACAGCATCCCCCTCAACCAGTGCGTTTTGCACCTTCCCATGCGCAGACACTCGTATCCCACCCCTCAGCAGACAGGAGACGGAGGCGAGCCATGACCTCTGGCATCCCTTCCCATTCTCCCAAAGGAAAAACGTCCTCTGGGACTGACGGCGGGACTTTGTGCAGGCTTCTCTCTCCCCTGCCGAAGGAGCGACTGCGGGCTGGAAGCCAGCGAAACGAGCCCCAGGGGGCTGCAGAGAGCTTCACAGGGGCTTTGCCTTTACCTTTTCTGCCAGGGCTTAAAGTGGGGAGAAAAAAGGGGGAATCTCCATATCTGGGGTCTCTCATCTCCCCCTTCAAAAATGGCAGCAACTGCCTATGGTCCTTCGGTACCACCAAGACAAATACCGTCCTTCTCGTGGCCTACTCCTCATCTGCTCAGGCTAGTAAAGCTGCAACCTATGTGTACTTATTTTATCAACAATAACTGTAAATCAGGATGATTTTATTATTTGGGGGTTATGTTTGCCAATAAAAAGGAAAAGACAGTGCTGGGCTGAACGAATTTGATGGCTACACATTGATTTTGAAATCCCGGCCACACTGCCTGGATCCTAAAGTGCTTACCTTGCTGTCTGCCCTCCCCTTGCTTCCTTGACTGCTTGAGTTTCCGAGTCTAAATAATGTTCTAGGCACTACAACTCAGCCACGGCTTGCACGTCACCAGCTCTGCAAAGACTTCGCAGCCGCCGGTTAGTGCCTGACGGTGATACAAAAGCTATCGCCGAGCGATTCACAGCACACACAAAGCACAAACGGCGGTTTCCTCACCAGCGCTCGAGCAGATGGGACGCGGAGCACAACGAGGATAAAACACCATTTTAACAAAATCAGTTTGTTGGGGGGATCTGAACTTGAAATTAAGGTGTTAAAATCCAAGACAAAGAGGATTCCTGATTGGCAGTCAGTGATGTCATACCTGTGCCAATTACAGAGGTAATTCATGTCTCTGCCTTTAAAAAGAAATAATTCCCTCTCTGATACAGCAATAAGACATTGTAGACAGCCCATTTGCAGGGGATTACACGGCACTTCTCAGGTAGTTAAAGTCACTGAGCCTTTTGACCTTGTGCCTCCTAACACTACTGGAGGCATAATCACATCGGAATGCACTGCTTATCATGGGTGTCTTATTGCTTAAATAAAGTCCAGCCATCCAGCAACATGAGCTGTGGACCTCAGGCTCATTTTCTATGAATTACTATGAGAAAACAATGAATGTAATAAACAGCCCTATTAATTAGTTTACTGTATCATTTCAGGGATGGACTACACAGACTAAGAAACACTAGAGGAAGCCTGTGCCAGGCCAGAATAAAAGCGTTTCTCAGGTCATTGCCTTAAACACAGATATTTCATGCTACCATGATGCGTACACGAGACAAGTAAATCTTTGCACGTTGCAGTCTTGAAGTCACTAGAACTAATCGTCTCCCCAGATGAGATCCTAACGTGCTCCCTGTTATAATGTTCAGCATATAATGAACAACAGGGAAGGTGAAAATTGATATCAAGAGCATTTCTAAGAGCCAAAAAGTTAACACCTAAATTGGAAATCAATATATGCTTTAAGTATTGATGAGCAGAACAGAAATCTTCAGGTTTTTGCCTCTGTCGAGTGAATGCTGTTATAGGTTGAGCTAAAGTCCACTGAAACACCCTACTTTAACAGTTACTTTAAAAAAAAAAACACAAAGCAACCCAACCCTATGCTTTACGAAATGATTCCCTAATTCCACCACAAGCGTGTGCATCTGTGCGGAACAACCAGGAACACGCTAAGCCAGATGTCAGCAGTGACTTTTTTACTGCCTCTTAGTTTTTGGAGTCGTGCTTGCCTCCTCGAGACAAGCAGCAAAGACCAGAAGAAACCACAGCACCGCCTTTGAGGAGCACCACCTTTGAGGAGCACCACCTTTGAGGACCACCGCCTTTGAGGAGCACCACCTTTGAGGAGCACCGCCTTTGAGGAGCACCACCTTTGAGGAGCACCGCCTTTGAGGAGCACCACCTTTGAGGAGCACCGCCTTTGGTAGAGGCACGGGAAGGGCAGGTCTGCACCTGGTGATGGAGCGTGGGGTAAAGATTTTGAGCTTGCTCGGTACGTGGAAGCCCAGATCTCGTCTCTGTAATGCAATGCACAGGCCACCTTATTATTCTGCATGTAGCTCTGCACAACGGGAGCTATACTGCTTTTGGGAGCAAAATTAGGATCTCCGCACGGTGCTCTGCTCTACGGTGGGGACATATCTCCTTGGGTCAATACTAGGTGAAGAGCAGCTGCAGGATATGTCATCACATGCTGTGTATCTGCTCAAAGCAAGCTTTTCAGACTCACTGATGAATGAAATAGCTGTGAGAAACAAATGTCTTATTGTTTTGAGTCCTCCAGCCTGCAAGGAAGCAGGAATTCCTGTGCACTACATCAAACAAGCACTTGACCCTATGTGATCAATTCCTCCTCCTAATTATTACACACCGAAATACCGGAATTTCTACTAAGTTGCTCAGGTGAAAAGGGGCAAGAATATCTCAGAACAGGTTAGAAATACTGTGCATCTCTATAAATATTTGTTGGTCTGCATTCCTTTAACTTTGCATGATTAAATACAGCCTGCTTCTGTTCTTCCACTTTATCCTCCGGGGAAATTTATCATCAAAATTATTGTACAGCATTCATTACTCTAGCCTCATTTAAAACCTTGCCCTACTTATTATTTAGGCTGCAAAAAAAAACGTTGCTTTGTATAGTATTTCCTATAATAGTCTCAATCATTACATTTAAAAGATTGCTGTAAGGCAGCTTAGCCTGCATTAGAGAAAAATAAAGTGGAATTCCATAGTGAAGTGTTACAGTTCTTATTCAGCTTTTGTTTCCCAAATCGTAACAATGCAATGTTTCAATTCCTTAAAAGGCTCTCGCTGCTAATTAGCAATATTCAGGACTTCAGTCCCCGGCTTTGAAAGGGACATCTAGTAGCTCTTCTCTGGCTTAAAAGGTAGTGGGGAAAGGCAGAGGGCTGGGCAGGGAAGGAAGGCAGGAGGCTCCATCAATTCAGAGGTGCGACGGACTTTTAAATCAGTGGTGCAGGGAACACACTCAGCTGTGACAGTCAGACCAGCAGGCAAAGCAAACACGTAGTATTTTTTTTAAGTCTTTTTCAAAATTCCTGTTTAGGACAACGAGACAGACATGGTGTCTAAAGGGAGGGAGAAAATCTAACTTAAATCCCAGGAGTAATTTGGGAAATTGTTCATACTGATACGGTGAAGCCTGTTAATTTGGGTTCCTTTACTAAAATGGGACTACTCTGATGCTGAGTGCCATTGCTGGTTTTTTAGATAATACTATATATGGGTTTGTCTAACCCTTCTGTACTTCTGAAAAAGGATCATTAATCGGAGTCTGAAGTCACTGGTACAGTTTTTCCTGAAATGCAGACCCTCCTGGGCAGGTTATCAGGGAGAGGTCATCTCTTCTCCCATTAGCAGCCCCAACAACATCTTCTCCTACATGGACTGCAGAACTGAAGACTGGTTTATTTCTGTTTGACCATAGCAAATTCAAAGGGAAACCACAAGGCGGGCAAAAGCCAAATATTTACACTGAATGTTTTTTGGATGTTCTGTCCCGTATTTATTGGCTTGTTCAGGTTGTTCTGACCTTCCTCACTGCCTTCCCTAGACTTGACCAACCTCGGTGGCTTTTTGCTACCCACAAACCTGGCTACCCTTCCACCTCTTCTCCATCCCAGGTCAAAGACCAGATAAAGGACTTGGGAACATACAAGGAACCCCTGATTTAACCCTCTGCAATGGTGAAAATTGCCTGGTTATACCTGATCTTTCCTTCAGGTTTTCATTCATGACTATACTTTTCCCTTTCACCCGCCTACCTTGTCTTTTTGATTGCTTTCTAGCAGGGGCCTTGCTAAAGACCTTTCAATATCGTAAATAAATGAGATAAGCCAGTTCCTCTCTCTTCGTTTCTTATTGACAAGTTCAAAGACTTCTAAGAGATTAAGAGTGAAAGACTGTAAGTGACCTGCTGGGTCATCAAGCGTAGGCTTTTCCTATCACTTCCAGCCACATCCTACAGTACCTTTCTACTGGATAAGCCTGATCATATCAGCATCTCCCAAATGTTTTCTTTTTTTTCTTATCGTTTGAACCAGTTTGCCAGTACAAATGGAAGGCTTAGTGGCCTGTAACTCCCTGGATCATTTTCTTTCTGGTGTCACAGGAAGGCATTTTGTCCATCGAGCAAACACACACCTCATCACCCACGGGAAAGGAAAGAAAGAGAGGTAAGTCTTGGTGAAAGGAAGGGAAGGGAACAGCACAGCAGAGCCAATATTCATACAAGATGTACTGCCAACTCCAGCACATGCAATGCACTGACAAACCGGTGAAACAATGGAAATTCCTATTTTATAAGAGAGAGAGGTCAAGGTAGGGATCAATATTTTCCTTGGGTATTATTTTATCATTAGACTTGGTGGATAAAAATATATTATTTTCTTTCTTACCCCTAATCGTACAGATTCAGAGTTAATAATGAAAAGTATGCAACATCCTGCTACTTGCCATGTAGAAAACACAGCTTTTTCATGAGTCCAGTCAGCAGAGGCTGTTTCCGATCTGTTCTGATGAGCGTCTGTGTGCTTCCTATGACTGGAGGGACTGTGTTCATTAGCTGTGCCGTGCTCTAGAGGGGCAAATTACCATCCACGAACCTCGCAGCCAGCCCAACACCCAGCTCTGTGTGCCAGCAGCTGCTCAGCACATACAGATGCACATTGGTAATCTTGCTGCCTTTCAACAAAGTACGTTAGGAAAATCCATACTGCTAAAATACACCTATCGCCGTAAAAGAGGTTGTCACAAGAGGAAAGTATTTTGTGCGTCCTCTCCCCAGCAGCCATTTTAAGTGCATAAAAAGCTGTAGACTTGTAGCTTGCTGCGAAGAGCAGCAGAGAGCTCACCCAAAGGGGACACCGCTCTAGTTCAGGGCCAGGAGAGGTCAAACGTCACCACAGTGCTACGGTCACGGGCAATTTCCACCAAGTCCGAGCTGCGGCCCATTAACCCACGTGCTACGCAAATGCACCGGGTTATAACGTTCACACGAGAGGGACCATCTTGCCACCTTCTCTGGGTCTGTAACAGCCCCAAACCTCTTCTTACATGCAGCAAACATTTTAATATGACATGAGTTCACCTCTTGAGGTCGACCCGCAAAACACTTTGGTGCAACCAAAACATGTCCCCAAAACAGGTTCCTTGTAGCAAACTTGAGAGCACCCAGGGCTCGCGGTAGAGAGCAGAGTGCTCGCTCACGCAGCGCAAGGGAGCAAGAGGGTGACCCTGAGCAGATCCTCACTACTGCCTCTGTCTTGGAGAGGAAGGGGAGGACAAAATTTGGTGGTTTTCTTTTTTTTTAGCGATGCATTAACTCTATAACTTGCAGTGCTATCTTCTTCCTTTTCAGAAGAAAAAAAAAAAGGCATTCTGTTTGTTTTCTGCTATAAATTAGCGTTGTTCTCTGTTTTACAAACCAAGGCTATCTATACTTAGATATTCTGAAATATAGCTAATTCCTTACATAAGCATTTAAACAAAAAAAGATTACCTACAAAACGCCTGCAACTTAACACAAATTCAGGAAGGGGAGACCACAGCGACCACGTGACAGGCACAAAACACAGCTGGTATCAGGAAATCACCAGAAAAACTACTCAAACCCACCACTTTGCCTCATGGACCCACAAACCCAGCACAGGTCCCCACCACTGCCAGCCGCAAAGACCCCCCCAAACAGAAGCAACCCTCCTGGACAGGGGAGCTCTGGTGCCTCTGGTCATGGGGGCAAATTTGCTACAACATAGTGGAACAGGTATTTCCCTGCAGCCCATGGAGAGGACCACACCAGAGCAGATATCCACACTGCAGCCCCTGGGGACCCCACACTGGAGCAGCAGGATATCTCCTGAAGGAACCGTGGCCCATGGAGAGCCCACGCTGGAGCAGGTTTATCCTGAAGGACCGCAGCCCATGGAAGGGCCCAGGTTGCGGCAGGTGAAAAGTGTGAGGAGGAAGGAGTGTCAGAGAGGGGCTGTTACAGACTGACCACAACCCCCCCTTCCCACCCACCCTGTGCTGTGGGGGTGGGGAGGAGGTAGAAGAGTTGGGAATGGAGTGGAGTTGAGGCTGGGAAGAAGCGAGGGAAGAAATGTTTTAGTGTTTGTCTTTGTTTCTCACCACATTACTCCATTTTTAGCAATAAATTAAACTACTTTTCCCCAAGTCAAGTCCGATTTGCCCATGAAAGTAATTTGTAAGTGATCTCCCTGTCTTTATCTCAACCCATGAGCTTCATCATATTTTCTCCCCCGAGCTGTTGAGGAGGAGGAGTGAGAGCGGCTGGGTGGGCATCCGGCAGCCAGCCAAGGTCAACCCACCACACTCATCCATTCCCTGGCAAGCATGTCTTTTGTTCCAAGAGTTTATTTGGAAGAGCTTGCTGTCAAACCAGCATACAACAGAGAGTTAAGTGCATTGCACAGGGCCTGCAGATGATGTTTGAATGGCATGACAGGGACCCCTGGACATTGGCCATAAGCAGGGATCCTGATAATCACTATCACAACAGTGCTGATCCGTAACTGGGAGCTCTATAGGGGCTGAGAACTGGCTAGTCAGGAAGAGAGAATAGTTGATCCCAGCATGACAGCCTTTCTGTCAATCCAGCCTCTATCATTTATTTAAGTGTTCTTCTAATCTTCCAGGCTGCAGCTCATACATTTATATCCTTAAATTCTTTATGAGCAGCAAGATTAACACCTCTTTCATCAGGCTGGAAGTAAGGCTGATCCTGACTAGTTTTGATCTGTTCCAGGAACCCCAAAGCTTTCAATAGTTGTTATATTCTGAGCTGTGGTTTTCCCCAAAGAGATAGCTGCAGCTTCTCTTCCTGTGGTACAGCCTACGACCGCTTCAACATGTTTGTACCCCATCATTTCTATGTGAGACCCTTAACAACTCCATCCGATTCCTGACCCCCAGATGACTTTCCATCAGCGGAAAGAGAAACTACTGGCACTGAAGGAATGGTTGTGGGATTATCAGTTGGTTGCCAGAACATGAGTCACAGAAATCGCATCCCTCCTCCTGCACCTCAAACCAGAAGAAATGAGCTGTCAGGTTGGCAAGGGCCTTTTCTGTTCCAGAGCACCCAAAAGAACTGATTTTAAACATTTTAAGCAGAAAGATCCAGGCCCCTAAGTCGACGGGACACTTCTTTGTCTGTGGTTCTTTTTGCAGATTTTACAAGAGGTCACCCAGCAAAACAAGGTGGTCAGCTAATCAAATGCTTGCTGTGTTTGAGGTCTCCCACAGGTACATGTCAGCACAGATGCTTCTCTTGCTGTCCCACATGTTGCACAAAACAGGTCCTGAAACAGGCTGACTTGCCAGGATATGTCTGTAATCCTGGTCTGAGCCCAGCTTCTCTCCAGCCCTACATTCGTTATCGTTCAGACACAAATGGGATGTCGGTCAGGTCTTCTGCCCCTGGATTTGCCCCCAATCTGGACAATCTTTCTGAATTTGTTTCCCAGATGCTTCTGGCAGCGTCTGCCCTTTCTCAGCGTTTCATGCCAGCAACATCACCATGGTGAGCATAACAGGGTCTGAGGAGGTTATTTCAAGGGGCGCTGAGCAGGAGTTGAACCTTGCTTCCGTTGGTTCTCCTCCGAGGCCGAGCTCCCCCATCCTGACATCAGCCCACACGCACCTCAAGGACGAGCTACTGCTAGGCAAGAAAATCATACTGGGCTCCCTGCCACCTCCAGTGCAACCCTAAAGCCATGGTTCAGGCCTGAGACTGTAAAATGAGCATTTTCCCCACAATAACACTCGTGCAACTCAGGAGAAAGAAGGACAGTTCTCAAAATCCCATTTAGGGCAGCAAGCACGAGCAGGTCAAGGCTGTGGACCTTACCTTCCATGCCAGATCTTCTCTCTCTAGCGAACACTTACTAAATTTGACCACCCTCCCCCTCTGCCTCCCCTGTTACTTGGGCAGACTCCACTCCCATCTACCATTGAGTCCCTCTCTTGCACAGATGTGTGAGCTTCATGCAGCTAAAACCTGCCTGACAACATCCATCACCATCTTGTGCGCTGTGGGTTTCAACCTGTGTGTGAGTACTTGTACTCTGATGAAAATAATGAAAACTGATTATCTCATCATGTCATTTGCAGTGGAAAGAAAGGCTGATTTTGACTTCCAAGTAGTTGGATCTAATTCTCCGTTATGAGTTCACTGTTGCTTTCCCCTCCCCAGCCTTTGTGTCTCTTGTCTGTTAAAAATGAAAGATTTTGAACAGGAACGGGCGAGGGTCATCTCTGCCTACGCTTCTGTTCCACAGCCAGTGTTGTAGAACAAATACTGATGAGGATCATGATGATAATGAGGAAAATCATAATGAGCATTGATCTCGATGGAGATGCTCCTCCGTTCTACCAGGCCACTGAGATGAGAATCAGGAATCCCCTGACATAAAGGATGTGTCACACTAAAGTTTAATTAACAGCAAATCACAACCCAAATGACATATTCCCCCCAACCCCCCCTCAATTTTCATAACTGACTTTTCACAACAAAACTCCAGGGGACATTTGGAAATAGAGGAGAAAGTAAAAACTTGTGCCCCCGCGTACAGCTTGTTACACTGAGAGTGTCAGTCATCCATGATTCCTCTCTGATTTCCTACGGTGTAAATCATGAGCAACTTCACTGTAGTCCATGGAGAGATATCAATACAGATGAGAGGAGAATTAGGTCCAATGCGCTTCAAGAAGACACACTTGGCATGTTATTTCACAGCTTCATGTGCTAATGGCAACACACTACCTTCTGATAACGGTGCCATCAGTGCGTGTCAGCTGAACCCATACCACCGCCCTTTTCAGCTCTTTTACTGCTAAAAAAAGGGGAGTGCTTACGTCCAGTCAGAACGCTTTGCACTTCTCCAGCACCGTTTCCTAGCACTTTCTCAACATAAACAAATTAACCTAGGTGAAACACTCAGGAGAGCACCGCTAGAGACACAGCGTGAGGCCTCGCTTGCAGGGTCGGCTCAATTAGGCATCCAATGTGCTGCGGCAGCGGAGGTGGGCTTGCTCTGAGACCCCACACCCAAGCCCCCCACGGCCTGGTGCCACCTTGGCTTTCACATAACCGTGCAGAAACCCCACACCAAACAACTGGTCACCGCTGAAAACACTTCTTTTTTATTACGTCATGGTTGAAGCCCAGGCGGCAACTAAGCACCACGCAGCCGCTCACTCACTGCCCCCCGGCGGGATGGGGGAGAGAATCAGAAGGGTAAGAAGTGAGAAAACGGGTGGGTTGAGATAAAGATAGTTTAATAAGTAAAGCAAAAGCTGCGCACGCAAGCAAAGCAA
>RSEF01000008.1:29674651-29691647 GCA_003993805.1 Himantopus leucocephalus | reverse complement strand
AGCCTGTCCAGGTCACGCTGGATGGCAGCGCGGCCCTCTGGGGCCCAGCCCAACACTAAATATATCTGCGCTATCACTTCACTTATTTCTCATTCAACTGCTATATACATTTCTGATTAGTTCCTGGCTGTGCTCTGTTCATCTTTGATACCTTCAGCCACATTGTCAAGAATACAGCCTTCTTCATTAGGAACCAACATTCACATGCAGCCTGTCGTTTGTCGTACGAGTATTATAATTGTATGTACAGTAGGAAGGAAGAAATTGTGGTTAAAAACACTGAAGCAGAACTTAATGTCTTTGGGGACCTTTTCCCCACACAAAGCACTTATCCTCTTGGAGCATCACCTTCATGATTGTAAACTGGGTTTTTATTAGACCTACATACGCCACCTTTCCCTCATTACACGTATATACATTTAATACAAACATACAAGACGAGAAGGCGTTTCACGGAAGTCTGCCTTCCAGATAGCGTTCCACCTCTGTATTGCATAGGGTGGACTGCAGCACTGGGGCTCAGCCTTTCTCCTGCAGAAACTGCTGTGCCCTTTCCTACTAAATTTCTAAATCAACGTGGTCTCCGCCTCCAAAGCTTGATGTCACTACTGTTGAGTCAATAGTGATCGCTTTTTCTTGGGAGTTTTCAATGATTTTTGACTAGAAAACAAAAAAGTTGGAAAAAGAAGTCACCCTTNACCTCCAAAGCTTGATGTCACTACTGTTATACTGTTGAGTCAATAGCGATCGCTTTTTCTTGGGAGTTTTTAATGGTTTTTGACTAGAAAACAAAAAAGTTGGAAAAAGAAGTCACCCTTCCCCTGGAGAACTGAAACAGCCTAAAGAAGAAATACCTATTCTTTAGCCATTATTAATTAACTCCCTAAAATATGGTACAAGTGTTCATCTACTCTGTACGTATGCACAAGGGGCCTGAACTTTTAAGAACATGGTTATGCGAAAGTGGAGGGTGACTGGAACAGACACATCAAGAACAGAGAAGTATTGCACAAATAGGAGTACTCAACGGTTCCTGAGGGAGCTGGAAGAGAAAAAGAAATAACAACTAGATGTATTAAAATGTGATCAAGTTCTTAGGCAGCTGTGATGAAATATCAACAGTTTAAAGCAAGCAACGGTTGGTCTCTGCGTAGGGACTGAAGTTCACGTGCTCTGAATCACATGGATATAGGTCCCTTCCAATATAGCATTTTCCGATCAGGTGTCACACTAGGGTCCCCATTTGGGAGAAAAAACAGGTTTTCTCCCTTATTTTTATTTTTGACAAGCAGGGCTGGCTGGATTCGCCGTCATTTCACAGAAGCCTAAATGTATTTCCGAAAGAAGCGCTCCGGTTCAAGCGCAAAGCATCGAGCCTGATGAAAGGGCTGCTGAGTGACATCCTTTGGCCCGGGCTACGCAGGAGGCAGGACTCGATGATCATGATATAACCTCATCTGGCTTTTACCATCTGCGAAGCTGCGAAGCGTAGCCTGAAAGAACCAGAGCTTCTGAACATTCGTAAGGTCTAATTGTATCTGTATCCAACCTAGCATGACAGCTGCACGTGCTAGAAGGATAGCCAAATCTAAAATAAAATGCGTTTCTCGTGACGCTCTCCCAAAGGCCATTATTTGAAGGGCAGTCCCCCTGCAGATACATCAGAGGCAGTGGCTTGGTTGCAGCATCAGTATACACCAGCCTGTTTTATGCCTGGTTTATAGAAACACAGAGAGGCCGGTAGATCCTAAGGTGGCTCTTCCATTGAATCAACCACAATCACAGTCAGCCAAATACCATTTAACATTACAGATGATGTAATTCCACTGGGATGCAGTTAAAACGAGTCCCAACTCACTTTCCCTAGAGGAATGCAATTTATCTGGGCTTACAGCTGTTGCATTCACAGGATAAGCTCATAAAATAATCCTTTCGGGAGCATTAGGAGATATGGGTGGCCGAAGCAAGAGTGTCGCACTGATATCCCGGGAAATGCTCTAACTGGCAACGTGATTTGGGGAAATGAGTATGTGTCCTGCAGGACCTCCACGAATGTGCCTGCTTGAAAGGCTCGGCTTCCTCAAACGCTGGGAATTGGGAAGGGAGCCCACTGCCTGACCAAGCATTTCCATGAGAATCAATAGTAAAATGAGCAGAGGAAGAATTTAATGGAAACGTGAACTCAGTAGGACAGAATTACATCCCCACGATGCTCCTCTGTAAATATAACAGTTTCATAGAGTTGGTGCAAACCTTTACACCTACATAGTCCATGAACACATTGACTATTCCCAGCAGGTATGGATTTACTGCCTATTATTCATTCCTCCTTAGTAATAATATCAATTTAGCTGTTAGTTTTTGTTTTGACTCAGTGCTTAGGAATCAGCGGGGCGATAAAGCTATTTAAATGGAAATACTATTCAAATGCACAATCACCTGATTGGAACACGAACAGCTCCTGCTCCTGAACATTTCTCATATAATAGCTGCTTTTTCCCTCATTAAATGCAAAAATCTGATTAACATTTAGATCACACGTGCTTTACTTACAGCAATTAGGACCAGATACTAGAGTTTTGTTAAACTATGTAGGATTTTTATGCTTTATCATGAAAGGAAGAACAAAGAAGCTCCATAACACTACATCTGGTTCTTTCTACTGCTTCTGTTACACGCGCACTGTCAAGGACAAACGTTAACTTTAAAAAGAAGTCTGCAGGGACAAACTTACTAAGAAAAAAACTGCACACTTGGATGAACTCAGCTTTGTAACGTAGTACAATGATTGGTAACACTATAATTCTGTATATTTGCTGGCAACACCCAATTAAACAGTCTAAGGGGTTACAACAGCTACAGATTAGGAAATAGCTGCTAGAAAAACACGTATGTGGCCTGAAAATGAAAACCTTTTTGGTTCTGATCAAAAAATAATAGTAATCTGCAATTCATAAGGTTCAATTCAAGTTAGAAAGGATCAAATCTCAGTTGTTCTAAAAGCTTCAGAAATATAACTGAAGAGGTAATTTATGATGTCCACCGCGTTCTTTCTCTCAAGCCACGTTGTCACATCCTGCACAAGTTGTCATGCTGTTCAGCGAATGCTAAACATACAGCTCAGCCCTTGAAATTAAGAAGTACAACCGGAATTAAACAGCAAAACAAAACAAATGAAACTGTATCCTAAGAATCCCCAAGTACATTAACATTTCCTGCCACAGTTCTCTCCGACTGGTCCCAAAAGAGATTCAAATAATTTTTATGAAGCATTTTCCAAAATTAAATTCCACCCTAACGAGCAGGATGAAAACGTGTTTCCCAGACAGACAGTGGGTCCCAGCACTGCTGGTTTCCCGCAGCCCGTGGTTTCAGTGCCTTGCCCCATCAGGGGCTCAGCAGAGCAGATGCCTTTCCATCGAGCGCACCACGCTCAACGCCACCGCAAAACCAACGGCTTTCAGAGAGGCAGCCACCCATTTCCACAGGTGAAGGATGCGCAGACCCCACAGCCCCACCGATTCAGAGCACAGATTACTATTTTTAGCGGTGAGCGGCTTCTCTAGGTAGTGACCTCTTGGGTTTCTCAGGGTCTCGCAGCCCGGAGACCACAGCCAGCAGCAGAGGAGCTGCATGGCAGAGGTGCAGCGAGTCTCCCACACCCCATGTCAGAGTCTTTGCCCATTCAGCATAAAGCTGATCTGCACCACGCAGCAGATACGACCCTGGTCCCACAGGCCAGACATGCCGCTCACGTGATGACCAGGTGCTCACAGGCAGTATATCTGATCAGAGTCATGAAGGACCTCTAACACGGACAACCCAGCGCAAGATGGGCTTTGATGCATGTGCCAACAGCAGAAAGTCAGTAGTTGCATTGCCAGAGGTCTCTAATGGTTTAGTTCCCTCGGAGCAGTTCACCAGAAATGCAGTTTATGCCATGCTTGCTTCTTGCCACTGTGATGCGCAAACCAGGCAGAAAGTTGCTCTCTGCTTTCTTTTGACGTGCCACCCTAAACCCCCCCCCATCGTCTGGAAACACAAAATGCTGTTTTCCACGTATTTATAAGGGAGTGAGCAGGCATGCACGTGTGGTGGAGAAGTTCTCTCCACAACATACAAAACCATGTTTAAAACCAATGCAAATCCATTTTCTCTCTTTCCGGGTCACCTTTAATTTTTTATACAAGCGCTTACTCAGGTCAAGGTTGAACCGATTTAAGAAAAGGACTCGGAGTCCTTTGAAAGGCACTGCGAGTACAATCTTGTGTTTGCATTTAATTAATCAGCTGAAGCTTTCAAATCTGTACTATTATCTCTTTAATAGACCGGCACCCTGAAGGCTTTTGCAGAGAGCGTCGCAGCCCACGGGGCACGCTCATGCAAACCACCGCCAGTCGCAATTCCCAGATTTGTGGAAACTCTACATGACATGAGGCATGTGAACAAAAGAGCTCCAAATTTGGGAGGCTAAATATTAATTGATGGTAAACAGAGTAAGATTTAGTGGCAGTGATTAGCTTCCCCAGTTGCTTTACGGGTAATGTTGTTGATGGTTAATGAACTGTGTCTTTTTTTTTTTTTTCCTAATCCTGCAGATGTCCGGCATGGAAGAGCTGTTCCTCAGACGGCTCCCAGATGAACAGCCTGGTGAATGTCTAACTTCCCACGCAGTCTGTATTCCTCAGAAACTAATTAGTGATATTTTAGGAGCTGTGAATGATGGAAGAGTCTCCTTTTCTTTCTTCTTTTTTTTTTTGTTGTTGTTTTTTGTTTGAGAGATGTTAATACTCTCCATCAGGCCTGCTCTCACCATCGCTTTCCTCACCACTAACCTGATGCCCACCGAAACGCCTCGAGGGCCTGAAGGGAAGGCAGGTGCCTCACGGTAGCCTCCTGCCCAGGGGCGAGCTGCAGCTTAACTTTCTTAACGAGACCACGAAGAAAACCAAGAAACATTCAGAAACGCGCAGGTAAGATGCAACCTTGTTGATTTGTGCACTTTACTACCTGCAGCCCAAAGGCAGCAGCAGCTTCTGGCTCCGCTGAGAAGCACCAGTGAGCCATTGTGCTTTCCACCATGACAGGTACAGATTTACAAGGGGACCAGTAGCATTCCCAATAGCACCTCTCGTGGCATATGGACATCTTACATGAGATGCTGAGACAGCGTAAGAGGAGAGATATTTTTTTTATTTTATTTTATTTTTTAAATAACCAACCCCACTAGCTCTAGTATAAATTGTGGGTTGGGAAGACAAAATATTTTCTCTGTCACATTCGCAGTTTTGTAGGCAATAAAACCTGAAGGAACTGGAACACCTCACCTCATCTGCACCAAGTAGGACACAGGACTTGAAACCAGTCACTGATGGAGAGTGTCACACCCTGTGGCACCTCGTGGCAATTATTTCATTTATCCCCCCTATTTAAAATGTTTGTCTCGTTTCTAGTTTGCAAGAGGCTCATGTTTTCTTGGGACCATTGGCAGGATCAAGCTTTATTGCCCACAGATGAGTGGACGCCCCTACGAACAGACCAGCCCTGATGAAAGGACAAAGGGCTGCTTCTCCTCCTCCTGCCTTTTCTGCCACTCGTTTTGGCTCCCCGAGCTCCAGCAAGGCCACAGTCATGGTTACTTTGCTGCTCCTGGCAATCCTTTGCCCAAGGCTATTGCTGGCCTCGCTTATGCTCACAGCCAGCTCTGACTCCACCTGCAGACAGCGTGCATCTTCTCGTGGACAAAAGCAGAATAAAACATTACCAATTTATGTAGCAGAGAGGAAGGAGCAAGAAAACCAGTCTTAGTTGAGTTAAATTAGTTAGCTATCAGGCACTTTCCTAGCAAAGCACGTATAATAGTCTATCGACATGTTTATTTCAGAAAATGCCACTTGTAGTTTGCTGCTGCTATGTGACGCATCCTCTTGCCTTGACAGACTACTGTCAGCAGTCAGTCAAAGTCACTCCTGCACCCAAGGCACTGGGCAGCCCTGCAAGAGGATTTTTTCCCCACCCGCCCAATCTCAAATCTCCCCCCCGCCCAATAACCAAGCTACGTAACATAAGAAAAAAGCTAAAGGAGATTTTGTCCAGTCCTGCATTTCCCCATCCGTCGCTATACTGGTTGGTATGCTACAAATGTCTGCAAAATACATTCTTCTGAGCCTGTTTCAGTTTACATTGCCCAGTAAAGGTCCCATCCTTACCTCCGCGAAATAATGAATGAGATCGTTAGCAAATTGCTAAACGCAGGGGGAAAAAATACCCCAAAACAGCCTCTGAGAACTCATGCCCCAACTATTATTTATGAACCAACATCTGAACCAAGATCAAGCAGCTGGCTGAATTTGGGATCTGGCGTCCCTGAAGCGCCGCATCACATCGGTGGGGTACCAGGCACCCTCTGTCTCCGCTGCCGTCCCCAGAAGCCGAGCAGAACCCAGGCTCTTCCAGAATAAGCCCTTGCATACAACTGTGTGAAATCAATAGGCACTTAGAGTAATTTTCTGTAACAATAGCACATCACATGATAAACGAATCAGTTCAGAGGAAGAGATGACTTTTTTATTGCTACATCCAATTTATCATTTAGTCTTTCCACAGAATGGATTCAAAACAAAACCATGTGCATTTATGAGAAAGCTTCTAAGAGAAACAGCATCAGCCAAGAGATGGAAAAAAAAACCCCCGATGCTGGGGGTTTCTCACCCTGCTGCCCCCCTCTTCCATTTTTCCTGCTAGAAACCAAATGGTTTGACTACTACTACTACAGCTTTATCATCCTCAAAGAGAAGAGAGAGAAGGGTTAAAAAGAAAAAAAGCACCTTCCTTGCTTAAATGAAATCCAAACTTAAGGTCAATTATTAGCAAAGACAAATCCTTCTGTCATTTTCACGAGTTAGAAAAATCAAAGCAACTTTGATACCTGACTTGTCTCCATGGCCATCTAACTCCTGGGAAAGCTATCAACCAACCTCTCTGTTCTCTGTAGGGTTTTTATCCCCTCATTAGCACTGCAGGTTAAGGGCATAACCAGCACTCCTCAGTAGAAAAGCCTGCAGCCTTCACCATGTGCCCACCACTTGAAAAAACATGTTCCCCGTGCTTCCCAAGAGGACCCATGTCATTGTTCCCGCCTCGAGCACGGCAGCCCCTGCTGCAGCTCCTCTTGCTGCAGCTCCACCTCTTCCAGCCATACCTTAGCAGGAAAAAGAGCAAAACTGGCTCCACCTTTCAAAAAATAAATGTAAATATGGAGCTCAGGAGAGGGGTCAGGGCTGCGAACACTGCAGAAGGACAGAGAACCTGTCTCAGGACGTGTTTCTGGATTTAACATTCATCTCAATGTTTGTAAGGCATCAGCTCTCCCTACAGTAACACCTCAACACCTAATTTTGGGCCCTAAATTCCTCTCCGACTTCCAAGAGGAGGAATTCTTTCTAGCTTTGACTCCATGGAGCATCCTTGTTTGCTCTTTTTCTCCTTTAAAAGCAAAAGCTTTCAGCAAAACATAGCTTCCAGGAATTGCCGCATTATAGAGCGAGGTCAGAGGTCTCACTTTCAAAGCGTGTCTTTTACATTGAAAACACTGGGAAGTGTGCTCTGTTCCAGCAAGGAGGGAAAATAAGGTTGGTTGGAGGACCACTCATGCTAGATTTGTTTTTCCCTACCAAGGCTCTCGCAGGGATGAGGCAATAATATTTGCAGCCCCATAAATCCATAAGTGTTGACAAAGATATTATTTGGGATCACCGGACTTTGTTCTTTCACCTGAGAGCAGATTCCCTTCTGCTTCTGAACAAAACAGCCCCGTCAGCTACCATCAGGACACAAACCCGTCTGATAGTTCGTGCACCGAACTGCGTCGTCCACATCAGAGCTTCTGCAGAAATCACTCCACGCAGGAGAGGAGCAATCAGCCACCATGCGGAACTCGGGATCCCAGGCACGCGCTCGCTCTCCTTGGCAGAGTTTCACACGCTAATGAGGAAGCGGCATATGTGTAACCTGCCTTAAGGACATACAGACGCAGACTACAGACTCATTATGGGACGATGCAACTGGAACTTCCCGTTTCTGCAGGAAGAGAAACCGAGGTCTGTGTATTGCCCTGCACAGAGCCCCGGACACAAGGATGACCAGAAAACCATATAGACCCTCACGGACATGATGCTCTCAATCTCTAACGTTCAGTAGTTTTACTATGGTCATCCGCATTTGAGAAATGGCTCACTCTTTATTCAACAGATCTTTATAAAACTTATTAACACCGCAAAAATCAGTCACCTCCTCTTGCACTAGCAACGAACATACTTTCCAAGGGGAAAAAATAAAAATAAGTTAAAAAAAAGAATAAATAAATCAAACCTAAAATAATTCACTCAACGCATTAGTCGTTCACATAGCAAGGAAAGAGACCCTGCTGTGCTATCCTCTCCTCCAGGTGACAGCAAGCTAAGCAAGCATTGCCAACAGCAAAGATATTGTCCAGACTTGCAGCCAAGTGAAACACGGGAGGAGGAATCCCTTGTCTTTGGGTGGAAGAGCAGTAACAAAGACTTGCCAGTACGGTGCTTTTATGGGAAGTTCTGTGCTTTCCCTTGGGAAAGGCCTAGTCCTTTGATTGCCAAAAAATATTTAAGGATCGCTACCCAAAATAATTTTTTCTGCTACTGTACCATATGTTTCTGGCTCTAACCAGGCTAAAAAAAAAAAAAAAAAAAANAAAAAAAAAAAAAAAAAAAAAATCACATCCTCATTACTGTAAGTACGGCCAGTCACAACTGAAATATTAAGCTGTCAGACACTATTCCCACTGCAGCCACTGCCTCAAAAGCCCCCATCAGAGATGCTGCATCTCATCACAGCCTGGACGTTGTGTGAGGACCGCAGTTTGCCCTAGTGAATTATGGTGCACTGAAATAGGTCATACATGAGTGTCAGATTCGTATTTTCACAGGAAATTTGATTTAAGTTTAGCTGTACATGTATTCCTTTTGTTTTAGTTCCCCACCGGGAAAGCTGATTAAATGTACAGAAAACTTAAGACTGCTCGTAAGAGTCCGTTCTTCGGTGCCATGAAAATCCCCATGGCAGCTGCTCCTCGCTGTACGGCCAGTGGGTGCAATCATGTTCTGCACACCCCAAACCCGACCGCCAAAAACGCAGACACCAGAAATGACCGTGGGATTGCATTCAATTACCGGAAAAGGAAACAAAGCCTCTGCCCACTGCCTTTACTCGGTACTAAAAACCTGCAGTCGTGACTGCACTGAAGGGAAAGAGCACAGTTATTTATATATATATATATTTTTAACATTTAGTGGTTTGCTTTTTAAACTTCAGCACACTTTCAAAACTTATGACAACTGCAGTCGAAGGCTCCAGACTGAACCTCAGCTGAACGGCTGAAGAGTTGAGTCGACCCTGATAGACCTGGATACTTTGGCTTTTTCTCTTTCTTAGCTTTCCGTGGGCTAATGCAAAAGCAAAAGCTTCGTTGCCATGCCCATTTGTATCAGGTAACTGCAGTAACACAGAACAAAGTCCTTGCTCCTGACAGCGCAGCTTCAGGAGAGACATAAGGAGCAAGCACGTAGAAACAGTGGGGTGAGATTCCACAATAGGCACTAGCGCTAAGGAAAACCAGTATTTCTTGAGGTTTTGCAGGCACAAAGGTTAGTTTTCAGAAGAGAAATAAAATCTCCTCCCCGTGAGTAACAGCCCTTATGAGGTGGCATAAAATATTTCCTTGGAAATACGTATTGGCATTATGTTTGAGCCCGAAGAGTATTCATCACAGTAGGCTGCGAATCCCTAACCGGGTCTCCTAAACCCTAAAGTAAAGGGTGGTGCTACAAGATCATTTCCATCGAGGTGATGGTGTTTTTCCCCAAAGAGACTACACGTGTGTAGATACATGTCATTTTTCCCTCCCCCAGACAGGGTTGGTTTTGTTTGTTTTGGGTTTGTTTGGTTTTTTTTTTTTTCTTAAGAAAGAAGCCAGAAACGGTGATGTTATCTTTGGATAGAGAAACACAAAGAACTTGCATTCTATTTCCAGCTGGATAATCTTCCAGGACATCAATACTCACTAAAACGTTTAGAACAATTTATATACTCTTTATACTCTCTAAAAAGGAAACAGCCTTTAAAAGCTGAGTTACACACTATAATTACTCTAATTCTCTGCATCTGGCATTCAAAAGAACCCAAATTAAACACCACAGAGCACCTCAAGTGCATCCACGGAGCAATGAAGGTGGAATTAACTCCAAATTAAATGGGACGTCTTCAGAGACTATCGAACCACTAGTCAAAGTGCATAGATTAAAACCTTCTTACATTATTGCGCAGATTATTCCTCTTAGGGCAAGGTAAGTATTTTGAGAGTTTGCTTCAACACTTCATAACCCTTCCTGGACTCGAGAAATGCTTAAATTGGAAAATCCTGGAGCTAAACACCATAAATATTGGAGAAGTTCTAGGCTGGATCAGCTCCAAACTCTGCAGCTTGGAATTAATCATTGATCTTCTGGTGAATAAAGACCTTTCTCCCTGGCCGTTACAGCAGAGACAAATGCAACCAGTACAGCACACGCAGCCACTACTGCTCTAACCCGCTGAACATCTACCGTGCGGTGAGATTAGGAGCTGTCGCTAAATTTAAAGTACGTGACTAAGGGAAGCTGCAGAGAAAATTCTTCTGGGGTTACTGTGGATGTGCTACATCACAAGTATAAAGGATTTCGGAAGGAGCTGCTACATTCTTCATCGTCAGCACAATACAGCTGATGACCCAAACGTCCCACGACTAGCAGATTTAGATTTAAAAGCAGCATGTCCAACATGGGTCACGTCAGATGCACACACCATCTCTGCTCAACTGATCTGTGCGGATGCAACAGCCTTTTCCCACTAATCCAGTGTCAGACATCCAAAAACGTGGAGGATTGCTGCCTACAGAAGATTTACGGGTCTAATAATTCAGTCAATGTACTTAAAATTGAACGAGGATGATTTTAGTTCAAAGATGTGAACTCTGCTCCCTTTGCAACTATATCATAACACCTAGAAAAGCACAACTGCACATAAGGAAGCAGAAGGACAGACTCTTTGAAGGATGCACCCAAGAGCAACCTACATCTTTGAGCTGGCAAGAAAGACAGGCAGGATGCAGAGAAGATTGCAGCTGCTTCCCATCACTGATCTACAAAAGCAGTTGGGTCTTCAGGGTCCGAGGCACATGGCAAGTAAGCCACAAACCACACAGATGACTAGCAAAGGGCAATCCACCTACCACCTTCACAGCACGCCCAGGACTCTGCCTCCTTCTCATCCATCAGAAGAACTGGACAGAGGTGAGAAGACTGAGGAAGGGAATTCACCCTGCTCTAGCTTGGGGTTGTGCCATAATTTGCAGCTGCTTCACCAGGAAGACAAGAAGAAAGAATATATCACTGAGGAGACCAGCAAAAAAAAAAAACAAAACCAAACCAAACCCAAAAAAGAGTAACACTTTTCCACCTGGGAACAGATTGCGAGTCAAGTGAATTGTACACTTATGCCCCAGAGCAGCTCGGTCACAGCAACCTGCAGCATATCCTAGTTCATCAGATTTGCAAATGTTATTGATTTATCTACACAGCTCTTTATAAACAGTCATCCTACTACCCGCACAGAAATAGCAACAGCTAATAGATTCTCAGAGGATAAACAGCCGAAAGAAACTATCTGGGGGATGAACTTACATTTAGCAAGTACAGAAATCTCATTCTAGAAGTCTGGAGTGTAATGATAGCATTTCTTCTCAATACTTTCCTTTTGCAAGACTGTGGCAATTGCGTGCATGTAACCAGAAGCCACGACAACAAATTGGTTAGTTTTAATGAACGTGCTCAATACAATGCCTAACAGTACGGTATATGTAAATGTGCGGACAGTGCACATAAATGGCTCAGGAGTTCAGAAGAAAAATGTGGCTGCCCTCTGCCGTATGTTGCCTGGGCCTATAGCCAAGAAAGACGCAAGTAAAGCTATGTACATGTGACTGCAGAGGTAGTCCCCAGCCCTTTGTTTGGTGTTAGATTATTTCCTCCGATTCAAATGTCATTCTGCTACTTGTGCTTTAATATATTGTTTGCTGTAATGCTCTGATGATAACATTTGTGATGAAGGCAACATCACCCAACTACCTTTCTCATCTGCTCCTTTTCCATCTTGTCAGTGTACAGCCACGGAGGTTATTTTGCTGCATCTTTTTATATTTCATGCTTTGTCTGGCCATAAGGCTTATCTCGCTTTGCCATAAATTGTGCAGCCTGCTTATCTGTCAATGCTCTTAATCTGTGTGATGTATTCAGAAGTATTATAGGTTGCTTACCTCCTCTGCTCTAACTCTTTATTTCCCCATTCTGTATTACTCTGTATTTTTTTCTTATCCTGCCACAAATTCCCCTTTCCAGGTTATTAACATACGAAGCATTTACAATTCCTTCTGTTGTTTCTATGCCAATAACTCAAAATTGCTTCAAGTGGTCCAAGTGAAATCTCTGAGGCAGAGGCTGAAGACACCTGCCCTTCTCAGCGACCAGAGGAACGCCTGTGAACGCTACGAGGTCTAGAGACCGCTTTACCAGACTCCTAACGTATTTTGACTTTTTTAGCAACTGACATTGGTTCCTAAAAAGAATTAATTAGATACTGCATGTGATTGTGTAATTCTGAATGAACACTAATTATCCTGATTTAAAAGAGTTTTCCATGTTATACCTTATTTAGGCTTTTACAGAATTTCTTTGACTCTCCCATTCCAGAATCAGATTTAAGAGCATCTCTAGATGCTGTTTATGAATGTACTCCCCCTCAAGGGCCTTTGAAAATTTATCAATGCCTTCCCACACCTAAAACAATGCAATTCTACAGGTTTCTCAATCCCAAGTCTTTTATGTTAATTCTATCTCTAAGTTTTCCAATATAGATTTCAATGCTTAAGCATTGTAATTTCTTGTGTGATTTTTTTTTTTCTCCCCTCTCTCTTCATTCCTGCTTTCTTTTAAAAGCTCAGAAATTTACATCAATTTCTTATGGCATTTATCTCCCATTTCCCTGGCAACAAAGAGACAAAGAATTATTATTTTTTATTTAGGCACTAAGTAATGAAACCAGTCCTATTCAGCAAAGCTTACATGCACATGTCTGTGTTTCATCAATGTACTTAAACAGTGTTTCACTCTGGCCTTAGTTAGTAAATAACCTTTACAAGTTCTTGAAGCCCTGACATTTTACATTCAAGGATTTGACAAATGCCTTATTATTTACATTTATCTTTTATACACCTTCCCTTCAGTCTCCCCATCTGCTTTGCACACCATATTTATTCCTTCTCTTTGCTTCATAATCTTCCTTACCGCTCTTTTATTCTTCATACACGCTTTATCTATGCTTTGATTATTTTTATTGTCCCCTCCTGATTTGTATAGAGGGTATTTTAAATGGCTCTAAGCTACCTGACTGAGTAGACTAAACAGTTCAACATATGAAGCTTTATGTCCAGCAGCTTTTAGCTTCTCTGTTATATTCATCACATCTCACTCACTCCTGTTCATCTACTCTTTACTATGTTCTTCCAAACTCTGGTCTATGGAATTTACACACCCTTATTTCTTTTCCCTTTGGCTGTACCCTATATTCATCCATCCAAAGCATTTACAGACACTCATCACCGCACATCTAAATGCCAATTGATTAAATTACAGCCCGTATTCTTTGGATACCCTCTCACCTCTTCATCCAATTGTGTCTAGGCACTACCGAAAATGAAAGGTCAGACGCTGCCCCTAATCTGTTTGCACAACTCCCCGCGGAGCCCGGGGTGACCCATCCTACACAAGGTCTTCCAGCCTGTCACCCTGTTACGAGAGTGTTTTACGGCAGATGAAGTGAACCCAACAAAGAACAGAGTCGGGCGCCGCGCTCCCCGCAGCACAAGGCAGTGTACGTGCGCGCGTTAAACAGACGCTCACGGCCCACCACATACACTGACAGCCCCCAGACCCGCAACCATTTCCACGTGGGGACCCCCGGGCTTATGCAGGACCCGCCGATGCCAAGCATGGTGTGTTACAGTCACACACCTCCACCATACAGAGGACAGGGAGCCTGCCAGCGCGGAGGTGTCTGCACGCGCCAAACCTCTTCCAGAGGGAGGGCAGAAATTGCAGGCAGTGAAAATTAGACAAACTTCTGATGGAAATAGAAGGTAAGGGACGATAAAGGGTCCAAACATGCATCTCTGCATGCTGAATGCTAGGTAGAATCATAGAATCGGTTTGGTTGGAAGAGACCTTTAAGACTATCAAGTCCAACCATTAACCTAACGCTGCCAAAACCACCACTAAACCATGTCCCTCAGCACCACATCTACCCATCCTTTAAATACCTCCAGGGATGGTGACACAACCACTCCCCTGGGCAGCCTGTTCCAATGCTTGACAACCCTTTAGGTGAAGAACTTTTTCCTAATATCCAATCTAAACCTCCCCTGGTGCAACTTGACGCCATTTCCTCTTGTCCTATCGCTTGTTACTTGGGAGAAGAGACCAACCCCCACTCGCTACACCCTCCTTTCAGGTAGTTGTAGAGAGCTATAAGGTCTCTCCTCAGCCTCCTTTTCTCCAGACTAAATGACCCCAGCTCCCTGGGGTGAACCGAGCTAGTTATAGCTCACCAGCTAGGAAGAAAGATGGCACAACCACGCTGGTCCACACGCGTTCAAGGACTGACAATATTCCCTCGACAAAGGCCTTGCATCAGTTTTTTGACTTTACATTGAGCTCCGTGCCCTACAAACACCCATGTGAACTCCAGTCTGAGAGAGCACAGCTCGCCAAATGCCAGCGCTTACGTTCTCTCTGCGAGGGCGTCCTGGTTTGAGGGAGATGCTGCAAGCTCAGGGCACCCCCGTTCACTGCAGCTTGCAATGTGCAAGCCATGCCCCCACCAGCAGCTTTTTTAGATGCTGTTAACCAATGCTGGGGGCCACCAGCCCGTAAATGCCACAAGGCTGATCAACGGCCACCTGTAGCAGCACCTTTGGCACATAAGCAGGAACTTATTTAAAAAATAGAGCTATTATAGAGGGGAGCAAAAATCACCACCATTATTTTCTAGTTAACAGCAGCAGTGCCATCCAGGCCACAACCCCGTAACACAACAGCGTTAATGTATTTGCTGTCTCAATAGGTGCCGCCACAGCCTGTCCACGTGGTCTTGGGCACATAAATTACCTAATCAGGCTTTAGAGGAGGTTTTTCATCACCATCCACCCACACAAAACACATTCACTGGAAGACAGTCCTGCAAGGAAGCAGCCAAGGGGAGCATCGCTGCTGCTGGATCCAGCCCAGCTAATATGGATTACGCTCACCAGCCACCCAAGCTAAATTCACGGATGCTTGTACATCTAAGGATCTTGAAAATAGGGTACTAAGCGGACTACAACATTTTATTGAAGCCGTGACTAATTTTCCAACTCGTAAAGCCCAGTGGGTCTTAGTAGCCCATGCAGGCAGGGCTGTCAAAATGTTTTCATACTGCCTGAAAAAAAAAAAGTAATTGCCAATTGCTCTTTCTGGGGTTGAAATTCAGTATTAAAACCACGTATTACCCAAATACAGTTTCCAAAGGAACTGGGGATTCTAATAGTCTAATGACTGTCTCCTAGAGTTCATTTTTCACTTTTCAATAATTGGTTTTTCAGTTGCATTTGCATAGAGTACATGTAAAATTCCATAGCCCATTAAGTTAATCACAACATGAAGCTAATAAGCATGGACACGCAAAGACATACCTAAGCCCAGATCAATTTTTGAAGTGGTGATTTGAAGTTGCAGCAGAATAACTGCTCCTCGAGCCTGCCAATTTGATAGGTAAGAATGTGTTTTAAAGAATTGAAATTTTACACTGCTGAGAATAGCCCGTAGTTATTCAACATACTCATCTTCTGAAGAAATATGAAGGGGGAAAAAAAAACCCAACCAAAAAGAAAACCCAGCACATTTTCAGAAGAGGATTTTAGGGATAGTTCAAGCAATTTAACCAGCTGTTGCCCTTCTGTGTTTGCTTTTCCCCTCTCCATCCTCCACCCAACAGCATCCCTCCTGCAACAGGCCAAGTGCATTAAGGAATGATGCTCTACAGCGTCCAGCTCTGCATGGCCTCGCACAAGTACCACTCTTCAAGTGCTCTAACCCACCACATTTCCAACGACACCTCCACCCAACAGAACTCTGAGGAACATCAGTATATCAGCAGGCTCCTTCAGTTCTCACAGACTGGCTTGGATTCGCATTTTTCCAGCCCCTATAGCCTCCAAGTGGCCACACACACACATCACTCTCTACACNTGGCCACACACACACGTCACTCTCTACACTTCACTCCAGCCGGCCCAAAACCCACCTACCGAGCACAGACAGGTTCTCCAGCCCTACCCAGGAGGCTGGAGCCATCTCCTAACCATCTCCTGGGTACGGGCCTCTCCTGCAGATTTCCATGGGAAAGTTTCCACTTTGCAGAACAGTTCTGTGCCGCCGGCTTCCCATCTGCCTGCCTGGAAGGCTTTGCTCCAGCCTATTCTTCGAAAACAAGGTTTTTGTTCTGGAAAGCTGTGCCTGGGAAAAACAGCCTTTTCCTTCCCTTTTTTTTTTTTAAAAATACTGTTTCATCCTGATGCAGAATGGGTTTTTTTTTTAAAAAACACACCCTTTCTCCCGTGTGAAAAAGGGATTTCCATTTTCTGGCAAGGTCTATACGCAAGGACTCAAACCGAATAGATGATGTCAGAGCTTAAGAGCTTTCGGGATGATAGTTTTGTGGCGGCAGAGCTGCTCTCTTTTGAAGCTTAAGGATTTGAACGAAATTATGGGAACGTAGCCAGAGGCGGTTTGTTCAGTGTTGGCTTCAGGGGGATGGGGGCTTGGCAAAAAAAAGA
>RSEF01000008.1:29646774-29674551 GCA_003993805.1 Himantopus leucocephalus | reverse complement strand
AGTGAGGGGCCCAAAACTGAACACAGTACTCGAGGTGGGGTCAAGAGTCCTAAGAGCTGGTACGTGGGATGCAAGGAGATGTTGGAACTATAGCCTCTTACCACTGCTAAAGAAAAAAAGATAGGCACAGCCCCTGCAAGAAGCACCTTAAGCCGCTCTCCTTCCCAAGCTAACCCAAAAGCCAAAGAGGTGCCCATCCTTTCAGGCAGCCCCTGACAGATACTGCATCAGTTCAACCCCAGTCCAGCCTGGAGTTATTCACATTTTCTAACTGTAACCCAATCATATCTTTCAAAATACTCCATTCTTGTCATTTGTAGAGAAGAGGAGTAAGACGGAAGACGGGGAATAACGAGGCTTGTTGAACAATGCAAGCAGCAGAGGAAGCCGCTTGTTGTCTTGAATTTCTTGGGTTTGACGATCAGGTTAATTTTGCATGCCTGGTTGCATCAGCATGTTGAGTTATGCAATGTAGCAAGCTGTCGCACTGTACAAAGCATGACGTATCATCTCATTGATGCATGAAATTAAAAAGATGTGGTTTGCTGGGTCACCCACAGATAAACCAAACTTGATTTTCAGTCAATCTCCTTTTAATTATATTTAAACCTTGCAAGATGGGGAAAAAAATAAAAAAAAAGAAGAAAAGATCGTTCACTACCTGCTGATCCACTAACAGTAAATAATTCCAGCCAGTCAATGCTAAAAGTTGGGTGCAGCAGCGCACGTATTTTCTTGCTGGTTTTCAGGCACTGATGAAGAAGTAGTCATGATGCTCGTTTGTCCCATCCCAGCAAGGCAGGCAGGAGCAGAGCAGCCTTCATGGGACACCCGGGGATGGCAGGAGGCCGCTCTGGCTGCATAAGCTGTGAGTATTTACCCTAAGCCAACCCATAAATGGAGCTGGAGTGCTGGCACCCGCACTAAGGCATGGTTTGGGTCTATTTCCTCACATTGCCGAGGTTGGCAGAAATGTCTGGAGATCCTCTCTGCTCAGGGCTGGGTCCAGCTGGGTTTTGAGTATCTCCAAGGTCAGGGACTCCACAACCTGCCTGGGCTCCCAGCAGCTGGCAGAAACACCAGTACAAAATAGTTGCTGGGAATGTGACACTCCTCCTTCTAGGCAGAAAACATCTCTGTTAGCAAACCCTGGTTGTGAGGATCTAGAGGGGGAACCACATGCACCCCAGCGCTGGTTGGAAGAGTTCCATTATTGGTTTTACAGTTGCTACCATATGTGCTTGCTCATCACCATAGCCAGTTAGCTGTCCCTCCCTTTGTCCAAGAAAACAAATATTTGAGCATAATCTGAAGAATATAAGCATGATCTTTTAAATCCAAACACACACTCTCGTAGGAACAGAGATGGTCAGCACTCAGCAGAGCAAGCCTCAGAGCTGGGGTACGGGTACTCTGCGCCAGCACTCTATATATTCATAAAAAGCAGCCCGCTCTCAGTCCCAGCATAAACCACGGTTGCCATCAGACAGTATGACCTGGAAATTCAGCTGTAAAGACAGGAGCAACTACAAGAGGTTAAGAAAATTACTGGAGCCTTAGGAATAAGCCTGCTCACCTCGTCTCTGGCTTTGGGGAGATTCCCCACGAAACAAGGACAATCATCTAGCAAGGCTGGAAAGTATCAAAGTTGCACTCAGCAAACAGAAGAGATGTAACGCATGCCTCATCCAGGCACCCTGAAAAGACGAGAGCTTGACTTCGCAAACTCTACCACTGGCTTCGTGTGCAATAGAAACAGGCTGCAGATTAAAAAGAAATAATTTAGCAAGCGTGCAATTGAAGGAAGTGTTGAGGGTGGGTTTGGGTTTGGTGGAGTTCCCTTCCCCCAAAGAAAGCAGGAGGCACGGAGTAGGCAAAGGGTCAAAGTGGGCAAAAATGAAGCTTTTCCAGCTCTTTTTGTAGGGAATGTTGGACTTTGCCCAATACAGACAACGGCTGGCAAAAGGTAGAGTAGATTCATGCATTACCTTCCTGGAATGTGAATTATTCCCCCCAGGAAAGGAGACAAGAAGTAAAACTTATCTTTAAAAATTTATTACTGTAATCATTTTTAAAGAGTTTCAGAACCTTCTGGGTTTCACTTCGGGATGAGGGTGGGATGCGAATGGTACCCAACGCTGATGTTGCCATGGCAACAACTTGTTGCTGGACGTAAAAATAAAAATGCTTTCTGTCACTCCGGGAATATAAATCAATAATTGCCAGGGTAAAATGAGAGTTCACTCTGCCACATCGTATTCGCGCAATTTGTTAATTAAACCCACACCACTGAGGTCCGTGCTCGCAGTGAAAGTGTGGTTGTTCCCCACGGGTGACATGGACCCCTTGGAGATGGGACAGCACGGGATCTGTGCATCACTTAATTCCACAGAACAGGTTAAAAAGGGATTTAAGCGGTCTGCAGTCCATACATTTGCTTCTGCACATTAGAAACCGTCTTTGCCACCCATTTTTATGTGTAACAATGATGGGTCTTCTGATTTAATCATTAATGTCCTGTTTTGACAGTAACTAAAGCCACTGAGGTGGAAAAGAAAACATATACAAATAATATGATTAGGTGGCCTTGTCACAAATACAGTACACCATATGTACTGCATATTATAGATATTTTCCCATTCTCACACAACCCACTGTTCAGACCAGTGCAGGCAGCGATCCTCAGCAAAACCAGTTCTTGGGACCAACAGTAGGCTGCAATACGTGCACAAAACTACCGATCACGTGCCTATGAACCACACAGATCCCTGTGAAATTTGAAGTTTGTCTAGAAATGAATCAGAAGCCAGGTAACTTAAGCATCTAGCTTATATGACTTACAGCAAACAGAAAATTAGTCGAAACATGTATCTATATGTATGTATTTATTTTCCTTCATCAAATAAATCAGTTCAAACTAAGGAAAATTTGAGGGCAGATAAAGCGTGAAGCACTACATAGAGTCAAAACTGCACCACATGAGGTGGCCCTGCATCTGAAAGTCTCTCCAGTCTGAAGCCACAGCAGGGTCTGCTCCACCCCGAACTAGTCCATGACAGAGAGGACACAAGAACAGCTTGAAGCCACTGCCACTTGCTCCCACAATTTGTTAGTTCGGCTTTAACCCCCCCTGCAACAGAGGCGGCAAATACCCTTTGCTCCCTGTGTCCTCCTAGCAGGTCCTCTGCTAATCATCATACATTTCCATATCTCAAGTGGAGAACTGGGGGGTTAATGAATATGCACAAGTCACGTCTGCAGCCTAAACATACAGGAAACATTTCAATGAGTCATGTATTTATAGCAAGAAATTTCTATTATTAGAAATATAATTAGGGCCCGAGATTCATACGCACAACTCTAATCTACTTGAACGAAAGAACATGCAAGTACCCCAAAGCAGAATTTATCCTCCTGGATTCAGATAAAGATACGCTGGCTCATTGGCTGGATACAGTTTTCAACAGGACAAAGGAAGACTAAAACAATCAGGTTTAATGAGTCTAACAGGTAGCTAAAGAAATTAGTTCTGGAAGTGCTGAACTTGGTTGGCAGCAATGAGATTCAGAGAAAAATTATAATGTTTTTCTCCATAACTGATAATCAAGAAAAATAGATTAATGGCTTTTAGAATAATACAAAGCAATAAAATATGCAGAAACTCATTAATATATGTATTATGTAAGAGGTTGTGAATCATAAGCTTTTGTATTGTTGGAAAAGAAACACTAAGCAAGAGGTTTGGATTTCAATAAAACACGTAGGTATCATTTAATATGATGCAAGAGCTATAATATGATAAAGTGTATTCCTGTCTTTCAAGAAACTCCTTTATAATGGAACATTTCTCATTTCAATAACTTTATCCGAGATAAAAAAATAATCTATCACATGGAGTATCCACTTTAAGGAAACCTAATAAAATGTTATTTCAAACAATGCTCATTTAGCCGCCTGCTAATGCAAAAGATACCACTCACTGCATGTTACAGCTCTCGTTTTCCTTCTTTTTTAACTCGGAATGACATTAGATTTTGCTAATTTTGAATACGGACCTCAAAAGTGGTCACTTCACTTCTGCCGTTGCCACACTAATAAATGCGTTATGAGAGTTTAGAATGAATTACTCGGCAGAGCTTGACTTCTGACTAGGAATCTTATTAAAGCACAGCTTCAGGGAAAGGTTTTTAATGCAGCATAAATTGCCATGGCAGTTTTTACAGATGGTGTGGCAGTTTCCCCCCTTTCATTTTTTTCCTGTCCAGTTCCAGATTAAACACGGGGTATGGAGCAGCTTATGTGAGGTGAAGGAACCCAAACCCTTCCCCTCCTATCCTCCGCCTCCATAACACACACCTCTGTGTTTCCATCTTCATTTTTATATAGTGTTCCGATGTTGAACTTTGTCATGCGATCACATTATTTCACACCTTTATATATATACATATATATAAAAATGTGTTTGTTTTCACCATAACACTGTGCTACCTCATTCCCAGAGACTACAGGCGTTGGAAGCAAGACAGCCATGTAGGAAACCGCTTCACCAGACCGCAAGAGCCTACCAAGTAGTTCACTTGAGCTGTCTTAAAAATCTCCACAGGCGTTTGGATAGGAAAGCATTTGGGAGAAGGAGTCACAGGTTCGTCTTTAAACCTTGTACTTTCCATGGCCAAATCTTGTCTAAGTTGATAACTACAGCAGCTTTCATGCTAATTGGTGAGATTTCCTTCGGGACATCACCATTGGTTGTATATTAGCGTCAGTGCATGTAAACCGGCTTGTTTTTATTCTTGTGCCGTCTGTCAGCAATAACGAAGGTGGGAATTGCCAGGGCTGTCACTGGATTTGCTTTTGTTTGCTCTACGAGTGGTTATTAAACCCATCTTTTCTGTGACACTCCCACCACCTTTGGCTGGGAATGTTACAGTATCACTAAAACAACTGCGGCAAAATTAAATGGCACAGCTGAGGAGCAGAGGAACGGTTTGGTGACATCCGTATCCACTTTCTTAGTGACACCAAACCACCACAGGGAGGTAAAGCAAAGCAAAAGCAGCAGCAAAAAAACAGTAGTTCGGAGAGAAACTCCCCACATCGATCCCCAAAGCCAACGACACGATGAACACACACTCTCACTAGAAAATGCATGATGCCAGACCCAGCATATACAGAACAGAGAATAATCTGGGACTCGGAAAAAGGCAGAGCTGTGCAGACTACAAAAAGACAAAGCAAATTTAATTCTTACTTTCAGGACTTTGATCTTCAACTCTCAGCTCTCCCCACCACTGCAGCTAAGTGCATCTCTGCGCCTCAACATTACAGCACAAAGAAGTTACCCCGACTCACCACCGGTCCCGGCCAGAACTGCAGGGGCAAGGAAGTTATTCCATATTTCAGTGATTTAACTCTTAAAAATCCAGAAAGTAGCTGAACTGCTGCTTATGTAAATACCCTTGTCACAGAGCTGATTCAGGCAAGTCTGCATGCAAACACTTCCACAATTCCCCCAGATCAACAGAATTACACACTCACCCTTGTTTTACTGGATGCTTGGATTTCTATGATAATTCTACTCCAAGAAAGCACATCATTTAAAAAAAAAAAAAATACCTTTCACATTGCAGAGTTGCTCCTACTCCCAGCATCCAAACTGTTAGCTAACTTAGAGAGGATAAAAAAAGTCTATTATCACTTCAAATATTCAATAACAGCAGCAGATCAGTTTTTCTTCTGCCTCACACCCCCCAAAGCAAGCTGCTCACAGCCAGCAGTTACAGGGGAACTGGGAAAGCCCTTCCTCTTCACATGAGGTCCTTGCTCCCAGCTGGGCTCCCCAGAAGGCCCAGGGGCTGCCCAGGTGCGGCTGAGGGCTTACACCACCCACAAAGCCCAGGACCCAAAGCTAACCTTCAGCCCCCACAACAAGCCAGCAGGTGGTGGTTATTACATGTACATGGCGCAGTGGCTTTGCCTGCAAACGATGCATGATTGACATCACCTGTATCCTCATCCAAACCTGGTACCACTTCAACCAACAAATAATCCCCTGAGCTGCGATCCCCTTGGTGGTCAGGGAAACAGGGTTCTTCTAACAGGATTCCTTCTTTCTAACTCAGTGTGATTTTTTTTTTTAAGGAAACATCTGAGACCTTCTGACCATCTTTGACTACCTGGGGTCCCAGAGAAACCTCACTTTTTAGTTGGCCGCACAGACTGCACAACGTTTGTTTCTTGGAGAACAAGACTAGTTCCTGGTCTCAATCCTGTGTAGAGCACAAAGGTGATGCACACCCATGGACCAGCCCCGTTCCAACCCATCCCCTGCCATGACTGAACGTTATGACCGAGGGCAGCTCAGAAACACATCTCCACAACTGCATTTACAGCATTTTCACACGTGTGTTGGCTGCAGGGTGGCTCTGTACCAGGAGATGAGCTGAAGGAATAGCACCTACACTCGACGCTGATGAGAGGGAAGACTGATAACTGCTGTATCCCTGCAGGGAATCACTCCTCGGCCCCAAGCCAGTACCCGGGAAAGCCCAGCCTCTGCCCAACGCAGCTTCCCCCTGCCCAGAGACCCGCTCCTCCAGCTGGTCTGGAGAGCCTGGCTGAGCCAGGGCCACCAAAACCTGAGCCGGTACCTTCACACCATGTCACTTTGTGACAGGCCCTTCCCACAAGCTGCAGGAAAACGATGTTTTTGTGGGAAGACTGAAAATGTTAACAAAGATTCAATCGACAGGTTAGCTTGATGTAGGAGACCGCAGAAGGGCTCAGAAGATCACTGGATATAAAGTATGCAAGACAACTTAAGACAACAACCTGGTAACATCTTCCATAATTTAAATAGGGCTGAATAATTTCAGTGATAATAATTTATTCAACGGCTTCAGCCCCTTCACTGTCCATGAATTATCTTTTAATGAGATACAATGTTCATAGATTTATTGTTTCCTTTTATTAATTTGCTTTTTTTTGGTCTGAAAATTCTTCACAAGTAATTTGGTGTAGTCAAGCTACGCTAACGAGCTTTGTAGCCAAACAAGTCATGTGTTCCTGTTTTGGTTCCCTGAAGGCTAAACTGTAACACCAAACAAAAAGAAATTGGGTTTCTCCTGTGGTCACTGAAAAATCAACTGTCTGCAACTCTGAATGCGGGCTGCTGGCTGCCAGCCTCAGCAGCTCCATCTGGCTCCCTTCCTCCCTCCGACGAGGAGCGGGATGACCCAGCAGCTCCGCGCCGCACAGTCCTGCTGTCGCTCATGTAATATAGACACACGGGGGCCACACTGGAAACATCTTCCAGTTGGAAGACAGATTTCCACCATCATCTCATATAATCTCCTGCATTCGACTGTAGCGAAAGCTCATCCAGTAGCTTCTGCATCAGTCCTGACTTCTGAATACATGTTTTCCAGAAGGTTGTCCAACCTCAGTAGTGACATTTAAAAGAGCCGGGGTTTCCAACAAACCTGTGTGAAAGCTGTTCAGTTGGTAACTGCCTTTTTAGTTACAAATACGTAACCCAGCCTGGTGATGCCAGGGAAATAAGAAAATAAAATCAATATAGAATCTATAGGAAATGGAATAAAAATTATCATTTCCAACCATGTCTTGCCTGAAAAATGTTGTTTTCCTCTGAAGGATTTCTAACATGGACATTTAAGGTAAGGACTTAAAATTTATATGCAAGTGTCTAAGTAACTATTCCATTTTTCCAGGGAGCTCAACACCCATGGGTCACACCACCAAAAGCTGGTGGGTGCCCTCATTGCAGGTTGATCTGTCTTCCTTGGCTGCTGAACTGGGAGAAGCTGCACTTGGGGCTGCACAGGAGGAGCCACTGCTGACTCAGGGGCCCGCCAAGACATTAGGACTGCTACTACCCCTCCACATGAATTCCCGGAGGGCACAAACCATGTGATGTGCTGCTTGTCCCTTAGGCTATTACACCGGCATCTCTAGATAAACTTGGTATTGCAAGGTTCTTGAGGGACACAAGTAATTAATGGAAACCAGAAGGCTCCTAAGAGCAAATTAAAAGACATATATATTTTACGTATTCATCAAGAAAGGGAAATATGCCTGTGCAGCCATGTATACACCTTCTGCTGGAAGGAAGAGACAAGCATTACTGGTGGAGACTCAGATCCAGGTGTGCCTCCACATTTTTCATCCTGTCAAGACACGCAGCCCTGTAACACCTTCAACTGTGCAAGTCCCACAGAGAATCCAGCAGGGATTTCAGGTGCGACCGACCCAGCACAGCACTCAATGACAAACAGCAGCAGCAGAGTTTGCTCTGTCTTCTTTTAACACCATCCAGAACCACAGTGAGACCCCCTGCACCAAAGCCACGCAACCAGCAGCCATTGCTGTGGCTACGTGGAAATTGCCATTTAGCCAGCAGCAGGATTTTCCCAAACCGCTTAGTTTGGGCCCGCAAACTAATTTCATGCACTACACTGAACTGCAATCAATAGTGTCGGCCACTGTCTGTTATCAAGCTGTGGATGGGCAGATGGCACAGACGCAGAGATGATGGCTTTTGGCTTAGAAGTGGCCTGAGAAAGGCTCTCGCCCTTGAACACGCGGATGCTGATGATGGGTTATCCTCAGCATCTCCACGACTTTTTGGTTCACAGACCTTAAAGTCGCTTCCTGAGCTATGAGACTCAAATTACATTTCAATACTGAAGGGTAGGTCCAGACTAAGTTTATTTCATCAATAGGCTGTGTGAAATATTGATTATATCTCCATTACGGCAGGTAGTCCGTGAGTCAGCTGTCTCAGCTCCAGGAACGTTCTGTTCTTCAGCAGGCTCGTTGCTGGGACAGCCTCTCTCGTAGCTTCTGCACCTGCACTTCTCTGTCTGTACTTCTGTCTGCGTGGAGGCAGAACTACACTTGATTCAGACAGAAGTACACTACACGTGATTCAGTAACCGTGATACACGTTTATACCCAGAATTTGGCTGTCTATAAACTGCTTTCCTACAGTGTCTTTTAGTCTGCAGTCTTGCCCCATAATGAGGTAGGAAGTAGGCAGTGAGTCTACATGGTCTAAACCCTGGTAAGCTCCAATCAGACACATTTTGGTTGAGGTTTTCAGGAACCTCCTCCTCTTTTCATCTATTCACATCACGTCTATCAGACCTGCTCTATTAAAAAAGCCACTCAAGAAGAAAGGAAACCCTGATCATGATGCTGTGCTTTGGAGGATGGGAACCACAAGAGAAGGGAAAGGAATAAGGTTACAGGGATGGAAGAATATCATTCTTCAAAAATGGGAAGAGGAGACCACCAGCGCTCCACTAGTTATTGTGGGTGGGAGATTATTTCGTTCTGACTGAGACACAAAATGCCCCAACGTGGGATGTCACACCTTGGCACTGGGAAGAACAGATACTTCTCCTCCTATGCAACAGCTTTATCCCTGACAAAGCAAGCCTGAGTAATCACCACAACTTGTTCCTACAGGAATATTTTGTTTTCCCTTATGGGTTTTTTGTGGGTTTTGTGTTCTTTTTGAAGGAGGCTACCATCCTGCTCCGTGACTTGTTGCCTCTGGCACATAGACACTTTACGCCACGGTTTGAATTTGCATTCTCCAATGAATATATGATTATCAACTGCATTTATAATTAGTAGTTTTGTCATTTAAAGTTCACCAGTTTTGCAGCCAATTATTGAATAAAAAGCTGTTTATTATTTTCAATATATTATTACTTTATTATGGCTCATTGCTTTAAAATACTTAGTTTAATCCTTCGCAGGTCCTTAAACACAAATATGGCAGCTATTAGCAACCTCTTCAGTCAGGCATAAAATTGTACCCACAGGCCTCATAAACAACGGAGTGCTTTGGAGAGATTAAATCAGTGTATACAGCTGTGAGGGAGGCCATTAGGAAATACATTCTCATTCTGCCTTAGTGTTATTTTGTTTTGCCACTGCGCTCTTGTCAAATCTATCAGCTACCTGCGTTCTCCTCTCCATAAATAAGAGATGTCGTCTCACCAGGTCCATCCATCAGAAGCATTTCAGTCAACATACAATTACATCCTGCAGTCTCCTGCTAATATACTAATTTCTATCATTTGTATTTCAAACAGGACAAGCCGAATGGCGCCGAGCGGAGCTGTGCAAAGGCCAGAATGATCAATCTCCTCTCCAACCAGGACGAGCGCTGCAGCTTTTAGCAAAGTTTGCGTTTACGCAGTATAAATGGGGAAGAGTTGTCATCCCTGCAGCATATTCTCAGGTCTGAACTTGGAAAAAATGTCTGGAGAGGTCTGCAGTGCTGCCCTTAGGCTGGCAATCCCCCCGAAAACACAGGGCAAGATGGGCTTGTGATGTAAGAACTGCTTGCAGCCTGTTGAGCCAGAGAAGGTATGTGGGTTTGCACGTGCATCTTCACTGCACGTGCACCAAGTGCATCCCAAACATCCCTCCCGCCGCTTTCCCTCTCACCCTCTGCAGCACTGTGGGAAAAAAAAAAAAAAAAAAAAGATGTGCTGAAAGCTGGGCAAGTCAATGACGACAGACTTCAATCTTCGTTCTGCTCCAGTAGCGCCTGGTGGAATTCTCCGCCCTTTCCCATCCACCAGATTATTTTCCCTAAATCTATAATCCCCTCGAAATCATCAGGTGAGCCATTTTTCCATTATATTCCTTGCTCAAGATTGCCAAGAGCTCCCCGCAGAGCCAAAGGTAAGTGCGCTATTTGCTAGAGGACAGAACAATCTCCAACGAGGAGGAACTTGTATGGGAAGTAAAAAATATGACACAATTATCATGTAAATTATAGCGGCTGTTTTAAATCCCCTGCCAGCGAGACATGAGGTTATACCACATGTTTCTGAGGCAAAGGGAGAATTGCTTTCTTGCCTGGAGACAAGAGAGTAATATTAGAAGAACAACCGAAAAAAGACAAAAAAACCAAAGCAAATCCGTATCTTTGGTGTCATAAATATTGGCACTACTTGACTGTTTCCCATGTAGTGCTTTCTATATTGACATGCAGAGTTGCAGATCCTGTGGTGCAACACTTTTTTGTGGAAAATTAAGGTAGCAAAAGCAGCAAAGGCAAAGAAAAACTTCAGTGAAATACAAAAAAAAAAAAAAAACATATTCTGCTTCTTCTGTTTCAAGCCTGATTAGGCCACCTTATTTAGTTTCTCTTCTCCTGCCTGCTCTGAAACAATGCTGTAAATGAGAGAGTATTTCAATAAATAATAATATCAAAAGTCCTTTGAAATTAAAATTACTCCTATTATTATTGTTGTTGTTATCTTTCCCATGTCTGATGCGCAGAAAGTGACACTTGCAGACATTTTTCTCCCAATTTCCATGCCTGGTCCCTGGTGGGACACGCAGCTCAGTACCACGCATCACATTCATCTTGATGGACTTGCCGGGATTATCTCCTAGGATGTAAGCGAGGAACACAAAGGCTTTCAAACCTCTTATCTCATCTCTTGCCCTGTTTTCCTTCCTTAACCTTTTCCTGATTTACTCTGGTAAACACCGCACTTAGCCACCCTTGCTCTAATCAGTTGACATTAGATCTAACACCCATCTTTCTTTAATGTAATTTTCTCTTCACAAGCCGACCACATGGCATCAGCCAGGTCTAGTTGGCCATAACCAGCTTCTCTTTTTAATTAAGCACCTTGTCAGCTGCAGAGGGAATTCAAACAGACATGGTTTAAACATGCGTTATACATAATCCACACTTAGAGCTAAAAATAAATTCCACATATTAAAATATCATCAACTACTGCATGAGTTGTGTATGGCGTGATACATTTCCTGTCTCCTCCCATTCAGAAGAGCTTGAAGAAAATTAGACTTGTGGCTCAGGATCAAATGCCAACCAATTCCCAAAGCTCAACGACTATCCTTAGGCAGTTAAGGAGCTAGAGGGAAAATCCTCATTCACATTTCTTAAATTTAAAGCCACTCTTAAAGTTTGGGGTCTGCCTGCACAGGACACAGAACTCACAAAATACTGTTTTCAAGATCCTTTGATCTGGAACTTCTTGAGCTACATACCAATTTGGGTAGATAATATAATTTTAAGCTTTTTTTTTTTTTTTTTTNAGATACAAAACTGTAGTATCCAATGAAAAAGACTGCTGTAACTTTGGTGTGTCCCACTCGAATTTTGCCCATTTCACACCAACTTAAATCCTTCTTAGCTTTTTCGTTGTTGTTCTCTCACCTTCCTCCTACGTACTCGCTTAAATCAAACATAGTTATGCTCCATCTTGTCAGTCTAACAATCTCTAAGGAGAAATATGAACCCAGGTTACTGTCACCCAGAGGGATCTTCCATGAGATGTCATCAGGTGGAGAAAATGAGTCAACAGGTATTCAACAGTACTCAACAAGGATTCAGTCAACAGTATTTTACCGTATTCCCATACTCTTGTTCCTACATTTGCAGACGGTATAACTGTGGGTCGTCTCTGAACAACGAAGTGGCAAGAAGGCAGGGATGAAACAGTCACAAAACTGAGTTTTCTAGGTGAAAGATAGTAAGAAGGAATAAGTCTTCAGAGCTTATGCAGATATACTAACGTTAAGTTTCCAGCAGAGACGCTGAGTCAGAAGCTACTGCCTGTTCTTCTGGGTGCTATGGTCTTATGGATAAAACATGGGAAAATACACTATCACTTCAGATCAGCCTTCTACCTCTCCCAAAATAACCTCTTCCACTTCTTAAGATGCCACCGCTCCGCTTAGAAAGTGTATCTACAGGAACTGAAAATCTATTAATCAGTATCATCAAACGAGAACATTGCGCTGCGGTAAGGGAAGAATGAAATCCTATTCCACAACAATGAGTCAATTAACTTTATGCAATTTAAACAAACTTGGCATCGATAATGTTTGGGCAGAGCCAGCCATACTCCCCACCACAAACAACCAGGGCTGTTTGCTAAGAAACGCAGCACCCAAGCGAGGCGCTCCCCAGCAAACAGCATGATCTGGAAGTGACTTTGGGCTATGTTTGTTTGAAACGGCAACAGCTCAGCTTCTCTGGAAGAAATGCAAAATTTCAAATAAAAGGCAATTTAGATGTATTCTGGTAGTGGTTCTGCTGATATGAACTCAGTTGTTCATACCGCACGCTGCACGGACCTTCTGTAATACCCCATTTCCCGCTTACGCACTACCACATCACTTTCTCGTTTTTTCTTTTTTTCTTTATTATTTTTTCCACAAGCTAGTAATGATTTATGTATTTATTTTAGAAAGATCGGGCAATAGGTCTTCCCCTGTACCTAAGAAATAAAATCAGTATCTCTAAATCTACATGCCGGGCAGGTCTCATATGGTCATGATATACACGTTGGGCTGCAGGACGGAGGGGAGAATGAAGGAAAAACACTTATCCAGAACAGACACACACAAAAAAACTACTGATTTATGAATGCAACACTTGGAAAGTGTTGAGCATGCAAATCAAAGCTGCCTTGGAGCAAGTTCATTTTATAGCACCCACATTTGTATGGCAGGTTAATCACACTGATGCTGACACAGCAACATCGGGGTAACTTTAATAAAGGTTTGGGGCTTTCTTTTTTTTTTTTTTTTTAAGGTTCTTATCTAAAAGCCGTTATCCACCTTCTAAAGNCAAAACTTAGATTTGCTAGTGTGAGTTTTAAAAGGTAAAGGAATGGTCACAAATAAGTGGTCAAAATGAGAAAAGAAATTCTACACATAATATTTCTCTGCATTGTTGGATAGCCAAATCACTGCAACAGAGCATTAATAGATGAAAAATGGGATGTGAAATCAGTGAATTAAGTAATCAGACTTAAAGACAAACGGGAAACAGCACAAGTGGTAAAAAAACCAAACCATCTCGTAAAATCCTTTTGGCATTAGTAAAGCAAGATGGCGCACAAAGAGGTAAGGACGTTTTCTACGTTGGTGCTTCACATCTTTTTATGTATCTTACAGTATTTTTGTAACATGACAGGTTTTGGTTAGGGTCTGCTCAGTGTCTCCTGGGTAGAATGGAATGACAAGTCTACACCAGTAATATTTTTCTGAAATAAAAATTTCTCTGCTTTACTCTCTATCTACCACACAGTTGTGTTGATCACTGGCATCGCATTAACAAGCTGGTTCTATCAAACCCTTATCAGTCACCTATGAGATATTGTAACTGCACAGAATTATTAACAAAAAACGTGGTTCATAATGTAGATGAGCGTGCACACACGTAACAGTCCGGAGTACAATCCCGGCCCTGAACATCTGTCCAAAAGCAGAAATGTCACACAGCTGAGCTAAAGGAACTGCTACGAGAACCACAACAACCAGTTGGTCTTCCAACCACTGCTGGAAGGCATTACCACTTAAACACGTACGGACAAGCTAGTACAACCCCTGAGGAATGAAAATTATTAGTTTGAGACATATTTTAGAAAGATGTAGTAAATCCAAGAAAATGTGTCTTATCTGAGAGGTTAAGACAGGCCTCTTCCTTCTAAGGCAGTGAGCGTTATCATCTGCTACGGCATCAGAACAGCAATGGGTGCAAAGAGTTGGAGTTCATGGGAAGCTTCAGACTCAGATTTTCCAATCGCTGAAACCTCATCAAATACATGCCTTCCCCAATTAGGTCAGGTTAAGATTCTCAGCTGCTGCATTTTCTTCATCTCCGCTAATTTAGGTCCTCAGCACATCTACAGCTTCATTTTCTTTAAAATATTGTTGAAAACAAACCTTGAGAGAGGACAATTGCCATTGTCATTCTACAGGCAAGAAAAACACTTGAGGACGGGAAGGCAGTAGCTGGTGGTGCTGGGGAGGTGGTGAAGCAAGTCTCATCCTTTACATTTGCCAACACACCGATCTTGACCTCTGCAGTAACGTATACTGAACACGTGATTTTGTCCATTTTTGGTCATAGGGTATCTTTGGTAAGACTTCAAGAAAGGAAATGAGTTACACAGGCACAGCATACGATGAGCACGTGGTTCACCAGTTTGGTCCAGTATACAACAGCAGACGTGCTGAGAAACTGCAGGTGACAACGGTTTAGTTACTACATCCAGAGCCACCAATTACAAACAGTTTCTTCATTGTAGTCTCACCACTGTATCTACATTAGCAAGTTATTTCACACAGCAGAATTAAATCATTAGATTCAATCTGGTACTGAGGCTTCGATGACTACACTGTGTGTAGTTCAGGCATTCACTGGGGACCAGATTTAATCTGCTCCCCTCAACCAACCATGCCCACCATGCATGTGGTTCAAAACTTATCACTGTTTCAGACCTTTATCTCCATTAGAGGTTGGGATGCATTGCCCGGGGCGGTTTGTGAGCAGCAAAACAGAGCTGTGAATTGAATCAGCACACAATCAGTGGGGACAATGAGAGCACCGGCTTCACAGCCAAACTACCGCTCTGAATCAAAACCGAACCCTAAATGTAGTTGCATTACCTACACTTCAACTAGCAAATCCGTGGTGAATAAATTTACTGGCTTCCACTGACTCACTGAGATAGATGTTGCGTTTCATCAATGCAGCTACCGCAACCATCCATTCATGTTGAAGAAACACAAACTGTATAAATTAAAAGTGAAGAGCCTGAAAACTGCTAGAAACATGCCCTATGGATGGTGTTACGCAACTTCGTAATGTACGCAGAGCTTATGCTTTAAATGAGAGGAAAACTAAACTATTCAAGACATTCCTTGCTATTTGCTGCAAATCCACAGGTTAGCCAAACACAGCAAGATCTCAGCTGTAGCAGCTATTTTTGCTCTAGTTGCTTTGTATCACAAAGAGGTTTTTCTTTTGCATCGGATGTAGAGATTCTATAGAACAATCTTATTATCTGGGCTACAGGCCTTGCTAGGATTTCTTTTTAATAAAATCTATCTCTTTCAATTAACTTGATTGGATGTGTTAATGTTTTGGGTCTTGATTAATAATCCTGGGAGGTAATTGTGCAAAGGTCCAGAGGCAGTAAAATGTCCATGCAAATAGGGAATGATGGAGGAATCGTAAACGCAATCTATAACACTCAGCGCAGTGGCAAGCCCAGAGCTGTCGCTCTGCTCAGCTGCAAAAAACAAACAACCCATATGCCATAAATGTAAACTATTGGGTAAGCTCAATCTATCATTTCTCTCATGCAACTAAACAAGTAACAGAATTAGTAGTGTAATACCTTATTGAATGAGTGCTTTCATCCTTTGGCTTTAATTAGAGATTTATCGGAAGTAAAGCCCCAACTATAAGCATACTGAAATGCAGATTCATAGTCCTTTGCTTTTATCCTCTTCTCCAAATAACGCTGGAGTTACCCAGCAGAGAATTTGCACCCCAATAAGCAATGATTCTTCTCTTGTGCCGTAAGACAGACCAGGCGCTTGATCGAAACAACCTGCAGCGTGGGTGCCTTGTGTGAGCCCGGGTCTGGAGGACAATTTCTGCATCTGCTCCTTGTCTCATTTTCCGAGCAGGAAAATTGTCAGAAAAATGACTTTCAGAGAGTTATTTCTTAATCACTGTTCACTTGGATCTGCTCCTGACATCACACACAGAATAAAGAGCCGACAGACCAGGCGAGGGATGTAGGGTTGGCTGCCACCTACTCATCTTCAGGCTTCAATACAGTTGGCCAAAGCCATGGCAACCCCAGTGAACCCTCCTTCCTGCATTTTGCAAACCAAGGACCTTTTCCTTGGTTTTACCTTTTTTTTTTTTTCCTTACTTGAGGACCTAAGACTTAGGAAAGGGAAAGAGAGACAGGAAAAAACTATACTAGGACCAGCGCTGGGTCTTTCTGGAGAGAATCTTCTTACCTTAACTAGTGAACTGTTACAACTGTCCCTTCATTTCCCAGGTTTAGGGCTTTGGTGAATATAAATGAAGCCAGCGGCCGGAGAGGCTCAATAGAGCTACCGCTGCATTTCAGCGCCCGAACACCCTCGGCAGACAGCCACATTTTCATCTTCAGTCACATCTCCAACTCCCATCGCGTATCATGGTCATAATCTCACAGATAAAGGGATAAAATATTTACAACTAGAAGGCTGCTAAATTTACTCCCCAGTGCCCGCGTACATCTTTTGCACAGCAAGTCCTTTCTGGCTTAAATTCTGCACGCTAAACCTTAATTACTGCTGTCTGACAAAGTGAGAAATTGGACAGGAAATACAATTTTGAAAAGCATCAAAGTGACAGAGGTGACTAACAACCATTTTCAAAAGCAACTTTAGGCAATATCTCAAATAAAACAGTTCATAAATTGTTTTTCTTGAGCCAGAGCTTGTGCTGCTAGTTGAACTACAAGGTGCAGAAACCTAAAAGTGACGAGGACCAGGACATGCTGTGACAGGAGGATGTCACTCACGTCTATCGTGTGACAAGAAGCACAGACCATGCCAGGCAATGCTATCGGAACCCCATGCAACCCATAAGCCATCTTGACAAACGCATCTCAGATTATTTGCTAATCTGACACACAAACTCCTCACCAAGCCGGGAACTCCCTCGAACAGCCCACGACGCTGCGGAAAGAGGAGCTGCAAATGAATTCTTGTTACCCCTATGTTCTGGTTCAGAAAGTTGTTCATTCTGCATCCGGACTGCTGCAAAACTGTACAGCTGCTGGGAAAGTTACCTTGGAAGAGTTATCAACCCGTCTAGTGCCTAACCCAGAATGTATATATGAGCTTCCCCCCACGAGCTGAAGGCAGCACGGCACGGGCACGGGGCTGAGGAACAGCAGCCCCCAGGCTACTCACCGTGCCGCGTCTGCCACCAGCAAACCTGCTTTTGCCATTTCCTTGCTCGCCTGTATTCCCACCTCGTGGGTCCCTGGAGCAGTCTGGAAGAGAGGAGTGACCTACTCCCATCCATGAGACGGAAACGGCCTACAAATGTCCTCTTCTGCCTGCTCCTCTTCTACACTCTCTGGCTGAATACAGGGCGCTGAAGCCACCCGGAGCCAGGCACTAAAGATGGTGGCAGCTGGACCTCACCTGCAGAACGGAGCTGCCCTTCCATCAGCAGACACAGGGGACTTCACATTAAACTTTATTTTCTCTCCCCATTCCAGTTTGCATTTCCTGGCACTTAATATCCTGTGGGGATATTAAATAAACTGCTCAGGGGATAATTTTTAGTAGTCTGGGAAGTCTATTTTCCTCCTACAAAAAAATGTAGCTGAAATGCTGCTGTTCTTTTTATTGATGTCAATGTACTGTAGGCAGACAGCACACATGGGAAACCGTAACCTAATAAAGACATCAAGGGACAGGATGGAAACCGAGAGATAAAGGCTGGGTTACAACTTTTCTTATTTTTCTCCCTCAAGTCTTCCACGTCAACTGCCTAACCCTTCATCTAGTACCTCAAAATCCTGAACACAAAGTAACGCAATCCTTGCTTCCCCCAAAAGCCACCTACACAAGCAGAACAAAATCGAGGGGGGTTATTTCTTAGACAACACAGCTGGGGTTATTTCCCATCCCGGTCCTTTGGAGAAAGCTACAGGGTGACTCATCACCTGGATGCGGAAAGACAGAATTTACCTACCGTAATTGCGAAAGACCGTATCTTCACCAACGACGATAGGTGGTATATAACAGTCCGGTGAAGTGAGATGAATTGAACTCTCCCTTGGTAACAGGCCCTTAACTAGGGTCATTAATCACAGAAGTGTCCCAAGCACATCCACTGCCAAGAGCGGACTTTCTGACAGAAAGAAATCCAACTCCTACTGCCAACGGGTTAAAGGGAAGGAGGAAAAAAACCCTTTATTAAAAAGAGGGCCTTCCCCTTAGGAAGTCAGCAGGAGCGCCAGCCTCAGAAACAGACCTTATAATTGAATGTTTGCACTCCGATTTAGAAGAGTGCTTCCTCTCCCCATACTTACAAGCTCGGTTTAGATGGCACAAACAGCCTACAACTATGGGCCAGCACGTCTTTCCCTCCTGATAGAGGGTTAGTAAGGTTATACTGACCCAGAAAAACACATGGCAAAAACCCCAGGGAAAAAAAGGAACCTTGGGAAATTCAGAATGCAATTTTTTGAAATGAGAAAAGAAGAGATTTGTTAAAACATCACTTTTGAAGGAAAAATAATTTTCCATTAATTTATCAACCAGTTTGGGAAATAATAATAATCACTTAATACTGACTTTTAAAATATCGTTATCTCTATTTTCAATTTACTTACCATTTAGACATACATAGACATTATTATTAAAATAGCTTCAAAGAAAATCTTTCACTCAGTTGACTTCTTTCCTTCTAAAATTTTATTTTCCTTTTCAGTTAATGAAAATATTCCAGGCTTCAGCTTTTCGATCACCTGGTACCATTTTCAAAACTCCTACTTTTTCCTGTGGTTGGAAAAACCGATTTTCCTATCTTACTAAGATCTTACAGTTTTCTAATTTTAAAACTTTGAAATGCAAATTTCACTACAGTGAAAAGCAACATACTGTGCTTCACTTAAGGTAGGTCTAGGCACTCTCACCATGTGTAAGCGTACCACTACTCTAAAGCATCCCATCGTTTCAGCAAAAAAAGATCTCCCGGGTGGAAAGCAGGGAAACAGTGGGAATAACAGGTGATTACAGCAAGGCAGAGGTTGTGGTCACAGGTATAAGTTTACAACCACATTGATGCCAAGTTTTTTGAAAAGGTAGACTTGAGTTTAGTCAACTCAGAGAGTAATTTGGGAGTTGTTCTGAATTACATAATTGTAGATTCTAAGACGGAGGTAAAGGTCTACAGCCTCACAGGTGATGACTTGACTTCAGTCAGATCTACTTTCAACTCTCCTCTCAGGACTGTGGCAATACAACCTACCCACAAAAGAAGCCGTCAGCCCCAAGCGAGCTGGAGGAGAGCACGGCAGCAGATCCGCTGGGCACACAGCCTGCAGGAAGACCTTGGCTGTCCGCTCTGCCACGCGTCCCACGAGACACTGAATCCCATCCAAGGTCTCCCTCTCAGCTTCAGAGCACTCAACGGCCAAAGCTCAGTTCAACACCTCCTAGATACAAACTCAACAATTAGATGGAAAACGTGTCTGTCAGAAGGATGTCACCAATGCACACAGACTTCCAAAGGGTCGGTCAGGGAGGGAAAACCGTCTCTGTGTGCACAACTGGCACGACTTCTTGTTCTTCTGGAAACCCTCAATATCACAGCACAAAGTACGACCCTGTGATGAATAGCACAGAATAAAGCACGTTCTCCATGGATTTGGCAATCAGAAAATGATGACACATACTCACAGAAAGTACTAACGGAAACGTGTGGTTGTTTTTGAAATTAAGAGTTAGGTTGTTATAGAAATATTTAAATTTCAGCCCAGGCCCAGTTAAATGGCTTTAGATAATATATCATGTTTTAATCTAAGAAAGGCTTCATCGATTATCCTGAAATTCAGAATTAGCCAGATGCATTTCATGTGACTCACTTGTCCTGTATTGTAAAATAATGATGTAATTTGTAATAAATTACTAACACGGAGTTTCAGCAGTGACAAATTGTTTACTTAATTCAATAAAATAGTGTCACCTCTGTAAAGTGCATACTCTTAGAGAACTCAGATGGTTGTGAACTGCAGGTTATGAAGAAAAACATTCATGTCAGTCCAACGTACAGAAGAAATAAGATCTGAAGCAAACTAACTGCATTCCCTCAGATTACTCTTTTGCACTTCAGTGTCACTCTCAATTTAAGTTTTTTCATGAAATCAGCCAGCCTGGAATAGGCAGGATCATTCTCGCTCACTGAGTCTAATATGACATGACTAACAAAAGCAGACACGATATGTCATAGCAATGAATGACTCATCAGACTGGGAAATTCAAAAAAATACCATTTTCCAAGATACAATTTTTGACCTTTACACTCTCCCCCAACTTATTGTACACAGACCTTTTAGAAACAACATTGTGAGAGCAAAAGGCAATAAAACTTGCCAAAGGAAGGAAAAGGATGGGGGAAAGGGATGGTATTTACCCACCTTTGGCCATTTTTGGTACGAGAGACAGTCATCAAGGGAAGCGGAATCTCAGCCTTCCTGCATGTTTGGCCCGAAATTCCTCCATTACAAACCCTTCCCCTGCTGTCTGGGGCCCAGGACGAGTGATTTATCCTTGTTACCTTACTTTCTCCATCTCTGTAATGAGGACAAAGGCGCTGGTCTATGTTATATGATTTCTGTGACAATTCATTAGTTAATGTCCGTGAAGTGCTTTGAAGATGTGAAGCATTATTACTGATATGTTTTGCACTAATTTTACGTACCCAGTCATCCCGCTGCCTGCGTACCACTGCGGTCTGCGGAAGGAAAGAGGTACCGCAGCTTGTGCTGGCGTAGCCAACTTAGGCAACGATTAAGAAGAAGGGAGACGATTAATTGACTCTTACTTTTTCGAACCGATTTTGATTCTAGTGGTGATTAAAGCACAAATCTTGCTACACGTGTCTTTCCACAGGAAGCCATTCTGAAGTCAATGAGGTTCTTGATCTGTTTACCCAAATATTATAGGATGGAAAATTAGAACCTAAGTAATTTTCCAGAGTCCCTGTTGTAATAATTTACACTTTATTTTTTCCTCTACGACATTTATCTATGAAATCTGCTTTAAAAATAACGTTGAGAAAAAATTGGTGGGAATAAGAAGTAGCGAATTGAATTAGAATATTAGAATAACAGGCAGTAAATAGCCTACACATGATATATTTTAATGTATATTCATATAATAGAATTGTATTTTTCAGATGATCAAAGTATATCTTTGATTATGCGTATTTTCAAGCCATGAAACCAATTTTTATTTAAACCAGTATTTGAAAAATCAAAAAATCAAGCAATCTCTATTGTACATAAATCTGCTCTGCTTTCCCCCACTGGACCTGCCGCGCAGTACACATTACTTTTCCTTGTACGACGGGGTAGTTAGGAGAAGAAGCTGCCAGACAGCTTGGAAGTCGTATGTGAAGAGATGAGAGAAGACTGTTAAAAGATAGAAAGGAAATGAGGAAAGATCTGAATGCCAGAATGAATACAGGATCTGTGCGTGTCAGTGAAAACAAAGATGAACAGAAGATCGGGGGAAGCAGTGTTGAGCCCATCGAGAAAAGCAAGGAAGGAAAACCAAAGCCTGAAAATAATAAGATGAAAAAGGAGCAATGACAGATCTGTGCTGTTTTAAGTACAAGATGGGAAGGAAAGAGTAATAGTGCAAAGATTATTAGGAAACCTGAAGAAATCGATGATGAATTTTCTTCCATCATTTGGCTCTCAAGCCTGTCTGAAATGTCCAAGAAATGAGATTTGCCCTTCACAGAAAAGGGGAACACTGGAAAGAAGGAACACGGGTAGCAGGAGTACGCACTGCAGTTACTGCTGGAACAGGGATGTGATGGACACCTTCTTCGGACCAGGTTAGCACCACTGGGAAGAGCACAGCTGGACTGTCGCTTTGGTAGAGGGGGCAGCCCTCGTTCTCAGGGCTGCCACGTAACCTACTGTCCACGTCCCACCTCACCTGACGCGTTTATTTTGGACAGTGAAACAGGATGCCACCCATGAAGTTCAGTTTAGGGTCCTCCCCTGCTTTTGAGCTCCCTGTGAAGTTCCCCATTAGAAGCAAGTCTAACGGCCAGCTTGCGTGCACACCAAGGGCCCCAGCTGACCAGGGAAAAACACATCACAATTCCCTCTTCTCTCCTGAATTCTTCTAAACCCCAACCTCCTAGAAACAGCTTAAACACCAGTGCCATGGGAGGCGGAGAAAGCTTTGCAAGCCTGGCTTCTGAGAGCTTCTGAAACCTCCCCCCCAACTTGGCTACATCATCTACAGACGCACTGAAGCTTCAAGACTTGAGGAAGACCCAAGCAAAAAGCAGCGCCAGCCCTGCTAGCTGCCTCTTCACAGCGCTGGCACACTTCTCTCCCGGTACCAGCAAAGCAGCAGCTCCGTGAGAAAGCAAGGTTGTTACTGCACAGGAGACGTAGTCCCGAAGAAATGCAAACTCGGTGGCAGAGTTACTGCTGCCATAACCCGACGTTAATGTGAAAGCGGACAGTGCTCAGCTTAACTTTTACTCAAATGCCCGGTACCGTTCAAGGCAGGGAGCTTTGGGGGAGAAGATAAAGCGTGAAAGGAGACACACTGTTCACACCTTTACGCCACCTGCAAAAAATTCTGCTTTTTCTCCCCTTTCCTGTGTGAACTGAGAAAAATATTTGAACCATTAGTATTAGTGCAAGTGATTGAACTTGAGTGTATCGGGTCCATTCCCACATGAGTTCATACGCACCTAATTTCTAGGCTTATCTGGTTTAAGCTAGTAAAAAACGCAAGAAGAAATTCTAATTCCATCCATATATATTAAATCAGATTCTAATCTTTCCCTCAGCAATTTGATTTTTAGGAAATGATAAGGAAAGCATTTACAGTAAGAGTGCTTTTCAATAAATCGTCATTAATTATACATGCACACTAAGAGCATCAAACAAGTTTGGGCACACAATTAGGTAACTAATTACTCTGACTCTGCAATTCCATACTTAAATGGACTTACCTGCCCCCAGATCCACCTGATCATTTCTGGGGGTTTATTTAGTTGCACAATGGTTTCCTTTGCTATTAAGCACCAACTGTTGAAAATTTTTAAGCAACTGCACTTCCATGCCTAATTAATCATGTAATTGCCATCATTATTTGGACACCTTTTTGATAATTTAGCCTTTGCAATGCTTCAATTGTAAGAAAGGCATATGGGAGAATTGAGAAGTGAGTGTTGCAGCCATGCATAATGGGGTAGGTGCTCATCTTATACGGTGCGTAACCGCCTCGGCTCTGCCAGTAGCCATAAGGAATTAAATTGTTCAGCAGCTCTCAGGGGACGCCGAACACCTCTCAGGATCTGCCCCCTTACAACTCACCGAACATTGAAAGGTTTTGTAAAGGGACANGCTCAGGATCTGCCCCCTTACAACTCACTGAACATTGAAAATCACTACGGTTTCGTAAAAGGGACATCGAAGTGCAAGCTATTGCTCAATATTAGTGCACACAACCCGCCATTTACACCAGTACGATTATAATTCCTCCTGGAGATTTGGAACAAGCTGGTATGGCCCCGACGTCAGGTCTTCCTTCGTGAGAACCTGCCTGCGCCTTCCCAAACGCGTCAAGCTATCAGAACAAAGCCCATCTCGTTCTGGCACGAGCGTGTTTGGGCAGGGATCAGCGTATACAATAATGGCCATTCAGATCCATATGTGATTTCAGCGTGGTTATCCTCTGGACAGATAATCAATGGTTGTGTATAACCAGCACTTTACTTGGGCTGTATCTTACTGTGCGTTACACATTTCTAACCATATACATAACATAGTGTGTGTACAGAGGGAATATATACAAGGAAAAGTAAACTCACCCAAACTTTCTCCATACTCAAACCTGTTTCACAGATTACAAGGAGCCATTAACTTTTATTTCTTCCCCACAATTTCTCTTCTGTTCAAATCTCCAGCAAAGCTAAAAGCTGAAGTGCAGAATTAAGGGAAAAGCAACATCTGTCCTGGTGGCACTTCCAATTTAGCTTTGCAGACTCGAGAATTTCAAATTAAGTGTGAGAAACCATCACCACTCTGTTGGTTTGTGATTACTCAAATGCAATGCAAAAATTTGGATAAAGTTTTTCCACCTCTGGGTTGAAATCCCATAGAAACTTTCCAACATTAGGCTGACAAGGTGGCTACTCCAGAAAAGTATTTAATAAAATTACAAACTTTTGCATTATGCTTGTGTTGGACACAGGCTGCTACAAATACCCGAGACCACTTCTGATGGCGCACAATATCAGAAGCCGTGTGTCAAAATTAATGTCTTGTAGTGACAAAGTCAACAATGGGATTTCTTCAGAAATGAGGTATTTACCAGCAGAGTAAAGGGCACGCTACCCTTTTTATTGCCTATTTAGAGGAACCAATTAATGTTTTCACCAGCCTCCATGTGCAAATTCCACCAGGTACAGTGAGATTTGCATACGTGTGTATGTGAGAGGAAATATTTGCAAAAGACTCAAAGAGCAGCATCTCAGTCTAATATTGAGAGGGGATTTTTTCTAGCTGACTAGCATTTGGGGCTCATCTCTGCCTTACTTTGCAACAACTAAAACTATTTCCTACTGATAGAGCAGTTCAACAGTTTATTCTCCCTGATGCATGCGATAAATACAGCAGCTTCAAAGCTTTTAAAAATATTAAAGGTTTTACAGCTAGACGTGTGACAGCCCTGATTAATCCTGTGCAGACAGCAAGAGTCAACGTGTGCAGGTGTCTGCATTCAGGACTTTCAAACTTCTAAGAGTTTTCTTTGATAAAGGTAAAGACGCTTTGTAAAATATGGCTTGTGACACGCAGCACTGGCAGAGAATTTTAATGCTGCAGTAGACGCTATAGTTCGCTAGAAATTCAAAAAAAGGGCTTCTATGACTGAGAACTTTCGGTCTGGAAAAAGAAACTAGGAGATGAGGAAGGATGAGCCAAAGCGGAATTGGTGGGTCTACCCAAGCACAGCTTAATGGGTATCTATCTCTTTTTCACCTAAAGTTTAATGATTCTTCAATGCAAAAAATAATTCTAAAATAAAACCAGTCTCTAGGGCTCTCAGGAGTCTGTTAGATGGTTATCAGATAAACGACACATTAAGTGAAAGTGATAACATGTAAAATCTTGCTCTTTGGATCACAAAAATAACTCCTCGGTGTACGCATGCAGTACAAGTGGGTGATGATGTATTGCTGTGGCGNCGTGTAAAGGCAGTCAAACATCCATACAGCCGCCGCCGAAGCAATGACTCTTCAAGAGCAGGGGAAGGCTGGTGCTCTCCCAGCAGGTGACTCGACGCTGCAAAAAGAACTGCTGGAACGGCACTAAGGTAGGTGGGATGGTTTTAACTAAGGTTACAAATCAGGCCAGCTTCCTACGTCAACGTTAGCAGTTGTCTTCAGAGCAATTTTAAGAAAACAGACCTAGTTAACGGAGTTAAACGCATACCTGCCCCATCCCGTTCTTGGCAGAGGAAAGCAGGAACGTTCGCTTTTGGAGCACAGCAGGGACTAACCTCCTCGGTCTGACACAAACCCTGAAGGTAGGAAGATGCTCAGGATCTATTTCACACCTAGTTACCTCAAAGGCATCTCACTCTTATTTTGGTACCTGCGCTGTGGCTTTATGCTCGATAACTAAAATAACAACCAACTGTTCCATGGTTTTAAATTCAGAAAATAAAAAATAAAAAAATAGAGTGGGAGATACCTCCCTCGGAGAGACCATGGGGCAGGTTGTTATACTCCAGGTCCAGCTTGATTATGATGACAAATGGCAGAGGAAACCTTCTTGTTCACCCAAACAAAGATCAGCTACTATCATTTTCAAGTTTCCATAGCAATGTGATAGTCCAGCATAAGCAGAGCTCGGGGGAGTACCGAGAAACAATACGATTCAATTATCTCCATCATTTCAAATGGCTGATTGGGGTAGGGGGGAGCCGTAGGAAGCCATCCCACTTTCAAGAGAAGAAAAATAATCTCGTTATCTTTGGGTTTTTTTAATTCTGTCAAAGATGGCCTAAATTAGGGAGTGACAACTTGCAAAGCAGGAACATATTCTCTTCTTAAATCAGGTCTGGAAATGCCGTGAGATGAACTCTGATAATGCAGCCTGCAAGCCCTGGGAGCCAAAGCTGTGCAAAATTGTTTAATATGGTCAAATCCTTTAATCCTCATATCTGCTGATGCAGAAAACAGAATATTTCTGCCATTTATTACCAGAAACATTATTTTCAAACTCCATAAATGTTGCCTGAAGATCTTATGCAGCGGAGACAGCAGAGGCCTGCATTTCCTTCCTGGACAATTTTGATTCTAATTTATTTAGGCACAAAGCAATACACATAAATGAACAACCGTTGATTTTTCTTCATCTTCTTCAACGATTTATTTCAAGAACAACTCGACGCCTTTTCATCTTATTCTTTACTATCTGTAAAGTTCAGGAACTTGAATGCCCTGAAAAACTTAGGAATTGATCAGACTTGTAATGAAAAAGGATCTCTCTCTCTCTCCCATAATACAGGAAAATAAAATATCGTTAACTCTGCAGGGCAGTATACTGAAGATTGATCAATCCCTCTCTTTTCATACCATCCCATAACACAAGAGCAAAGGGGTCAGTCGATAATTGCCAGTAAATTTGGAACGAATAAAAGGAAATACTTGTTCGCACAGGCAGCCTGAAGAATTTCCTATCACGGAAGGCCATCAAGTCAAAGGCTCCAGCCAGATTTGAAAGAGACAAGAGGAATTTTGTGAGCAATGATTTCTGCGCCGAGGGATGGGATGGAGGGCACCAGCACCCAAGGGAGATACAAGAGCAATAAGGTAATGATGATTACATTTCATGCTTCAAAGCACGAAACAACAGGAGTCAGGAAGGATGCCCACACCCCACGCTGCGCTCGTTGGCGAGATGAGTTAGCTGTAGCTGTGGGTATGTCCCGCTCAGACACGAGCACTGGCCTTCACAAGGAGAATTTAGTTTGCACCCAGAAATCAACATTTTCAAAAGCGCACCGCTATCAGAGGAGCATCCTCACACCAACGTCCCATTTTCCCACCACAGAAAACGGTCGGATGTTTTGGGGCTCACGGCACTGTAAGGGAGTTTGGGGAAGGGGGGG
>RSEF01000008.1:29613367-29646674 GCA_003993805.1 Himantopus leucocephalus | reverse complement strand
AAAAAAAATACCTACAAATCAGAAAAAATAATGTAAGCTGTTAACGTATTCCATGCCCGAATTGTTAGGTTTTAAAACAACCTGTTTCAGAAGGAAGCATCTGAAAAGGAGAAATATACATTTATATTTTAATGGAAAAAAGCCAATTTTCTAGAGCAAGAAAAGATAAATGAGAAATGCCCCCATTTAAGTAAAAAGGAACAAGAAAATCTTTGCTTTCCCCGTACTTCTATTACAGATAAGTGGGAAAGCAAATACATTACTAGCTTCACGTTTCAATCACTCATTGTCTATCAAATTTCATAATACGCACTTCCTAGCTGTTCTCTCTCTTTTTGCAGATCATGAGCAAAACTGAGACACTGCCTGGTTAAAGCTAATTCAAAATCCGTCCTCTACTGGGATACGAATACATTTCTGTGTATATTAGGATAGGGAAAGTTTATGGCGGGTGACTGACTCCAAGGCTGATTTAACATTTGCCATCAGGCAGAAATGCACATTCACAAATACACTAGGACTAGCAAATTGCTCCCTGATTTCTATTCCCCAGGCACCAGCCTGCAAGGAAAACTGTTTATGTTTTTCTCTCATATTGATATACAAAGAAGTGGTAAACCAACTCCGATTCTCTGCACTGTATTTTCCATTGTGCCAACCATACGGGAAATCATTAGCTTTGACCTTTTGGAGGAAAGAACAGAAGGAAAGGTGGATTTATCAAAAAGGATATTTTACTCCGAGCTCTTACTTTTACTTAGCTCTTTAGGCTTCTGAACAGATTTTCCTGACCCAACAAGGCCTTCAAGTACCTGTAGCACTTAAAAAATGCTCACCTCTACTAAAGGTGAGAGCAAGAGTTTACGCAGGCTTGGCGAGCGTCTTCTCCACTTGCGAAAGACAATGCGGTCAAGGAAGAAAATCAATCTCTGCTCTAAAGCATAATCATGATTTCAGCTAAGACAGACGGCTGAGCAATTGAGTGCATGTATTTCAAATCCTGCCCTTTGATATCTCCTGATTATTTAACCTGGAGAATTGAAGGAAAGAAGTCAGAGAAAACCTGCACGCAATAAAAAGAAATAATTATTTTTCTTATTCCTAGGGACAGCAAACCCTCGCAGAAGGCTAAGGGACACGCATGGGTCAGAAACCGAATCGGCAAATTCTTGTTTCTGAAGAAGAGTGCTTCAGGAGAGGCTCGGAAATGAACACCTTGTGTGAAACTCCAGCCCTTTCAGGGTCACCTCTTATTTCTTTTTTAATAAAATAAACATTACCAAGATTAAAAATGTTCCTCAGGCTCCAAAATACGTCGGTCACCCCGCGGAAGTGGTCTGAATCGCTCTGAAAATGAAACTGAAAATTAAATGCCTAGATCATTCCTCTGCTAGCGCTGCTCGTCAGCCTGACGATTTCAGTGGTGGCTCTTTCCCTCCCCACCTCCAGCAGCGAAGCCCACAGGGACTCCCCAGAACAACCATCAGAGGCAGAGCCTTGCTGGGCGAGCGGCAGGGGCGCACGGTGGCAGTGATGTTCTCCAACAGGTACAGCTCGAGCCCCAGTTTGCCCCACCGAGCTGTCGTGTGTCCTCCCCGTTGGCGTGCCAGCAGCACGTAGTCTTTGAGGACACGCTGAAGGCTGGTAGCTCTCCGATGATGCAGGTTCCTACTTGACCTTTACAATTATCACACATACTGCGAGCTGACAGGCAACTGTTGGCTGCAGTCACTGATTTGCAAAGCAAGATGTCCAAAGGATTGAAGCATATTTTTCTCTAATTAAAAAAGGCTAAAATCCACGTGTAAACCACCTGAAATCAGAGCTGACAAAGGAAGGAGTACAAAGGAAGGAGTACACTACTGAACCCCGACGTGATAGGCAGAAGTAAGCATAATAAAGTCCTGAAGCCTAGACTGAAATTCAGTCCATCTGCCTGTACAGGGGACAGGGACGGCTCTTCCAGCCCTTTATGAGCTTCCCAGGTCTGGGATAAGTGAAGGCCACGTGCTTTTGTTTGGCTCCTCAGCCCAACTGCATCATCAGAGAGCAGATGGAGCAAGGGTCCACCCCGCCTGGCAGCCAACGCACCTGAACCCAGAGGGGAAATGGAGAAGAAAGTGTCAAAGGAGGTAATTTTAATTCTCCCCCATGATAGGATGGAAGGTGTCAGGGAACGACCACATCAGCGTGAACATCCAGCGCCACCGCAGGAATAGTGGTGGGAGAAAACAGAAGGACGCTGAAAAGAGAAGTGTCAAGGAAGAGCCACTGGGGAGAAGTAAGTGAACTGAACCATCTTTCTAGAAAATGAAGAGCACAACCACTAGAATGATCATCATCGACAGCCTCAGCCTCGGTGGGAGTCCTGCAGTGGAAGCGGTGTGACCCACCAGAGCTACCACGGGGAAACCACTCACTGCCGTTGTGTTGTGTGGCCTCCCAGAGATGGTCGGTTTGTACCAACAATCTTCCATCCCCACACGCATTTAACAATCCAGACAAATCCAGCTCCCACCGCTGCCCAGGACCAACGTTTCTCTGCTTTGCCTCCCATACCCCTCTCCCGCGCTCCCTGCCCTGCCTCCCCTGCACCATCGTCCCAGGCAAGTACAACAAAGAAGTCGGCACCCCTCCGCACGGGAAGAGCAGGAACAGGCACCGAGTGACAGACAAGATCCACAAACATAACTCACTGCTTTGAAAGCAATTAATGGCACTCCCGAAACATTTTTCTCAGTAAAAGACATTCAAATTCAGCCAATCTGTCAAAATCCTCCGTTTGTCATTGTCATTTTTACCATTGTCACGTTATTTGATGCCATTAAGCAGACAAGAGCGAGTTGTATGAACAACTGCAATAAGCATAAGTTGATAAAATAAATTAGCTCAGAAATTTGTACACAGAGATATTAAGCAAAAAGCAAAATGATGTCAAGGTTGAAAGAATTAGGAATTGAATTTTAACCAGCCCACATGTTTATGGCTGATTTCCTGATGAATATTTTATTTTTAATAACCTTCCTATCACATTCACTAAAAGGTCTCACCAAGGATGGATCAGTAAACAAATCTGAGGGGGAAAAAAGGCTGCTCTGAAACATGAAACACTTTCAAAGCTCAAACTCCCTTGGGAGTAAGAGTCAAAAGGAACAAAGACAACTCTTAGCATGAAAAGGGAAGACGCGGTATGACTAAATAAAAGGGCGATATTTGATAGGTACAAATTGGATACGTTTCCCGCTTCATTCCTGCTGCTTAAAAATGTCAAGTCCGTATGCAGATTCGCCAGAATAAACATCTCTTACTGAATGGGCAGGGGCTGAGACTTGGGCCTAACTCCGAAATCAAAACCTTTCCGCCGGTTCTTCACGGCTGACACGTACCGGAGGGCTGGAGACACGCCGTGGAGCGCATCACCGCTGACGCTGAACACCATTCATACCGCCATGGGGGGCGATGCTCTGGTAGTCAGGAAGTCTCCCCACATACACTTATTTCATCAAAAGATAATCTCCATTTTCACCTTCAAAAAGGGTAGGTAATTATAAATGCATTCTTTTTACTCAAATATTTTAAGCAAGTAATTGTTGCCCATGGGAGAGAGTTTAATTATTTCTGATGAACAGCCAAGACACAGAATCAGGAGAACATGACAGGAAGAGTGTGGAAAATGTGTTCCAGTGCTTAATTGTGCGGCTATCTTGCCTTTTCATCCTGAAAAACCAGGCATTGATTTTTTTTCCCCTCCCAATTGATTTCACACAATCTTCAGTTTAGTAATACAAAGCGTATCCAACTGCAAAAGGATCACAGCTCCCTGGGACAGGGCATCTCTGATTTCCCACCACGAATAGGCAAATCACACGTAGGTCTCCAGTCAGCTCAGCAGCGGGACTGGGCTTGCTCCTGTGGCACTGGTTGGAACAGAGGAGCCGCTTCTTGTCCGCGCCCCGACAACGNCCCCGCCCCGACAACGTGCTCAGCCGAAAGGCAGATGCAACAGACCGTGCAAAACAAAATACCAACACTTTATGACCTTTACTAAATAGAAATGCAAGCGCATAGCAAGGCAATGACACATTCAGGGGACGGGAGCTGCCTTGCCACAACGGGACGGCAGCCCATCCGTAAGCGGACAGGATCGGACACTCTCAAGGATGCACAAACCCCCTGACTTTTATGGAACATCATGTGTGTAAAAGACTGATTCTTCTGATTTTGTGTAAACTGAGGCTTGCCATGTGACCCGGAGCACGCGGCTTTACACTGCTTTTCAAAAAAATTAACTATTACTCTCACTCATAAATATCTCCTTTGGTTTCCTGCTCAGCAGCATGCATGTACAAAACGGAGTATTATTTATGGAAAAGGGCACTGTTTCATTCCTGTTCTTTAACGGAAAAAATATTTTGCATCAGTTGATCAGGTCGGTGATTCATGTGCAACAAAGAGTTCTCTAATGCATCTCCTGGACACAGCAGGTTTATCACACACTGTACACTTGAACCTGATCACAATGCATCATATAAGGGCTGATTCTGCATTCATACATTAATGATGCCTATACAGAGGGTTGCAGGTATATAAATGGCAGGACAAAACCAGCATATGTGAACGGGTACACGATACCAGATTATGATAAGTGAATGCAGTAGCAGCTTGGACTTGAAAACAAAAAAGATCAAACACGAGATAGAGAAAATGCAGCTCAGCACTCTCCCTCACCAATCAGTTACAGCCATACACTAGAAAACAGCACATTTTGCAAATTTCCCCATAGCAGCCATAAAAAGAATGCAGAGAAAGCAAGTATCATATATCCTTCCATGATTTCACATTGTCCTCTTCCAAAGAGGTATTCCAAATCGTTACCTTTCACTAGTGCCACCACAGTTTCCTTCCATCACATTTTGAAAGGACTTCTGCTCTGTAAGAAAACAGTGAAGACAGGAGAACCGTGATGGTAGATAGCTGATGAAGAAGGTCCTACCAGAATGCACCCTATTATTGATGCCATTTATTTTGGGACAGCCCACGGTGCGGGTCATGGAGGAACACGGTGGAGGCATGAGTCTGAAGATGCAGCAGTGCCGCGGCTGTTGTCCCCCAGGGAAAAGTGGCCACAGCAGAATGGAGACAGGAGTTATTGCAAGGGGAGCACAGTACCAGTCCTAACCACCGTCAGATCTCCTTCTACCAGCACAAACTTTTCCTATAACTATGGCAGGAGTTCAACACTTTCCTTTTTATGGGAAAAAGCCCAGGACATGGTGGAGACTAGCACAGACGAACAGCAAATAAAACCTGCAAAGTACACTTGTGACAAGCCTGGGTCAGTGAGAAATGCCTCCAATCGCTTGGAAATTACTGCATGCTCCACATCCTACCTCCAAAAAGCCACTCAAACTCAGGAAAACTCCAGCCCTCCAAGGAGGGAACAGGAGTGATGCCAGGAGTCTTACGGAGCTATTTGCACATCATAAANCCAGGACTTACAGACCGAAGCAGACCTACGTTGTTTGCCGAATTCATGGAAATAATAAATGCATTCTCAAAAGCAGGTCTAAGCTGCATGCGTTGGACTAAAAACAGCAAGGAGAGTTTATATGTGCATTTGAGTAACTTATCCTTCAGGAAAATACGGGTAACCTTAAATTACAGCAACTCTCTAAGAACAATTATATACCTTCCCAGAGAAAACCCAGGTTGGATTTGTTAGTCTTCATCCCTGTGGTCAAAACACGTACAGCGGGATTCCTTTTTGTTGGTTTGTCCGTGTTCTTATCAAAGATTACACCTGAACTGCAAGCTCTCTCGCTGCTCGACAGATCATTCCACTTAACGAAGGATCGGGATAAATACTCGCAACCTGCTGGTGAAAAGAGCCGCGGAAGCACAAAGCACGGCGAGCGTGAGCTGTTGTTTCTCCGTCCTGCGAAACCAGTGCGTTCATTAGCAGCCGGCACCCCGGCAAAGATCAAGAGGAGCTCACGCAGTTCTCTCTCTCCGGCCATCTGCAACTAAAAATAACATTTTCGGGCTTTGATGGTCACTCTGAACTAACAATTGCCCAGAACCGTTATTTCAATTTATCCCTACCCCTTCCAAAAAAAAAAACGTTCTCAAGCCTTCCCTAACATAAGCCTAATTTAATGAGGCACCCGTCTCACAGAAAATCCTGCACCCTTTGGCAATCACACAAAAAGGTTTTGCAGCCTGATTGAAATAACCCCCAAACAGTATTGTTAACCTGCGTTTGATCTCCATTTTTCTTAAATTTAAGTGTTTTTTTCCCCTGTTGGTTGATTTTTTTTTTTTCCTTCCATGCTCCCAAATCCTTCAGATGTCACATCACAGCGCTCATCAGCTGGGAAACACCGCAGAAAGCGCAGATCACGAATGAATAAACTCTCTGCGAGGAGAAAAACTCAGTCCCAAGAGCTGGAAACTGCGTGTGCTAAGCGTCAGGCTTTGCACCTCTTCCTCTTCCTTTTCATCCCTTTTGTCGTCTGTGTGATTTATCTCCCGGTTTGCATTTTGTGTAGCTTTATGGCATAACAAATCCAGGCTAAAACTATTTGTTTCTCAACTTTCGAGAAATACAGAGTGTAGGTAAAAGACCGGTATATCATTTTGACCATCCACCTGCCAGTATAAGATTATTTTTCACAGTGTATATTTTAATATTTCCTCCCATCTGACTATCCAATGTCCTAAGAGATGTGATTCATACCGTCACATCCTCTGCGCTATGATGAAGCGCTGCCAAACACACCTCAAATTTGTATTTATTTTTCATATTGGCACACTTCATTGCAAACTTACGTCTAATTTGTTTCCTTCTATTGCCCTCTCGGTCTATTATTTCAGTGCCAGCTGTGCGTTTCCAACCAGCTCTCCTATGGTGTATATATACACCTGCGTTCGTATTTTCAGGGTGAAGGCATTTTGTTATCTTTTTGCCCACGTTCCTTACTTCTCTATGCTTTTTTATCTGCAAATCTTCTCAAACTGAGATCATTAATTTGCACGCTCGCTCCTTCTCCCAGCTCATTAATGAAGAGGTTAAATAAAACCGGACCTAACACCTTTCCCAGAAAACCCCATTAGGAAGCTCTCCTGACTGCAATCCTTGGCTATCCATCATTCAGCTTCTGTTGAGCAGAATTCTGTTGTTCTCTTGGCCGTGCTGCACGTTGCAAGCCTCACTAAACTGATTTGTCAAATAGATTTCTTGAAACGCGATATCAAATGCTTTGGAAAAATCCAAATTTATGACATTAATGGCATTACCTGCTGCCACAGGAGGCGTGAGTCTGTTTTAAACCACGGTCCGCTTTCTTAGTGGGATTTACTCATTATAAAGTTGTATTCTTTATTGCACTTAGTTTCATTACCCTTCTAACACCAGTGATTTTAGCTCCATTTATTTTACTGATGATAGAAGATATTTTTCAAATGGAACTGCCAGAATCACTTTACATACTGTTTTCAAACTGATAGTCTATTAGCTTTTCACCAGGTAACCCATTCCTCCAATTTTATCAGCTCCACTTTACTATAATTGGCCCGTTTTGTTTACGCAGTGACTGCTAATTAAATCCCTGCAGGTGAAGTTCATTCCTCCGCAGAAGACCAGCAGAAGTGTGCCTATCTTTGAAGTCTTGTTTCAAATGGGAGACAAGGATTTCTTTTTACATTAAAGAAAAGAAGGAACAAGGGGAAAAAGAGCAAGCGCAGCCAGTGGAGGGTGCAGGGCTGCCGTAGGCACGTGTCCTGCCAGCCCCAGTACCCGGCCCAAGGGTGTCGTCTTAAATCCTTCAGTTGAAAATCCCACTTAATGCCAATTTAGACATATTGTCACACTTTTAGCACCCCCCTAGACTCCCTCTCTTACTTTAGACACGCAGACATCCCGTTGGCTTGCCCTGGCTACTGCTTCAGAAGGTGCTAATTAGATCAAGGCTTGTAACATTGCACCTCTAAATGTTAGACAAACCCATCAGCTCCTCCGCTGCCGAGTCGCCAGTTTAACTCCTTGGGCCCTGCAACGCCACAGCATCTGGCCTTCCCGAGCCGCAACGGTTCAAGGGCTCTCACCGTGCTCCTCCGCACCCTTCATCACTTACACCCCCGTTTTTCGCCTCTAGCCTTCCTAGTATATTCTCGGATGCCAGAGATAACGGACGTTATATCCCTTCACAACTACTGGGCAAAATATTGCCCCATCAAAAAGAAATGGCTATTGATATCGGTTCCCTGGAGCCAGAAACTAATCTTTCTCCTCGCTACAGAAATGTCTAAAAATTGTTTTCGCACCTTAGCCATTTGAATTACTATTTAAAAAGACCTTACTCTTCATTTATTATAGGCCTGCTCTCCTTCTAGAACTTCCTTCTCCTTTATAGATTATTTCTAAGGGAGCTTCTTTTTCTTCTTTTTGCTGACTCTAACTCCAGCTTATCTTTGTCCTTTCGCATTTAACTCAGCTCTGTGTTCCTCTTTCGCTACTTTGGCTGTTTTAACACGCACTTTTTGCATCAGTCTCTGAGAAGTCCCTCTTTAAGGCACAGCAATGGCTGATTGTTCCATATATCCCTTCCAGCCATCCCACTTTACCTCCTAAAACTTTCTTAATTCTTCAAAATGTGGTTTCCCGAAACCTTTGTATTGCAGCTTTCTGTGAAGCTCATGTATTGCTTCTTTTATCTCTGGTTTTCATTTTCGTCTCTATTGTGTGAGTGTGTTTGTGGTTGAGCAAACCCATCTTGTACAATTTCCCAGCTGTATCTACAAAGGCGCTGAACTCGACAGAGACACAGCACTGTCCACGGTCATTATTAACCCATTAGCTTATAACCACCTTCTCCTTCCCCTGAGTCTTGCCTGCCTGGTCCACCCACTTTTAGGTGGATAAATGGGACGCAGCGTACGGCACACCGAGCTCATGCAGTGCGGAAAACCCCAGCAAACTAGTTAGGAGCCTTTAATTAGAATTAAATGTAAACAGATTTAATACAGATTAAAAAGAACAGAGCGAGAATGGGAAGATACGGGTAAAGCAAGAGTGCAAAGGCCAGAATCAGAGAAGTACCTGGCCAAGGCATGAAGAATCTGTACTAATGGTTTTCCTAAGCAGCATAGAAAATGATAGATTTTCTTTTATTTTTAGTAGCATTTTTTGTTTGGATTAAAAGAGCGTGTAGTTTTACATCTTCTCTAATGCACAATGAAGAAAATGAACGAACAAGAGACCTCAAAATGAAAGGACGGTTATGTACATCGTAACAGCGAATGACGAGCACGTACTTTGGGGATATGGAAGCTGTGAAGAGACTACATTATTTTCTGAGGATAATACATGATGGTCATTTAAAGACATGTATATTCTCTGGCTGGTTACAGTCCTGTTAGCTGTCATTCTGACAGTGGAGAAATAATTCCCGTATTCTTTTGGTGAGCAGCTTAGATCTCCGTTTGTGGACCCTCACGCAAATACTGGCATCAGTTCGAATAAACTCACAGCCCCTCTTCTGCCAGTTGCCTGCAGTGCTTCGCATCCCTCAGCAGGACCTGTTCTCCATCTCCTCCCCTCCTTGCTCAAAGGACGCAATCGCAGCTTCTCAACGTTGTTTTAATATCCAGAATGTCTGCTTGAGCGGGGTCGCCCATCTCTGTGATGATGGCTAACGGAGACTATTAACTTCACACAAACTTGCAGACACTGTTTTTGATTCCACAAACGCTCCGACACAGGCAGTTTAACCAATATAGATTTATTGCTTAGAAAGGGCAAGCTACACCCCTCCGAGTCGAACGGGCACCATCTTCCCCTCTAGCAATCGCTGATGCTAATTAGCATTTGCGCCCTCTGAGATACTGAGGATGCAATCAATGGAGCATTCCTCCAGCCAGCGCCTCTGCCGAGCAAACTTGTGCTTTATCGCTGGGGTTACTCTCGCCTGCAGCTGGGAACAGCTCAGCCCAGCTCAGCAGGCGAGAACCGAGGTCCTACGTGGACCTCCCCCCAAGCCGTAACCTGGTCCAGGACCCCCAGGTATTTCGGTAGAAGCTAACGCTCTGATGGGTACTGCTGGACTGACCACACTTACCTATCTCACAGGCAAATGGAAGGGCTAAGCTGTGAAAAAAAGTCATACCCACGCTCAATTTTGAGTGCAGACACTGGGCGCAGATGAATTCCTTCCAGGGACCAAGAGCTAGAGCTGTTTCACAGCCCAGGGGAAGCAGAGGCTACCTGGCAGTTTGGATTTAAGCTATCGCTTCCACAGCGCGTGCAGGGAGGCTGGCGTGATTTCAACTCTCCTTACATTTACTCTTTGGAGAACCGAGAAATAACCCGAGCAGTTCACAAAAATCTATATTCTTACGAGTGAGCTGTTCTCCTCCTGGTCTGTAAACCCTTACATCAACACACGCGCGCCGAGCAGGCGGGGAGGAGGTGGGACCCCTCAAACCTCGTGCACGGGATTCCCAGCGGTTTCTCAGGGCGGGATGTTTCGTAGCTAAAAACTGAATTACTGACAATGTCCAAAAGAAAGAGGATTTAGCCCAAACACAAATAACCTTTTAGCCTTAGTTTGTTGTTCGGTTTTACACTCCTCCTGCGCTCATCTGGAAGTCCCTCAATAAATAATTAAGTCACAGTGCCACAACGGATCTGCATGTTCCTCCCCTACCAATGACATCAAGTACTCTGAAGAATCTCATTTTTGCCAGCAATCTCTCTGAAGAGTGATTTTATCCTTCTCTTCTCTCCAAACCCCTCCCAACACAACCAGAATGGAAGCAGTTTTCTCCCTTTTAATTTGACATTGTTTAATAATGGTGCTTCTTGTGAAAATCTGTTGACGTTATACAGAGCTAAGAAATGAGGTTTCATTGTTCATCGGCCATTTCTGTTTGGTTTTAGGGCCTTCCAGCCTTATCTTAAGAATCCATGACAGAAAAATATAAAGCACAACTACGTTTTTTTCAGCAAATTCCTTTTCAGGCACTGTTAAAAATAATGGGAACATCCAAGAATCATTAATTCTTTCAACTCACCGTCTATGCCATGGAAGGTTTCTCATACCATTTTGCTTGTTCCTTTAGAACAGGAGGCTGATAGTGTCTCCGAAAGGAGCATTTAATACCTCTAAATATGTAAAACATACTGTTTTAAGAGTCTGGCTCCTTCTGAAGGACAGAAGAGAAACAGAATATCTGTGATGACGCACTGACTCACTGATTTACATAGTTTTGTGGAGTGTTCAGATGATATAGTGATGAGTTCACTCAGATGTGCATATTAAACCAAATTAAGAGAAGATTTGTACTTAATTATCTTAGGAAAAAGTACTTATATTTATATCTTCTCTCCTTTATTTTTATTCTGTGATTGCTCAAACGCATTTGTAAAAAGAAGATGCTGCCTAACAAGGCACCGAAACCAAAAGGTTAAAAGCAGATTAAAAAAAGCAGGGGGAGAAATTGCTATTTCTCGTAGTAGTTGTCTACTGGGTAATAAATGCTGCAGAATTTATGCCATTTTGGAAAAAATACTGCAGAAAACAAAATATTGCAGGTTTAAGTATCTTAATTATGGAAATTTCATATTCAATGAACTCTTGCCAAAATAAACTGTGCACATTATCTAAAAAGCAAATGTTAATTAAAACTGTATCTTGATAGCCTTCCTGGCTCGCAAGGCACCCTGAACGTGTGAGATTAAACAAGGTACTTGCTGCAATCAGTCCTCCAGCAACAGGTTTCACTTCATTTTTTTGATGTATGTAGGACCAAAAGAAGTCAACGTGCATTGATGGCCCTTAGCAGCACCTCATCTTTTTGTCGCTACCATTTTAAATCTACAGTACATATTTCATGAACTCCATTACAGCTGAGAATAGTTTCTCGCAAAACTCTACAATAAACAAAAGACTAAGTTCCAAACATTAATTAGCTGCTTAACACAGAGATATCCATTTATCATCGTACCCAGTGCACGCAATAATTAAAGCCATAAAGAAAAGAGGACACGTTAATATTTCTGTACTCTATAGGCTCTGAGGAGGGATGGCTACGGGTTACTGAACAGGCCAGCAAGTTCTTACCCAGCTTCAGATGGGAACCAGCTCAGTCCCTTATCTTCTCTGCATCCATTTTTATGAATTAAAGAAGAACAATAATATAATACATGTGTGAGTAAGCAGAGGGATGGTCCGCTGCCCAGGATCTCACCCAAGAACCTGGGGGAGAGGTTCAGTACTGTGTTCTGCACACATCTCTGGAGGTTTGTCTCTTCACACGGCTACTTCAAAAGCAGATGTGACGGGTGATGCACAAAAGCACGAGTAAAGCGTTGCTCTAAAAACAGAATCCCGCAGCAATAAAAATGCAGGTACACGGGCTGATTAAGGTATATCAAAATGCATCCAGGGATGCTGGAAATGCCTTTATGGTCTGCGGTAAAGCCTGATGTACCACGCCGTTACTGCTAGAGCCACCCCAGCTAAGTCAATTAAGGGAACACAGGTGGACCTCCTGACGCAAAGTCAAAGAACGATGGTTCCCTCCACATCTGTGGCCCGAGGTTCATGCCTCCTGACCTAATGCACTTGACCGAGGCCTGAGAGGTGGGAGTTCAGTTGTCCTCGCTCAAAGCAGAAAAAGCAGTGATCCATCCACCGAATCCCTGGGGGGTCTATTCCTCTTCATAAAGCATAGGTGAAATTTGGCCAACCATACTCCTACCTTAAGTGTCTTGGGCAGGTGTGGCATTCAGTTATGGGTTGAATCCACCTCTTTCCTCCCCAAGAAGAGAGCTGTACTGTCTTCCTCCAAATATTTTTGGAGAAGGAAGGCAAGCAAGACTTTGAGGAACTCAGGTATAAATGAAGGCAAGATCACTGCCTGTAGTCAATAACCGGCAAGGTATTAAGGCTCTTTATCAAAACCCACTTACCAAAATCAGGTTCTTTTACACCAGCCTAAAAAAGCTGAATGCAAACATAATGCGCCATAAATGTTAACATATTCATGCTAGTAAAAAGATGAATACATTTTCTCAGCATAAGGTAGTACATCTATTAGTAGTAGTATCATGATAAAAGCTGTGGCCAAATCATCCACATCCATAAGGCTTAGAGCATCCTTGACACCATCTCAGTCCCGTCTGATTCGCAAAAAGCTTCCTGTTAAACACACACATACAAACATACATAATCTCAAACGTTTCACCGCCAACTTCTCGATCAGTTGATTTCGGAAAGAAGATGCTGAAGTTCACATGCGATTACAGACGTTTGGAGTTCAGCCACGGAGGTGATGACACACATCGGCTGCAGCCCTTCACACCTGGCCAGGTTCTTTGCTCTGGGGTACACCATTTCGCTTCTAACACGGATTAAAGCAGACCGTGTACAACAAACTGAGTATTTCAGTATCAGGGTTATTCAAAGGTCAGGCCAGAGATTTTGCATGTCCAATTTCCCGCAGTCTGTGGCAAGTTTGTCAGTATTTAGATTTCTAAGCAGGTTATCTTCAGAGCAATTTTTCCACGTGGATTTGCATAAAGAATACTAATAAACTGCAGTAGGGGTCTAACGGTGTTTTCCAGCTATTTCCCAAATGTTACATTTCCCACAGCAGATGAAGAGTCTTTAAAGCTACCTCTAAAAATCATGCCATGAAGTGAAAATCTCCCCAGGTTCATTTATCTGGGTGTATCAGTCAATACTGGCTGAGCAGCTTATGAAACACTCAACAAAGCCAACAAGTTAGGCACCTGGGGACCCTGAGTGATTTTCCAAACTGCTTAACTGAATCTTCAGGCATCTAAACACCTTTTAAACTCTGGTCTAGGGTGTCTTTAATGCTCAAAACACCTTACCGAGACACAAAAGTGCTTTTATTTCTGTTTTACAGAGGTACCTTAGTCAAAATCTGAGAGAAAGCTGGAGTGTAACGGGTTCAAACCGAGGTGTCCCGCGTCCTAGGGAAGCTGTATAACTGGTGGCCTCCCGGTGCAGCTGGTCCGGAGCCTTTCTCAAGGATTGTGTTTAAAATATTAGCCCTGCCGCTCTCTGTGGGAATGTCAGCTTGTAAGAGAAATACTGAGCTCAGAGCCTGAACTCCTGACTCCCATACGCCAATGAATCGCACAGCCACTACATCACAAAGCTGACCCTATTTTATTTGATCTTAAGATGTTCCTAAATCTTGCCTCCTTCCGTGGTCAAGGGATAGAATTTAGTCACTAGTAAGCTATTCAGATTTCATACTTTAGGACATCAAAGTATGAATGATGTTTTTCAATTTTCTCCACTTAAGCTTATTAAAAGAAATATTTTAAAGAGCATTATTCCCTGAAGTTACTGGATACAAAAATCTGCAAAAAACCTTTCCCACTTTTGGCTTTGGGTCAACACTGAACATAGACACAATATGTTTCTTTAAGGACATGTCACAGAATTACTCATCCATCACTTAAAGTCAGAATGGCTAAAATCCCGCCCGAGACAAAGGGAACCTCACAGCCCATTTGGTTAAGGGATGCTTTAGGGAAAATGCATCCTAATGCAGAAGGATTTACATTCCACTGAATTTATAATTTTTTTTTTCACATGCTATCCTTTCCCACGCTAGTAAATGGTTGTAAACTGCAAAAGCATGATGATACCCTGCCTCTACCATGAGTTTTAGGTTACTTTCACTGACGGTCCTGCCCCAGTGTCCTGGCCTGCCGCACTGCTCCCGTTGAAGGACCCGCTCCAAGTCCAGATCAGCACCACCCTCATGATGCTGAATGTCTATTTTCAAATCCCACAGCACTGATATTTACTCCCGAAGGCAGCTGAAAACCAGCCGTATCATTCCCATTAGACTAAAAAGCACCAATATCTTGTGAAGTTGCAGCAATATTGTTGGTGGATTTGAACAACCAACATAAAAGCTTGCAGCGTGAGAAGGGCTGACATGGCTGTGTATATCACTCTTTATTATGCTGCTGATAGTAATTTATATCTGTACGTGGCACGCAAGCCTCACACGGTCACAGAAGCAACACAAAACAGGAGAGCACGAGAGAGTGTGAATATTTAGAGAGGAGATAGACATGAAGCTTGGGTTTGTTCCTGGGAAAAGCATGTGGTCCAGGGACAGTGCATGGGGACGAGACTGAAAAGACCAGGACCTAACTGCTGTCAGTGCGCGTTGATTGGTATAAGATCATTTCCTTCTCTCTTCTTTCTCCTTTTTGTCTCACCTTTGTCCATCTCACCCGCTCCGGCCGACAGCTCTGGGCGCAGGCTGGGGTATTCGCGACCTGCTGCACCGGCTGTCATCACCACAGTGAGGGTCCCATTTTCAGATGGACCTCACAGGCACTTCCGTAACGAGCACCGACGTTTGCTATCACATCATTAATTCACACAAAACGCTAGCATGGGTTGCTGGTGTGGCCACCAGCACAGCCACTTGGACCCCTAACTGGCTACCTTGGTGTATGAAATTGGAATTTGTGTGTTTTACGTGTTTGCCTTCGCACAGAGGGCTCACCGAGACAAGTACTTGTCATCACAGGTTTTAAACAGAGTCCCGCAGGTGCCTAAGGCTCCGCAGTAAAGAAAGGAAAGGAAAAGAGCAGCAAGAAGATCAAGATCCACCTTGGTTCGGTTGGAAAAACCATTCTCATTCTCCCCACGCAGTCTGCCTCGGTCCGACAGCGTCGGGCTGGCTGCCAAGCAGTGAGCAGAGAGGTGGGTTTATCTGATCATTGCTCCACTACAACGGAGGTACTTTTGCTTCTGGAAGACGTGGACCAGCTATGCAGTACGTAACGGCAATGCGTGGACAGCTGACGCAACAGTCCACGTCCCAGAAGGCATCCCAGAAGCTTAAGCTCATCCAGAAGCCCCTCGGGATGGTACCTTCACGCCGCTCCTCTGAGGACCGGACTCCATCACGTCCTAACGAACGTCCTGCTTTGAAGACAACAGGTAAGACTAGTACTTATTTGTTGAAAAAGCAAGTCCTCTTCCCGCATGACACACACACACACACACACACACACAACCCCTTTTCGAAATTTCCTTTGTCCCGGCACGTCCCCCAGCCCACACGAGAGGCTGCGCCCCCACAGCTGGCAGCTGAAGGAGCAGCCTGGACGGCTTCGGGAGGCAGCCGAGGNGCACGAGAGGCTGCGCCCCCACAGCTGGCGGCTGCAGGAGCAGCCTGGACGGCTTCGGGAGGCAGCTGAGGTTTTGAAATGCGGATTTCTACATTCCCTCCGCAGCGTTTATCCACGGCAGCACTCGCAAGGCTCAGGTTATCCACACGGCGCTGAGCAAACAGCACACAGCTCATTTATCCGGAGGGGCTTTGTTCAGCCAGGTTTCACGCTCCCAGCTCCAACACAATGTTTAACTCCTCGAAGATACGCTACTATACATTTAGATACCAATCACACAGGCCATCATTTTAGATGCCGAAGAAAGTAAAATTAAATACCACGGGGATTGTATCAGAAACCAGGTTTAGCTAGTATTTCAGCTCTGGGTCATTATTTCATATGTATATATCAAAGGAATGAGAACATGGAATAGGCTGAGAAGCAGACTCGCAGATGCAAATGCCAAAATACTAGAAGACTAATAGATTATTTTTAAGGGGAGGGAATAGACTGAAAATATAGGAGAAAGTTGCTGAAATAAATCAAAGGTGAGCAGATGCACTTGGCCAAATGGCTTTTTCCTTCGCAGTACAGTGATTTGTTTTATCCTTATGTTTCCCGAATCCAGTCAATAAGACCGCATTAAAAATGCATGGGCCAATTTGATGTATACAACACTGGGTTCTTCAGAAAAGCCGGGGCATTCGGAAGGGCGCAAGCACTGTATTTATGTACAGAAAAGGAGAACAGAGGTTGGGAGAGGGAAATACTTGTCAGACGACAGGTTCCCCATGTAGCAAAAATAATAAATTCCTCTTCTTTTGGGAGAAACGGCGTTCTTTATCAATAAAAGCTGCCACACTCACATAAGGCACCACCAGGAGGGCAGGAAGAGAAATAGCACCTACAAGGAGAGAGCAGCCTACATTTTTACCACTTCTCTTTGCCACTAGCTGTATTTTAGGACTCCCGTCGACACAAGCTGGGCTAGGGATTACCAATGGCTTTCAGGAAAGCTGGCAGACAATGAATTTTCATCAGAAAACAAAGCTGACATTTTCCAATTTTCCGTCTGGACAAAGAGAAGAAAACACTTCATTTGGAGGGAGCGGCAGCTGAGTTGGGGTATTTCATCCGTCGGTCTCAGCCGACGCGGTTCAGCCGTTAGCTTCATTTGGCGGCGGCACTTTGTACCGAGAGCCCTTTGGGAGCATCCTGCCCCCACGCCCCTCTGCGGGACCTGCTCTTTCCCGTGCGGTGATCCACCAACCCTGCCTCCTGCAGCCCCTCCAAATCCTGCACGACCCGTCCCACAGCCAAGTGGCGGCTCCGAGCCTTCCTGGGGACAAGCCGAGGCCACCAACCCCTCCGCAGGGTAGCTAACCCCTTTCCAGGTAGTGCCGGTGTTATGGGGTCTCAGCAGGTTGGCAGTGGGTGACAGAGCTCTGCAGGGCTCATCAGCACCCCTGAGTTACCCTGAACTCGTTTCCGAGAGGCTGGATCTGTCGGAGAAGGGCTGATGGGTGCATTAAATGAAGCTTCTCGGCAACGGCTGGACTCCCCAGGATTCAGCTCCCTGTCCTGACCGCAGGCAGGACCCAGCGCAGGCACCAGCCTCCTGCTGCGCCGATCCTGCTGGTTTGGTCCTTCGGTTGGATATTTCAGGTTTTAAAAACTTGACCGCGCGGGCTTTGAGGCTCAGGGATAAATAAGGGGAAAGGATCTCCGTTTGCAAAGGAATTGCACTGTCCAAGGAGAGGGGAAGGGAGAGAGGGGGGTGGAGGGAGCGAGACTTGCGCGCTCTTCATAAAATCTGTCAGAAGATACAGGGCTGATTTGCAGCTCCGCTTTCGCCCTGGGATGCCTGCAGCCAGCCAGCGCTGCACAGGAAGGTCTTCCCCGGCAGGAAGGCAGAGAACACATTCTGTGACACAGTAAAACATTGAAATTAAATTTAACAACAGAGGAAAACAACTTCTGAGAGCCTCTCCAGCAGCAGCAAGAGGTTTGTGCTGCTATAGGAACATCTGAATTTGCATGAAGTGTAAACACGCAGGCACACACATACACACCCCGCTCCTGTTTGCACCCAGAGTGTTCAGAAAATAGCACATGTTCTCTCCCTCGTTTCCACCTCGCTGCAGCGCCAAAGCCCTGCACATGGCTGGAAGGAAGCAGGGCTGTCATCCAGCCGCTCCGCAATCACGATCCGCTGGGACGAGATTGTTCCAAACTGTTGTTGGGGACCATTCAAGCGGCAAAACATTAAATGTTTCTATTATTTAGTGCATGCAGCTGGTTAAACGGAACAGCCTAGCAGGCTAATGGGAACACAGGAATAACCAGGTCAGCCAAAGAAGGTGTGAGCGGCTGTGCTTGTGTATATATGAGGATATATATTGCTTGCTGCTTCTTATATCAAGTGTAGATTTAGGAACAAATAGCCTGTGTTGTAGCCCCTTCTGCCACTGAGAGCTGTACAAGGCACTGATTAACTTTTTAAAACCTACTGGGGAACGGAAGGATCTCTAGGAAGGTCGTACAGGGGAAAAGCTGCCCTTAAAGGAATATAAAATAGAAAAGCCTTCACGTAGCTTTGGGTAGAGCGGGCCAGCCATGCAAACGCCTCCTGGATTTGAGGGCTCAAATGCTTCGCAGAAGGAATATATAAAGAACAGCTGAGGATGGAAATATATTCCTCATGCATTGTGGAGTTACTGCCGGAGCATTGGTCTGCATCAGAAATCATTTCCTGAAAAAGGCCAATGTTTCCATCTTATTCTTCAACTCTTTGGAAGCTATTTCCACCATCTGGAATTATACCATCCATCGTAGATCCCCTCCTAAGCATCTTCTCTCTACGCAGAATCATGAGGTGCTTCATACCAATTAAAAAATTACGATCTTAGAGTCTCTCATACTGTTTTGCAAAGCAGCCTGTAAACTATCCTAATATTTAGGGTAAAACATAGGAAAAACGAAAGCAAGCGAGCAGAGGCATTTCAATAACAGCAGGACTAATTGCTCAGTTACGAAGCCATTTGGTTAAAGAAAAGGTCTAAAAAAAAAAATCAAGTGGAAGTCTTCAAGCTTCCAGCATTTAAAGAGTAGGTGGACAAAGCTCAGGGTATGAGAGCAGCCAGAACGAGCAAGCAGCGCAGCAGATGATTTCGTACGTTACTTGTCTGCGTAACGTCCTTGGGTTTATGGCACCTTCAGCACAAGCGCAGAGGCACCGTTCTGCGCGGCAAACAAACTCTGCTGCTCCTTGGTCCGTTCAGAACGCCCCGGCAGAGCAAATGCGCTGCCTTTCACCTACCCGCGCCTCTGATCTACAGGGAAATAAATCATACCTTCTAAGTATTTTTATTCTACTAAAATTCTACTGGGTTGTGACTACCAACACTGCGAGGTATATTTGCCATATACTTTTTTATTTTTACACTACAAACTGAGTGCTGCAAAAGATCTGTGTTCTAATGTACCGAAAAATTTTAAAATTTTGACACTCAGCTTCATCCCAGTTAAGAGCAAATCTGCCCTATTTTGAAATTTTCAACGCAGGAAAATTCTGCAGAAAAGAGTGTTTCATTCAATCAGCAAAACGCTCCATAGTTGAGTTGTCCACTTTCATAAAATTAGAAAACTATTCTAAATGAAAGTATGATTGCAAATTAAAAATCACGACGTTCTGTTCCAAAAACTTTGAAATGAGGTATTTAGACATCATAACACCCTTCCCGAGATTTCTCTTAAATTAAATATTGGCAAATCCAAACAATTTCACAAAATATTTCCATTTTAACACAACTGCAGGTCTCAACAGGGTACGATTTGTCAAAGCTTCTGCAATTAAATTTACTTGAAAATGAGTTAATACGGCCTACACAATTTGGGCTAGTACACCAACACAAGTTGCACACTTTTCCAGTTCCAAAGATTAAACTTGCACAGTATACCAGTACACCACAGTATACAAGCTCAGAAAAGGGAGGCTTTTTCATTCCCGTTGTAACTATTCACTTCTCTCAATGGCGTACTGTTTTCCAGCTCATTATTTTTGCAGTCCGCTGTGTATTTTTGGCTCATAGGTGTCTGCTAAGGTAAGCAAACAAAACTTGAAAGACCTATTTCTGCTAAATCAAACTGATGCTACAGATTCTTTTCATCTTCCCCCCCCACACACACACGCCTTTTAAGGTTCAGCTCCTTACTAGGTTGGATTTCATGGCCTTGAAATCTGCTTTAGAAAGAAATGCAACATGGACCCCTGTTGATAATTAGCCTCAAGTTTGAAAGCGCTGGAGAAGGAGGAGGTTAACGTTCCCCATCAGCGACCTACAAAGCAAGGCGGGCAGCCTCACGCTGCCTCGCTCTCTGTCTGACAGCACAAAACCTGTAGCTCTGCCGCGCAAGAAACATAATTAGAAATTGGTTCCTGCATTTTTTAAACAGGGTAAGAGTTCCCAAGTAATCTCGATATGACTCCAAATTGTTTCTGTTATCCTAATTAGATAGCCAGATCCCCCCCCTGGGTGCTCAGAGAAGTACTAACATGTACTAAAATCCCTTTCAGGTTTCGCTGGGGGGAAATTCCCTAGGCTGGGGATGGCAGCGCCCGATGGAGAAGGTACATTCATAGGCAAACAACCCCCACCCAAAGGTGGGAGCTACGTCCTGACCTCCCTGATTGATAGCGAGAGGAAAAGAGCAGGAGAGAAACATTTCTGGAAGGCCTAATCCATAGACGTAATCCATAGGAAACGCAATGGGAACAGAACGAAGTAACTAATTACATTTGGAGTGTGTGTGCAGTGCACATTATTGACTAGACCTCTTAAATTGGTATTTATGTTATTGCTGTCTGGAAGCCGGAGGCCTTCTTTGAGTGATATTAGTAGATGAGATAAATAGAAATTATTTTACAGTTACTGCTCTGGTTACTGACATATATGTTTCTTGTTTGTAAATGTCAATTTATTAGCATATGAAGGATAAACACCTATAATTACTTAAATAACTATATTTTCTGATATAAACATTTAAAAGAACAAAGTAAAAAACCACACAAGAACACGTTTTCACAACCTCTGCATCTGTTGAGAGGCCGCTTTAGAAGATACATAAACCAAAGCTGACACTGTACTTGATCTCAGCCAAAAAGCCCAACAGCAATATTATAACCCATAATGTTCTACATCTGACAGCGTAAAAATCCTGTTTGTGCATCTATCACTTATTCACCACCTTAGTAAAAATTATGACCCGCTCAACCACACCCCACGCCAACCCGTCACGTTGCGGGGGGAAAACTGCCACCTGGGATGGCAAAACCAGAAACCATTCAGCCTATGGATTCATTTCAAAGTCAGAGGACATTTTCTTTACCCAGGCTGATTTGCAGTCAGGCTGCTACGCCAGACTTGGAGAAACCACTGAAGGTGAGCACTGCCCTATTAAGAGAGGGTTGGAGAGTCAACCAAAGAAACCATCTATTGTCCCATCTCAGGAGCTTTAGCACTGCTCAAGGTTACCCGATCTTTCCTGTACGCCACATTTTATAAACTGTATTTTTATCTGAGAGGGTGGATAATCCCTGTACATAAGAGCTATTGGCAAGTATAAGAGTTATTCAAATCTCTAAATCACAGACATCTGCTGCAGCTTTTGCATGCTTTAGCAGTCATAGGTGGCTTTTTCCATGCAGGATGGACAGCCCAACGTTGTCCCCTGCAGTTAACAGGTTTTTCTGGTGTAAAACACTCTTATTCGTTCCAGCATTCATTGAGCTATCTGAACGTTGTTGCTTTCTGTACCATTCTCTGTGTGCTGACCTAACAAGTACATAGTAACGTGGTCAGAATTGAGTTATATGTGGAATTTCACCTTCAAGCGTGCAGGAAGCGCTGCCTGTTCTCAGGACCCCTGAAATGTCTGAAAATGGGTATGCACCAGACTTTGCACACTAGGAAAACGTGAGGAATGGCACAGCTCTCGCTCAGCAGGTGATGCAACATACGGAGGACAGCAAGACAGAGGCACTGCGTAAGGGTATCAGCAAAGCTGCGTAAACGGGCCCCACGTGGGCAATCGAAATCAGGGGGTCCAAAGAGCAAGACTAGTGACAAGAACACACACCGTTTCCCCCATAGTTAGGTTACACAGATGAAAAACGACTCGTCCTGCTTGCAGAAATTTTTCCCCTGGAAATTGCAGAAATTGTGACACTTTTTCACAACCTCTGGATGTCACCGACAGAGGAGCGGCACACGGGGAGGGTGTCTGCATCTTGGATCCTCTTCTCTCCATGATGCCTTGTCTTCACAAGTAAAGAATAAAACAGCAGCTGTGGCATAAAGCTCTAGCCCATGCAGAAAGACATTTTAAAATAAATATCTGGTGCCTTTTTCTTACCAGAGTAGATACGAAAATATTTTCTGAAGGTGAAAGAATAATGCATTATCAATAGGCAACGTGGGTGGAACCACTTGCGTCCCATCTGCCTTCTAGCTGCCTAAATCCAGCAACTACCGCAGTCCTGCAAATGCTCCATAGCTACAGTTCGTCAACGGAGGCCCTCTACATCTCCTAGTGATTTACAGATTAAAACCCTGCTTGGAAGAAGTTACCTACCAAGACGTGTTGAAGTTTTTACAGTCCTGATTCACCTGCTGCTGAAATCAGTTGCAGTCCCACCACTCATCCTAACAGCACTCGGATCACATTTCCCACGGAGAGTTACTCAGGAATTGTAACGCAGACATTTTGTCAGGAAAAAGAACACAACTGTAGAATATGTACTGAAAAGAAGGAATTTTATATTGGCAGGAAGGTAGATAAAATACCCTAATAGGTTTTTGTTCCTTCTCTGATTTCTATTATTCACGGAACTCTAATGATCCCTTTCTGCATCCAAGACAAAAGTAAACCACGGACTCGTGACAGCAAGCATGGCACTCCGTCATTAATGTAACGTGGATATGTTAATGCAATAGTAATTGCCGATCCTACTGCAGTCAAATCACCTTGCAGTCTAAGTGCATCACTGTTATAGTTTCATCTTCATTAAGATGACTAAAAGGGCCCTGAGATGATTGTCTGTTTTTGTATCGTATTAATGAAAGTGAATATTAACAAACTTGGGAGGGAAATTAGGAGGAAATCCAGAAAGTAGCTAAAATGATGTCCTATCACTGTAAATAAATTGACGTGGCGACCTAGTACTTCTCCCTCAGGACCGGCCAGAAAGCAGACGACGGCAGGTAACTCGATAGGCACTCTGCACGTCCAGGCAGTGGTGCCTCATTATAAAACTTTTAAAACATGCAAGCTGCAGTCAAATTTAATCAAGTGATTTCACACTAATGGCAGCCTCTAAAAACAATGAAAAAATCAGGAAGAATCACAATTTCAAGGCAACGTCGACAGCCAAAGAAAGCATAATCCATATTTGCATGAGGTCCTCATGCATCTTGTCACGTATCTGCACTGAAATCTTCTCCCCATTTGGCACAAAACTTTCTTACTTGCCAAACAACTACTGAATAAAGTCCGTAACTAACTTATCAAAACAGCTCTCAGACATAACGCTGAACTCTGTGGGCCACGATAATGAATTACTGACTTTGGAAAGAAAAGTTTAAGACAGATATGATTAACTTTCCATGCTGGAAGTGTGGCTGCCCTGAAAGGGCAAGGAGTGTTGGGAACTGCAGATGGCATCCCGGAGCTCAGTGATGAATCAGGAGCATCTTATGTTCCCTGGGGGGATGTTCGCACTGTGTCTGCATCTAGACCTGGAAGATGCCATGGGAGCGGCAGGACCCATCATCTGTTTGTGATTCGTACGTGATATAACTCAGTAACTGGATGGGCTGCAAGAAGGGGATACAGAAGCATTAAATAACACGTGAAAAGTAACAATTAAAGAACCAATGTGGAGGCTTTATATCTCCAAAGAACCTGTTCGGTTTTGCCGAGGTTATCTGAAAGGATACTCCTTGCCAGCGAGGATCCAGCCAGCCAGAGTTGAAACACTTTTTTTTTTTTTTTTTCTTTCAGGTTACAAGGGAATAGTGCAGGCGAGGAGGGATGTTGCTGAAATCCAACTCCGTAATGGAAACCTGGATGAAACGGTTGCTGCATCCTTATCACCTCTCTGCAATTCAACACAAACGCTAGCAGACTAACCACGTGCATAAAACAGTCGGAGGAGTTTATGTGAGTTTAGCCATGTGTTGCCATTCTGATAAAGGACAAACTGACTCACCATTAGAAGCCAACAACAGCCTTAGAAAATGTACTGTTAAGCATGTTTTTCGGTTAAAAAAAAAAAAAACATTTGATGCATTTTGAAATGATGAATAATAAAAAAAGTCTGAATATTCAACCGTGTTTTGAATTGCAGAGTGCACACTCAACCTGAAAAATAATCTACGCTCTGCTGAAGTCATTCATGTCCAGACTTAAATTATTTTTATTCTTTGTCAGTGGTAAAATGATGCTTAATATTTTATCTCTTTTGTTCACAGCAACATTTTTTTCTTGTTTTGGGAAACAAACATCTTTCCCTAGGGAGGATGGCATCAAACAGTTCCTGGAGCAAAGAATATTTTTTGCAGCTGTTCTGAACAGGTTTCATCTGTACGTTGACTCAGAAGCGACTTGTGCATCACTGGGGTCAGAGATCATACGAATGGAGAGAATGTCACATAAGAAAGTACCAACAAGGACAAAAGAAGAAATATGGGAACAGTTTCCCATGTGCCAAGAATGAACTAAGGCTAAAGAAAGGGTAATTACACTCCTGAAGTAAAGCTTCTTCTAAATCAAAGTGGCACAATACAGTATATTGTTACCAGACTCATGGAACAAGCACAAAGAGCAATACAATAAATACAAACAAAATTCCATACCCCATCTGCTCTGTTCTCCAAATTGAAGAATCTCAAATATTACAGCAACATTTTCTGTATTTCATTACGGAGTCTACATTTGCCACTTACACATTTAAGCGCGGAGGACTTAAGTGACTGTAGTAAGTCATTACGAGAGAACATGGTTCAGTAATGGGGTGCATCCAAAACCTCAACACGGATACATCAAAGCATTGCTAATCAAAAGGTGAAAGAAAACACTGGAAGAGAAATCTGAGCCCAATAAAACCTGATGATTCTTACACACCTATGTCGCTCGTGAAAGTGGGATGCTGGGGAAAATAAAAAATAGTGAAATATTATCACCTTTTAGAGCACCTTAAGGAAGCAAACAGCCAGATCAAAGCACAGCTGATTTATGAGCAAATCCCACCTATTCTTTTAAGAGCTTTCCAAAATTACCGGTGTACACTGGGGCTTTAAAAACAATGGATGAAAAAGTAGAGGTGCAAGGGATTTCATTCTGCACATAAAATAATCTCTGTGTGGAGCATATTAATGTTCCTTTGAGGGGCTCTATAAAAGCCCCTACGTTAGAGAGATAAGGAAATATATTGAAATTGGCCAAACTAATCCACGGAGCTAAAAGACACAACAAAATGTTTGAATACTTGCTCTGCAAGTTCTTCTGGGCTCCATCATAAAACCTAGCTTATTTATAATCAGACATAAAGAATAATGAGGAGGCGGCACGTTAGTCCTTTTGCAGTGTCCCTTCATGTCCCTATAATTCACTTGTTTGTAAGGAGCACGTCCTGCTCCGCTCAGACAAACAGACGCAATACCCCATGTCTCAAGAGAGGGAAAGAGGAGAAAATCCACAGAAACAACAAACACGTCCACTCTTACATCCAGGGCTGTCATAATTAATGACAGCAAAAAACCATGAAGGGATATAAACCCCTGTGCCTCAGGGGTTAGGTCAGTCTCTAAGTATTATAGATCCAAAGGAGACCATGCAGGGAATCCCATTATTCTGCATCTCCCTCCTGCGCAGCTCTTACACTTTCCCTCCCAAAAGACTGTAATGAATATTGTCAGAGACAAGATACTGGAATAGATGGACCTTAGGTCTCACTCAATTCCTGTGCCTGTATTATTATTAGAAGAGAAGCTGTCACAGGTATCTAAATGATGATGGAGCCCCTAAAAATGAAAGGGCAGGAAAAAAGGAATGATGCAGCAGGCAGTTCAGCCAGCATCTGCTCCTCTTCCCCTTTTCAAGCACAGAGGTAACACTATGCATGGCTTCACAGTTCTTAAGCCGAGGACTCCAGCCCCATTCCCAAGAAAAAGAAACAGGTTTGTGTACAGTGTATTTCATTTCTGGTAACTTTTTCCCCTAGAAGTTCAACAGAAAGCTCTGGAAAAATAAATAATACTGCCTCCCAAATGCCTTGTTCACCTCAGCCACCTTCCAGGAGAAGGCCACCTGGCCCACCACGTGGAAACCAGAAAAGAAACTGCACAGTCAACCCCCCTGGCTGGTAACAAAAGATATTTATTACACTCGTCCGCAGTCTTCAAGGAATCGGTGTGTTTGTGCATAATTTAGTAGGTAGTTACAGGAGTTCATTGTTATAGGCTGAACATCTACTTTAACGGTTACAGATACAGTCTGAGTTTTCAATCTGCTTCTCTGTTTCCGAAGGGGAAAACAATATAAATAGCTATCGGAAAAACAGGATATAAATGACAGGGCACAAGGTGGGATTGGGATTTCATTCGCACCGAAAGCTCTGCAGGCCTCTTTGAAGGGTCCTTCCAGCCCTGGTCAGTGCACTGTGCCCTGTCGCGCTCCTGCCTCCAGCGGAGGAAGCAGATGTGCCGCCTGCGATGACCAGTGCCGGGCTCCAGATGCATCTGCCCGGAGAGACCAGCAGCAGACACAGCCCCAGGCGAAGCCCGCAGAACCCCTCTTCTGCCTCTTCAACGCTGACCAAAGAAGCATCAAGAGGTGAATGTCCCACTGCAATAGGGTCAAAGTATGATCTTCTCTCCTCCCGTCTCACCCACGCCTCCCCTCCCAAAAGCAAACCCCAAGCCTGAAAAGGCATCGCTTGATGTTATGATGATGAAGGACACGACTGGAAAGCGCCAAGAGTTGAAGGATAGGAACAAGAGGAATTAAACCACTGAGGGATGCTAAAGTGAGGAATACGCTGCCGGCAGTTCGCTTAATGTGTACGATGTTTCTAGTAACAGTTTCATAAAAGCATAAGTTTAATAACACCTAAGCCCCTTCCGGAAAGTGCTCATTAACTCACTGTTGCTGTTTGGTACATCCTCAAATTGCTACCTTGAAAAACCTGAAGAAAACTTCAAAGACTGTGAGGCTGAAGAGCAAATATTCGCTGGTGTCTTAAAATGAAATCTAAGGTAGGGCAACGAGCAGAGGAACAGTTGGTGAACAGTTGGTGAATGGATATTTTTATGCAAGGAATGCCTGAAGGAAAGAGAACGAAAAAAACTGTGTAGGAAGAAGGAGCAATTAATATGCTCCTTTTTTTTCCCCTTACGCTTATTTTGATTTAAAAGTCTATTCTTTCAGTATCACAGATTAAGGTCGCTATACAATTTACCGTGGAAAAAAAAAGCAGTCATAGTGGTTGAAGCAAGAAATGAAAGGGCCTACGACAGAGTTTTTAATTATTCAAAAATGATCACAAAGATACTCTGAATTGATTTTCACATTTTTGCATTTGTACATTTCAAGTGACTGTGTGTATAGACATCATTGAGTTCCCTAGGAAATGGCACACATCCTTAAGACCAGTTCCCTCGTTAATGTCATTCTTGATTGGGAAGGCCACCAGCTGTAACAACGTCTTGCTGAAAACATTAAACACTTCAATGTTTCCCGTGAGCTGCTCTCACCAAGAAGCCCTGACTCCCCCCGAAATATATGCATCAGCAAGCCTCAGATGCCAAAAAAACAATTTAAATAAATAAAACCAAAAAAAATATTTTAAAAGAATACACTGGATCCAAATTCCCTCTTGCATCTTACTAATTACGGGGTAAGGACCGTTAGGTGTGCATCTCTCGTTAGCTTAATGGGAGCTGGGAGGCCAACGCTTGCTACAGCAGAGCTGAAACTACATCCCAGTTGTTCCCCCCTCACTGTTGTTCTACAGCTGCAAAAAAAAATATTAACTACAATTACGCAATTGTTCGTTTCCTATTTTTTGCCACTCAACATAATACTGCAGGTAAAATCTCAGTAGAGATAACGAAGCAAAATATCAGAGCACAGAAGCGAGAGCGGGCAAGGCTGTTCCTGGCTGACGGTAGCCACCTTTGTGCTCATTTTTTCAGCGCCGTCTGTTTACGGGGTTTATTCTAGCAGCAAAGAGCAGCCGAGCACCAGCCCAGCGGCGACAGCTTCCAGGCAGTTTGGTGCACGCTACGAGCGTGCCAATGAAGATTGCCGTTATTGAAGTTAATGGGTTACAGCAGTGTAAAACAGCAGTAACAGCAGCCAGACTCTGCGGCTTCCCTGGGCTGAACGTTACGCCTGGAAATTAGATTTATAAAAATTATTTTCAAATAAAGTCTTAGGCAGTTCTTAATTGCTTACTACAGCCATCCCTACTTTGGGGGATTGTATGCCACCGTTCAGAGTGCCCGGGGAATCCTTTAAGGGCTGCAGGGTCTTGCTTTATGCAGGCAGGATCAGAAATAGAGGTTACACACAGAGCAGCGGACACACAGATGGGCTGGACGGGACCCTCCCAGCTGAATTTATCATGGGGGTGATGTGTGGGCTCCCAGCAGGGATGAGGAGAGAAATCTTCATCGCCTCCATGTTTTTATAAACAAGGAATCGCATACAACCCCAAGGAACATGTTGATGCGTGTGAAACATGCGGACGGTTTTGGGGGTAATTAGCCGAAACTTGGCTCTACCGAGAAGGATTATTAGCAGCATATAAATAAGGTTGTGGAGGGCAGATGCAGAGAGTTTAATAGCTTTTTATTAAAAACACACTCCTAGGAACAGCCTACCGATTCTTAATTATTTTTTTTTTTTAAACTATCATCAGTTTTAAGACAGGTTCCACTCTGGAGACATACATTTTCACAACTGGAACAGAAATGAGCCGTCCAACAGATGGGGGGAAGAAAGGAGAAAAGAATAGTCAAGTAAAGATCACAGAGGAAAAGCTCTTTAAGAGTCTCTGCAAGAGCAGGACAAATATTGGCATCAAATATTTATGGGCAGCCATTCAATCAAGGCCCATGAGCTTCCTTTCAAGTATTCATTCTCCTTTTTATTCACTTCTTGCAAAAATTCACTGCATGAGCAAGGTTTAGCATGACTAGATCTTCGTGTAAAATATGTATACTGGTTGCAAGCAGTAAGTTTTCATATTTGAGGCAAATCCGACATTTGTGAAGTCCATGGGAATTTTGCTGTGTTTTTCAAAAACGGAGATTGCACCCCCGATGTCTTCCAGCTGATTTCAAAGCAAGAACGATCAATTCTTCCGGCAATAGGAATAGCAAATCATTCATAATCTTTCTTAGAATGAGACAGCTTTTGGAAAAGACTCCATTTCCCAAGTTACACTGAATAACACAGGGACTTAAAATCAACTCCAGTTTGAGGATAAATTCTATACAGTGGCTCCTTGCTCGGACAAAGTTAACGGCATACTGCAAAAAAACAGGGAAGGCCCTTCCCATACCTATTCTACACCCACACACATATGTGTGTGCGCACACACACGCATACACAAATATACTGATTTTTTTTTTGGTTCGGCTGCTTCCTTGTTCAGAGTTGTGATTTAGGACATTACTCTCCATGTCCGAAGTTAAAATTACAGTAAATTGCAGAGCAGTAATTTCAGGGAGCTGTCTATGTCTTCCCTCCGAAGAGACCGGCCGGGGATTTTCAACTCGCACATCTTTTACAGAACCAAGTCCTGATTCACAAAGTCCACATACGCTCTTAACTCTCTGAAATGTTGCAGATGTGTGTCCAATATTTGCAACTTAATTTCCCATGGTATTGTCTTTTAAATACACATATATATTCCAATCCTACCCATATCGCTGCACGCATGCAGTGAACATTGGGTACATTTTCCTCGTACTCTGTCATTAAGAGCTGTATTGACAGCAAACAAGTTGCGTATCTTTTTTTTTTTAACAACATATAATTTTGCTGTTGTTTGCACGTTTTCTCCAAGACATATTGGATACCATTTGCTTTTCATTACAAAAAATGTGCTGACAACAAAATCACATATTCCTGACACACAAAAGAAAGAAGAAATAGCTACCATTTTTGGGGCAGGGGAGTTGTTACACGGGAAACTTGAGACGTGATGACCTGGGTACGCAGAGCTCGCTGGGCGCAGACACATGACAGCACGTAGCACGTGCATCCATCAAGACACAAGAGAGGTGCTTGAGGCTTCCCAAACCCCTGTCCTTTTTATTCATATTGCAGTGTATTGATATATTATTTTTAATTATCTGAAGATAATTAAATCTGGATATCCAAGGGTAACCAGATGCAAACACGTCTGAAGATTTATGCAGTTAGGCTGCTACATTTATAAGGGTATTTATACCTATAAAGCCTGTAAGACAGCATTGCAGAGGGGCCTGCGCCCAACGCTACATTAATTCATCACAGAAATGCCCAGCAGCAGTGGCAACGTAACATCCAACTTAATGACAGAGCTAATTTCTCCTTCGTTATATTCAAGACACACCTAAATCAAAGATCGGCAGATAGACCTAAATCCAAGATGTGTGTAAGAGCCTTTGGAGAAGCCGGAGCCACTATTAAACGGTATAGATCTTCAGCTGAGGTGAGATATAGAACTCCACTGGAGTCAAGGGGTAATTTTACACCAGCTGGTCTCCCTCTCACTGAGATTCACACTGTACACACACAATCGATACCCATGTACCGCTCTGCTAGACTACATCGCTGGCCTCCCAGCTGGATTAGGACCCGGTGGTAGTTTCCCACCAGAGAAAAGGCGAGAAGCTGAGTAAAGAAGAGAAGCCAAGAAAAGTCCGTGTCTACGTATCTGGAAAGTGGTATCTGAGAGGATACCCCTGGTATCTCCTTATAAACTTCCCAGCACATACTGGAAGGCAGATCCAGTACACTGGCTCCAGGAGTCTATGACTTTACATACATTTTTTGGTGAATATTTGAATTCTACATCCCATGTATCTGCTTCACACTTAGGATTTAGTCTTACAACGCTCCATGCAAGAAGAGAAAATCCCACTAGCTCAGGACGTGCCTCTCAGTCCAAACCCTTACCTGGATGCCCAACACTGGAAACATCAGGACTATTTTGTCCAGCCTTTACCTTCCATAGTTTTCCAGGCAGGAAGATTTTGAAAAGTCATCTGGGACTACAGAAAGAAAATATGTTGACCTTGGTCAAAAAGCTGGAACAGCAGAGAAATTCCCGAAAGAGAAGCAGGTCCCTGGGCTGCGGCGTTCCCAGTCTCCAGCAGCTCAGGGTACCCCAGAGCTGTATTGGGCCTATTACACTCACCAGCATGGAGCAGCTCTTCCGGCTGCAAAGCAGATTGAGAGAGAGCAAGAGAGTAGAAGAAAAGTAGGAAGAGGACAATTTTCTTCCTCTGCCCATTTTTAATAGTCATTTCTGTAGAAAGTCCTCCAAAAGAGTAAGATCATGAAAACCAAATGGAGCCACTGGAATTTATCGATGAAGGGAAAGTCAAACCCAGTCTCTGTTTTGTCCATGAGCTGTATTTATTTATTATTACCAAAAAAGCCACACTGATCTCTCTGGAGCTGTACTGTCAAAAAGAATGTACTTGGGTCTAAAATACCTTTTTTTTCCTAGTGTGATCTCTCTCCCTTTCTCAGTTCCCTTCCCCTGTCCTTTGCCAGCTGGTCGGTAGCTATTGCATCTGGCAGTGATGCCAAGCGCTTCGCTACAGTGGAGCCCTGGGCATTAGCAAGGATAATAATCAGTGGTCAGGGAAGCATGTATTGAATATGCCAGCGACACCGAGCAATAGGTCCACTGCTCTTTGTATCGTGCACTCCGACTTGCAGGACGCAAAACAAACTGCGTATCAGAAAGAAGAACGAGTGGTTAAGCACTAGAAAAATGTTAATAGCAGCAGTGACCTATCATCTGTAGCAAGCCTTTCAGCGTAAATCAGCGTACCACCAAAGACAACACTGAAGAACACAACTCTCTGTGGCTGCCAGGAATCACACGCTGTGCACAGCCAGGAAGGTCACTTGGTGCGGTCCTGCTGCAGCCTCCTGGAGACCAACGCTGTGCGGGCAGCATGCCACCGCTCAAGCCCACCAAGTCCGCCGGGATTCAGAAATTACCCACTTAACCAGCACAAGCACAGCGCCAGGAGCAGAAGCTCGCAACTCCTCTCCACCACCACGCAGCTCCAGCTGTTTATGTAAAAATTTGTTGCAAAACCCGATGTGTTTGATAACAGAGAGGAAAAATTTGGGGAAGAGTCAAATTAAGCATGTAACATGTCCCACTTTCTAGTCTAGTGGGAGGTGTCCCTGCCCATGGCAGGGGGGTTGGAACTCAACGATCCTTAACGTCCCTTCCAACTCTAACCGTTCTATGACTCTATGATTCTCTGAATGCATTCAGCGACACAAGGCTGCTGGTCTGCCCTGGCTCAATCTGCAGCTAAAACAACGCCACAGCTTCCTGTAACCCATAAGCAAAGCAGCAACTTGTTTAACCTGGGTGCTTGACAGGGGAACCCCGTGTGGTCCTTCCTTTACATGGCCCACGCTTCTCTTCGTCCCACAGCCACGCTCATTTTACACTCTGGCCTGGCCCACAGAACGTGGTGGAGCTGCAGGTTTGGGCACTACGTTCTTCTCCTTTACACTTCTGTTCAGGAGAATCGCAGTGATTACGGCTGATATTTCAATAGAGTTGAGTTTGCCACATTTCTAGTGACTTCAACACCTACTCTCCCAGATAAAGGTATGGTTTATACTGGCAGTGGATTCCAGGTGAATGCTTATCGCGGCACAAACCACTCATCCTGACCAAATGGATGAGCAGCAGACCAGCATCCCTAAAGAACGAGCAAGGAACAGAGTGACTCATTTATTTAAAAGGCTGGCTGAGAATTCAGCCATCTTTTGAGAATCATGGAATCACGGAATTTTCAGAGTTGGAAGAGACCTCTA
>RSEF01000008.1:29590442-29613267 GCA_003993805.1 Himantopus leucocephalus | reverse complement strand
ATTTACTATCTACCAGGACCCCCAGATCCTTCTCCTCAGAATATCTTCCTGGTATTATATTTTTTCTTTCTGAAAACTTAAAAGTCATTAAACTGATTTTCTTTTAATGTCTCTTGACTCTTGTACTTTGCTAAAATGGGTATTTCCCTTCTGTGCATATATGTAGCCCCTCAAAACCAGCTACACACCCACCACCTCAGAGCAGGTCTGAGGGTTCAGGAGCTATACAAAATCTCTGGGATTGTGATTTTAGCGCTGCTGGTCAGGGTAGGAATCACACGAACTATCAGCAGCAGGATTGCAGAGCTCAAGGCAACCGATGAGTACAGCTGTAATTTGACGGGATGATTTCCAAAAAGGAGAGGCCAAAAAAACAAACCAGCAGAAATAAAATAACTTTTCACCACTGAACTAATGTAGCAATCAGTGGCCAAGAAGCAGAAGCCCGAGACCCGCTCCAAGGCTCCCTACACAAAGCTGCTTAACTACAAAGAAGGCACAATTACCAAAAAGCTAGGAGACAGCAGAAAAAGGCTTACAATTCTGCAGAAGACAGCAATCTTACTGGCCTGGGATAAAATGTAGTTCTTATTCAGGTAAAGCTCTCATTAAAATCTGGGAGAGTATTGAGTAAGTAAAAATAAGGACCTCGGGGTCCGGCCTATCCCATCTTACTAATGAACTCTTAGATACAGAGAACAACATTTTGCCCAGGGAGCAGCTTCCCTGCTTTACTCCGTGATCTCCTGTGAGCTTACGGGAAAGTCAAGACAGTTCATGATGTTTAAATCAAGGCGCAAGTTGATTTATTCTAGCAGAACAACACGATGTGTGTGTCTGCTTTGGGATTCTTTCTTTCTTTCTTTCTTCAGTTATTTTTTTACATCTCTTCAGAGCACAGGAAACATATGACATAATCTGAATATTTATGGCACGCTGTGTAAAAGCAGAAGCCCCTCTTCTGTACCCATCTCATTACAGGAGTTTACATTTTTGGAAAGGCTTTCTGTTCTGGACCAACCTGAATTTCCTATTTCTGCTCCACTGTTAGCCCAGACGAATACAATGGTGTAGATCGTAGAGGATTTCAAATCTTTCAGCAGCCTTTTCAAAACCAGAGCCCATGTAAAAGAGTTCAGCTAGCCACTCTCCTTCATCTGAGGGGAAAGCTTGCCTTAGGCACAAACAAAGCTTCAAATTGATTTAATTTAAAATTTCAAACTTCTGTATGCTGTTCAGCTTCCGACTGCCATCTGCTTTTTCAGCTTGCCGTGACAGAGAGCACAGTTTTTATTATGTTTGTTCAAGCAGGTCCATCAGTACAATATTAATTTCCCGAGTTTGGGAGTTCTGTATGCCTTAAAAAGCCACTAGTTATAAATCCGATCAGAAATCATCAACAAAAATACCGTAGCTCATTTAGCTAGCTTTCAAAATTGCATCTTCTCAGCCCGAAGCTCCCAGACTCTGTTATCTCCTCGAACTGTCCCTCGTGTTTGGTTTGTGCTGCACTAAACACAAAGGTCCCTCGTGATCTCAGATCGGGACGTTTCGTATCAGCCACAGCATATGAGTCTTCAAAAAGTAGTAACCAAATGCATTTTGATCACACCAGACGAAGACACCTTTCGTATTCCCACGAGAACGGTGGCAGCACAGGAGCAGAGCGGTGAAACAGCCGTTACAGCCGAAATCCCATTTATCTCAAATCAGACCCTGGGCCCTACCAGCTCTTGTCCCGACATCCCACTCCAGGCATTCCTGGGCCTTTCCCCCCCCCCCCCCCCCTTTTTTTTTTCTTTTAAAGCTTCCCATATAAAATTAATTTTCCAAAGAAAGAGAAAAAAGGGTGTCACTTGGGACCTCTCCACTAAGTTAATCTACTTTTCCAAACTGCTTAACTAATGTGTTGCATTGTGCCAACACAAGAACAAGCACAGCTCTTCTTCCACTTGCAAATGCACTAAAATCAAGTTCTTCACTAGGCTTTACGCTTAAAATATGGATCTTTCGCATCCTTCCAGAACACCCTCCTTCCAACAAACACACTCCTAGAGACAGGCATATGTTACAAACATCCCGATAAAATGAACTTTGGAGGAAACTGCAGCTTGTGCCTGTCCCTGCTGAGAAGCCATGAACATGCCAAGACGCGGCTCAAACTGGAAGACTACATGAATAGACGTGATGTGAACCAGCCCAGATGTGAGCGGCTGTGATTATCTCGCAGGTGCACCCCCAAAACCACCCCACGCCACGTCAAGCCCTCCTTTCTGTCAAAACCAGACGGCCGCTCATCCCTGCCTTGTAGGCTGGACTTGAAGTCCCAGTTTGCTTTGCATAAGGAACTACGCAGCCATTAATAACTCTTTCAGATGAAAAATAAAACTGGGATTCTCTTCCCACTGAACAGTATGAACATGTATGAGTCCAGCGCTCTTTCTACAGATGCTTCAGGCCTGCTGTCTTACTTCAGTTCCAATTTAGATAGTTGTACGTTCCACCTAAACCCTCCGCGCAACCTCTGGCAGCCAACCACCGATGGGGCGTTTGCTCCCCTATCCCCCTCCCACTGATTTTATTCCTATTCAGCAGCGAACTGACAATCCCAGATTCATATTGACACTTGACACAGCGCTTCGAGGTCTCCCTGAGAGGCACTCCATAAATGTAAATTCCATAATTATTTGAAAGCGGAGTCTCTTCCAACCTGAGTGAGATCTGAGAGCATCTCTGCCTTATAAATAATGTAACGTGCTGGCAGGGTTTGCTTCTCTGTACGAGGCACAGAAGGCCCAGCTGGAGCACAAACAAGCGTACAAGAAAAATACGGTTGACAAAAAATGTACCGGGAGACCCAAAAAGATGTTCTCTATAGATCTCTGCATAGATGGACAACAGGGCTTTCTTCTGATTTAGGGCAACATCTGTGATCGGTGCAAACTGTGCCTATTCGGGAAAGATTAGAAAGCAGAGCTGAGCCACGCTAGAGATGTGAGAGTTGCAAATATCCCAAATATTTCACTCAAGTCTCTTTTGTAGTCCTACCTTCAAAGTCACGGATCGTAAAATAATAAAACGCTGTTGCCAAGATCCTCAAAACAAACAGTCAAGGGCAAAAAAAAGATAATAATAAAAAATTGAGAGGTGTCTTACCAACAGACCCCCGCCGGCAGCTCTTCCCTTGGCTCGGGGGGAGGTGACACAGATGTCGGCGGCTGTGTGGGACAGTAACGCCGCCTGGGGCGCCGGCGCGGGCCAGAGCTCAACGGACGTCGGACTTTCCCATCGGATTTACAGCACCGGAATCAGCCAAAGCGGCTTTTTCACTCGCAGGTTGGTAAAAGGACTCCGACGCCCACGGAGCGCGTGGAAAGCCCCTCGCCTTTTCCTGACTGACTGTATTTTCTGAGCTAAAAGGCTGGGGGGAAGGACCCGCTTTACTGTAAATAAACAGCAAACTACTGGACCATCTGGAGCTTTTCTGTAATTTATGCTTGCTCTGCAATTTTAAGGAGACTTGCTTCCAACTGATGACACAGTTTGGGGATTTAAACCATAATCTTTAAAACACATATTTAAAAGGTATTAGCTAATTATTTAGGCTGTAACTACTGCAAAACCAGCAAATAAACCAGAGGTTCTTTGAACTGGTGTTTTTGAAGTTAGCAAGCGTTTGAAGTGAATTATAGGTAAGAGCGTTTGATTGACTTCTGTGGAGACGGACTGTAAATGAGAAGGGGAAAAGGTGCCTGGTCTTTGCGCAGGGAGAAAAAATCGATATGGACCCAGTGGAGGAGAGCTCAGCCGGGAGGCGATGGCCCAAACGGAGCCGGGAGCTGGAGAAGCTGAATTTGCCCCATTATGGCAGGAACTGCTGCGCGGCTTATAAACCGCTTACAACACATTTAAACTTTTCCATGGGCCGTCTGAATAGGAACACATTTTTACCAGAGAAATTATGACTTGTCACAAATCTAATGCTTAACTGATATACTACAAAAATTTTCACTTCATTCTACGCCAGCAGCTTTATTCTCTTTATTTATCTCCTATGGCACTGTCAGCGATGCCTGCTAATTTTTCGTTTTACTAGCACACCCAGGTTTTCCCTGATACCTGTTTCCCAAACATCCATTCTAAAGACAATTTAAAAAAAAAAAAAAAAAGGATGTAAAGCTGAGTATTATTAATTTGGGGTCACTGCAACATGGGAGACCCAAATCAGTATCAAATTAGTTATATCCTGAATCAGACAGCCCTGAGCATGCTTGCAAGGGTGATGCTTTTGTGAGCACTGGGTTCGGGGCACCCTAAGTGAGGCAGGGTGAGAAATCTGCCTTCCAGAGGATGTTCAGATACCGCACAGATTGACAGTGGAAAAAAATCTGATAGGCAGCCATTTGTTACTATTAATGTTTAATTAAGAGCAGACGTTATTAGCTTTGCGTCAGAAAACCAACAAGTCTTCTACGCATGGATAGAAATTCTGAGTTTGTTGATGAATAAACAATTCAGAAATGAACGCAGAGAGTTTCTAAAAGGGAACGCTGGCTGGGAATCACGCTGTTCACAGGGTCTGAAGAGTCTGATTTCCGTTCCTTCTTTGTCATCCTCTAATATTCATGCTGGGATGGAAAGATGGCTGGATCTGTTTGGGGTTTTTAACAGAAATCTCTGACAGATTATACGTTGAAAAATACAACCCCACTCTTTTCTTTCACAGGAAGTCATCAGACTTAGCAGCATTTACCGNGGATCTGTTTGGGGTTTTTAACAGAAATCTCTGACAGATTATACATTGAAAAATACAACCCCACTCTCTTCTTTCACAGGAAGTCATCAGACTTAGCAGCATTTACCGGGGTCTCCAGACTGCTCATAAATATAAAAAACTTGAAACCAAATCTTCGCTTCCTTTTTTTATTATTCCATTATTTATTTTCTTTAAAATAACATCAACCTGTTCCGTCTAAGTCCTTATTTTCAGCATTCAATTTATTTTGGTCAAATAGGCGCTCGGATGAACTTTGTACCGAACTCATGTACTTCAGAAAGGAGATATCATGCACCAGCAAACCCATCATGTCTCTATTGTATTTTGGAACAGGGTTAGAATTGGGTAAAGCTCTTGTGAGATGGATGAAAATATTCCTGAATGCATATAAAGGACTTTCAAAAAGCCAATAAATACAGTAATATTGCGGCCCCCTACAACAAAATGACACGGCTGGAAAATGATCTCAAGAAACAATTTTCATGCCAGTGTAAGACTTATTAATGAAGAGGAGCGCACCGTTAAAGCGAACGAAGGGAAGGGAATGCATTGGCATTACATTTCAGTAACCGGGGACCCTCTGGAACTGGAACTTCAAAATAGGATTTCTTAAAAGCTTTTTCTTTCCTAAATTCCCTTTGCAGAAGCCTGCTTATTCTTTCATAATCACTTCAAAGCAATCCCCAGCCTTGCAATAAAGTAAATTCAAAGCAATTAGAGAGTAGATCTACACAGCAAGACCAAACAGTGCTTATAGAGGTTTTCTGTAAAGTGGTTCTGCATACATTTTCCTTGGAATGACATTATTTGTGTAAAGAAGTAGGGGTATATTTTATGAAGGAAAGAAAATACAAAATAAATTTATGATAGCAAATAGAAACACTGCATCTCTGGAGTGTGATATGAGATTGCAGTTTGCAAGCACAACCAATACAGCACTGCCCTGCTACATTCATACATTTTAGCGAACAGTAAGAGAGAGAGGAAAAAAGAAAAGGAAGGAGTTTTCCGCAGCGTGCTACAATAAAAGCCACCACGTACTACAATAACAAGCTACATATGTTGAAGAATAAACAGACCAACTTTGCATTTTCCTGCCCCGTCTCCCCGGCGGCTTTGCTTTGCTACCTTGCCAAGTGACGTTTTCATGAAGGCAGCCCTGTGAAATGGAAAACTGCTCCTTCCCTTACGCTGCTGAGGCTGTGGCTGTAAGAGGAGCTGAGCCGCGCTGAAGTGAGATGCGGTTATTTCATTGTGATGCAAATAAATGTAACAATTAAGAATATAATTTTGGAAGATGTCAGTGGCGTAATTACTCATATGGCTTCCAGCCAATTAAGCAGTAGGTGAATTAGCCCATTTAATTGGGTTTGGAATTTCAGCGCAAGGTGTTTTATGCTTTGTATTCTGTCAACATTTTGCTGAACTATACGTTAATAATTCTGATTGCTCTCAAAGTAACATCTGGGCAAATTTGGTCTGGAGTACAAGAAACCACTGCTCGAAAGGTTGCACACACCTGTGATCCCAGTTGTGCAAGCAGATTGACTCCAACAAAAGCTCCATTCAAGGAAGATGGAAGTCTTGATTTGCTCGTAAGCCCATTAAACACACTGAATGGCCATGAAGATGAAACAAGGAAGAGCTTTAGGACTCTGCAGTTAGAGCAGAAATGGCAATAATAAAAGAACAACACAAAGTGATTATTCCCAGTATAAAAAGACAAGCGTGTAACAACAACTGAAGAGGAAAAAGGAAAAAAAATAAAAGTGTCATATCTCTTGCTTGGGAGACTGCTGTGATTCAGCTAATCTCCTCTATTAGCAGATGATCACAATACACAATAGTCCTCAGTAAGATGCAAAAACAGAGGCACTCACGGGTTAGCGGAGAAGTACTTCACAGCTACCCTAAGGAAGCACAAAATAGACACACTATCATGAAGACTGAAGATTACACTGTTAATGACAATAACAGCATACAAATGAACCCTCCTTCACAGGAAAAGATTAGTTTGAGAACTAAAAATCCTCATTTAAAAAGGGTCTGATGAAACTGAGAGGCAAACTAATACGGCAGCGAACGTCTATTAGCCACAAGAAACGAGACAGAGTGCAAGACCTAGATGAGATGCTCTTTTTATGGCAGGAGCTGGTTCCTTTTATTTCACTTCCAAATTGTTATTCCGTAAAACTAAGAGGGTCCTTGGGTGTGATTAGCATCTCTGATTGAAATTCAGTCGGTGTTCACTCAGACCCAACTGAGTCACTTTATTTTGCGGACTTCATTTTTTGAGAATTCTAGGAATAAGTAACAGGCTTTGAGTTAGGAAACCTCTCCTTGAGAGATCAGCCTACCATCACACCACGCTGAAATCAAACCAGTGGCAAGGAGGAGCAATACCGAATGTTTTTATTTCTACATGCACAGCAAGACTGGAGTCCCAGGGATGCTTTCAGGGGAATCGCTGCATCGCAGCTGGATTGCTTTGTCCATTTTATACAGCTTCAGACCCCTTACAAGGATTCGTCGCACTTCCAAACATTAGAGAAGAGAAATCTGAGGTACAGGTACACATCTTCTCAGTTCATCGGTAATACTCTGCACAATTAGACACTCCTGTGTAACTCAAGAAAAGTCAGAGGTTGGGCTCTGCTGCACAGTGTTCGCAGAGCAAGGGAACAGTCTGCCGGAGTTCAACCTGTGAAATGCAGATCTGGATTGCAGTCTTGGACTCCTCTACTTAAGTATTTAACACCTTACTCGAAGGAGTCGTTGTATCTCTCCACGCCTCATTCCTCTCATTTAGAATATCAGAATAAATCGGTGATTCATATTTCAAAAGGATTTTGAGATCTTTGCATGTAGCATGCTCCATAGCATTATTGTTATTTATAATTAACAGCAGGGTTACTCCACTATTAATAACACTTAGCAGTAGTGCTTTTCATCTTCAAACCACTTTCTGAGCATTAATTAACTTCAGGCTTCTGTTATTCAGAAAATCTTTTTTTTTTTTCTCATTCCACTTCCCTCCATTCTCTGCGTTACAGGGGTAATGGGGAAAACCACATGAGCTTCAAGCAACTTGATCCTTAATATTTAACTTTAGAGGAGCACTTCATAATTCTCGCAGTGACAAATTTTCTCCAAGGTGCCTTTGTAAGACACCGGAGTGGATTCACATTGCCCCTTTTAATCGGGACGGTGCAGCCCGAGCAGCGTACAAACAGCTTCTCTGTGAGTTTCTCACCTGCCTGACCACTGCCCCTCTCCCCTTGCTGCAATCCGGAATTATCGGAGAGTGCTGAGGGGTGCTCGGGAGCTCTCAAAACATCTCAGCAGTTAGCACAATGGGAAAAGAGGTGAAAAACACGTTTTCTCAATCTGCACTTTATCTCATCCAGAATTTCATTCCAGCAGCAACATCTCAGGGCAGCTGGTCCCATTTTTTTCTTGATTAGCCATTTCTCAGCTACAAAATATAGCAGAGTCCATTTTTAGTGAAAGTCTTCTTACTCACTAATGTATTTTGTGTCTTGGCATCTGCAAGATAAGGCAATGCACAATACCCCTCTCTTCTTCACGACGTGCTGGTCAGCAGTGAGCATAAGGACCCTACTTTAGCTCCTCTCCTGCCAGTTAGATCAGACCATCCTGCCCATTTTACCAGCTTGGGATGTAATCAATCAGCATTGCACCTGGGACACTTCTTGATTTAGACAAGTCATCACTCAAGGTGGGCTTTTACTAGCATGATAAGCTTGTCTGTAATTGTCTCTGTGACTGTTCATGAACATAAATGTGTTCGTAGTGATGTATTATTTTGTTGACTATATTGTTCTGGAGTTCACACTCTTTAGAAAAAAATTTTTTAAATGTATTGAAGGGAATTAGTCTCCTGTGTGTTTTAATGGCAGTCTTTTATCGAAAGTTAAGCATGCCATTAATGGAAAACTGTTTAGCTATTCCAGGGGACTCCTAGACACCTGGGTTTTCAACAGGTTGACTTATCCAGGGCTCTTCCTCTCTTCCAACCATCAATAATATGCGCTTAGAGTGAAAGAAATCATTCACACTGGTGTCCTTTTTGGTAGCTGCTCTGTTTTGGACCATTATATTGGCTCCTAGTGCCCTCAGAGCAAAGGTTGCTCTCACCTTTGGAAGAGAAACTGAGAAGAAAGGGGCAGTGGGGGAAAATGAATCTATATAAATGCAATGAGAGAAAAAAAAACCCAAGTTGTTCTCTGCTGCTCTGTGTCTCCTAATGAAAAAGAGACTGTTACACTACCAGCCCAACAGGCTTCCCTAGGCAACCTTGCTGCTATAAAGCAAGAATGAACGGTATCAAAGAAACTGAATCATTTTGGCTTGCTGTCCTTTGGCTCAGACACTGTGGGGTTTGGACCAGTTATTTATCGAAGGGACACTGGTTCATTTTAATTTACTTGCTAAACTGGTCCGCATCAAACGTAAATCAATACAAACCCTATTTATTAGGTCCAACTTTGCAAATCGCCAACTCCCTACAAGTTCCTTTGCACCCCTGTACTCTACCAAGAGACTGAGAGAAGCAGTGGACTCAACTACCAGATGCAATTAGAAATTCAACTACACATGTATCTGCGTACACTGGAGTATGCCTTTCCCGCACAGCTTCATCATGAAGTGGGGCTTTTGCATCGGCAAGATCGTATGTATGTATAAAGGGAATACATGAGCTTGCAATGAAGTACGGTTGCAGTTCACGTAATTTTAACTCATTCATCCTACTAAAAACAGTCACCCATTCTAGGGCTTCCATATTTTTTAATATGAAATCTGTAACAGCGAAAATCCCCAATCAGTAACTATCCACACTTTTGCATGATCTTAAGAAAAGAAGGCATTACAAGTGGTAATTATGCCTTCTCGGCATATATTTGGCCCTAGAGGTAAAGATAACATAAAGTCTTTACTGTGTTCTATTTTAACGTCCAAAGATTAGCATATTCCACCACTTCTATAAATTATAGCGTTTCCAGCACACTCTGCATTTAAAATCCAAAAGCAGAATGTATAGATGGTTGGTTTTAAGCAAGAAAACAGTTTGCAAACTGACAGAAGTATCTCACCCAGTACATTGTATTAACGTCCAGTGAAACAAATCACGTAACCAGCTGCTGGAGTAACAGCCAAACATCCTAGACTACTGCACCATATAATTCAATTGATTGCCTTGAGAAACAATAATATAGTTATAATACTTCTACTAGCTTGATCCCCAGGGGAGCAAATTTACTCTGGTCTCCCTAACTGGTTGATAACATATTTAAATGCCAGTCAGTCACTAATCCGTTGCTGCTCCATCCTCTGAGAGCTGCTTTATTGAACACTGTAATTGCCTGGATGTTGTTTTTCATTTCTGTAGCTGTTGCTGTTAATTAAATATTTCGTAGAAAGCTCTCTCTGACATTTCTTACTGCATTCTTGAATATCTGATAAGATATACAGGCTGAATATTTGTACCTGCTGCTCTCTGCTGATACTCTTGTCCTAGATTCAAACCCCCAAAACACTGAAGAAATGACATACTTTTAGCAAAATTAGGACTCACACTGTTAAAGGGCTGAGGGGATCTGAATGAAATAGAGGCATATGCCGTGTCTGTTAGATCGCAGATGTCAGCTAAAGCAGGATGTACATCTGGACTACAAGACTTACACCCTCCTTCTCCCCATATGCACACAGCGGACCTGGGCACTCCAGTTCAGTAGCAGCAGAGTTGATTTTCTGCAGTCCAACCTTGGTAGCAAATGCCTGTCTGGGCTTTCTTAACGCAAAAAATCTTGAAGGCCAATAACGTTCAGAATTAGTTGATTTCATGTGTGCCACAATACAAGAGAAAGGTGGCACGAAGAGGCACTCTAGCAGCTCGTGGGGATGGCCGGTGGGGTTCCCTCTTTACACCGTCTTTAAAGGAAGAACGAAGGGGTAGATCCAGCTGTGGACATTCAATGCCCACTAGCACAGGAGTATTGACAGGTTAAGACTGAGTTGGGGATCTGAAAACATCAAGAACTTCTCTGACTCTTGAGATACAATACTGTTGTTTTCACACTGTACTCTAATGACTACTGCCTCCCAAATTAACACCACTGTTAATGAAAAGAAACTACTGTTAATGCTCTGAATTAAGTTGTCCAATGGTGTCTGACAAATAAGTCTGGAGCAGTAACAAAGGATCTATCGTAGGCAGACGTGGATACACACCATATACACGTCGTGTAACTATACGGATTTACAGACAGAGTGTGCATCCACAGGAACACGGTGCGTGTATGTACACGCATACACCTGCCGATCTTAAATAGGTGGACTAGTTAAGCATGAACACAATTTTCAACTGCAATTCAGGTATTTTAAATGTTTAAATGATAAGGATGAAATCCCAGCACTACTAAAGTATTTGACAAAGCCTCTATTAACTTCAGAGGAACGCAACATTTTATTGCTTTTTCTACTATTAATCGGTTTAATGCCACCAGTATGATTAGTGATCCATCACACTTAGAAGCTAAGACACTGCATGGACAATCTAAGGAACGGTCCCTTGGAAGCTGTTTATTACCAGCTCCTGTATGTCCTCTCAGCAAAGAGAAAACATCGGTGTTCTCCAAGAGTCCCGCAGCCAAGGATGCTGGGATGCCAACAGCTCAATGCAGCCAATATAGAAGACAGTACGCTGTAGAAAACTCATGTAAGGAATAAAAAAAGTTATTTCTGGGGCATTACTTTGAAAGCCCTGTACCTAAGTACTTCAACAGCACATCTGCTGAATCCTTACTTTGTACATCGGCTTTGTTTTGAGTCGAGTTCCAGGGTGTTCCCAGAGTCTACTTGCACTGATACTCCTGTAGATGATCAAGTCACCAAGAAGTTCAGCCCCACCGCAGTCATCATCCCCAGCATCCCTCTTCTTCAACACGGTTTGGTTCAAAATTATCTCCCTTTTAAAACAAAACCGTACAACCCTCTTCATCCCATTGTCCTGGACTGTGAGATTTTAAAAGCTGCTAGTTAATTCTTCATTGAAAATGAGCAAGAACTGTATCACCTGTGCGCACACCGTGCACTGAGACCCCGAGAAGCACACTGAATTTTTTCACTGCAAATCAAAATTAAGCTGAATTATTTTGGTTTTGCTGCAGGCTAAAAGCTTGCCCAATGACACTTCTGCTCAGCTGACAAGCGGTAACTTGATCATTAGCGCGAGCCCAAGCCACAGGACTAAACGTCTTTTTTAACATTCTGGAAAACTCTCAGCCATCTCTTTCTCTACTTTTGTCAACTTCCCATCAACAAGGAGACAAAGGAAACAGATGATGCTTCTCACCTCTTTTCTACCCATAGGACAACGTTTCCTTCCAGGTTCTGCCATACAGTCGAATGACCTTTTATCTCTTTGCCTTAGCGATACCATATTTTATGAAAACTAATAGGAAAACAAGGGTTTTCCCATTGTCCCTACCTTGCAAGCTCTTCTTCTTTCAGTTATTTATGGTTTAAATTTATGCACCGCTCATGCCTGTACTCTGCTGTAATTTAGACCACATACTTTCTGCTGTGTAATTCTACAGTGTAGTTGGGAGATACCCAAAAATGAAATACCCTGTACAAAATAAAGTTGCATTGCGTGGCCTGAAGAGCTCTTGTTTCACCTGCTCTAAGTAGGCGGGTACCCGCTCCCCTGGACAGACCACAGTATCCAAATTCAGTCGTATCCCTTAAAGTCTTCCTTCACTTGCAAGTAAAAACCCACTCCTGCTGAAAATACACAGGGAAATTCCCCACGGGACACAGCTTGTTTCCCTAAGAGGATCCGTGGGGACAAACATTAGAGCAACAATTAGAGATCTGGCTTCCTTCCTCCACACATGGGAAATAGCCGGAGGAAGGGAATATGGTTGGGAAACACTCTCTGTGCTTCATTTGAGCTTCCTCTCGAATCAAGGGTGCGTTTAGGAGGGAGTGTTGCTTTAGATCAAGAGAGGGTGACAGGAAAGGGAAGACCGTGCAGACGCTGCTGTTTCCACCTTCGCACACAGCATCTCTACAGCTCTCCGGGGAGACGAGTAGCAAACGACCACATAGACTCTATTGCTTCTGTTTGGTTTATTTGTCACTCTTTGTAGGTTTATAGTTAGCTCCTGCTGGTAGCCCCTTATTTCTGCCTAGTTAAGGAAGAATATGGTGGTGTATTCTTTCAAAAAAGAAATGTTTTCCTTTACCGCACCGCAGGTGACAATCCCCTGGTGTCTAGCAATGCTGGCAGTAGATGACTTGGAGATTTTTCAAGTCAGAAATCCTTCTGGAGGGACCCTTTTTAGTTTTCCTTTCCAAGTTTAACCTGCCATGTTTCTAATATGATTATGACTCTCCGTTCCCTGCCAGAGTGACAGCATGAGACAAGCGGGATTTGGCAATGATGTAGGAGGACGAACGGTGGCGAAATCAGGGAGCGTACGACCAAAGTATCAGGGTCCTTTGCGTTCAAAGGAGCAGCATTTGCATTTCCCAGTGACCACTGCACGAGCATACTGACAGCTACAAACTGCCAGATAACAACAGATTTGTTACAGACCTCTGGGCCAATAATTAAGAGGAGATCATATTCTGTTCCTTCTATTTAAAGAGTAAGTGAACAGGCAAGCAAGCAAGCAGAAAATCTAGTGGAAAGAATACATACTCTCACGTATGAAGAAACGAGGCATTTACAAGTTGACAAGAGCAATATACAAAGATTCTTAAACTACAGATTTCCCATTTTCCTTCCTGTAAAATAAAAATCACTGAAGACAACGATTTTAACCCTATTTTGAAGCTGGCAAGTATTCTTAAGCCGTATGAAAGCTTTCTGGGCTGGATCTACAAGCCTATATTATGTGGGGATTTTAAAGCCAGATGAATTATCTCATGCAATCTTTTCCCCCCTGAAATCATAAATGCATATTGAGACGGGCTAGAATATTCCCAAATTTGTACTGAACACATGAAACTGCTTCAACCCACCAAACAGCTCATGTTCTAAAAAAGTAAAAAACTCCTATATTAATATTCCAAATTTTTAAACGTGAAATTGATTTTATTTTCAAGGTTCCTTTAAGTAAATACTAAAAATCCTTCCTCCAGCATTTTCATTTTGGTGAGAAAGGCGAAAATATTTCCTTTTGGATTAAACAAAAAATTATTTTAAAATAAAGAACAGAAGAAAACAATTGAAGTCCTAGGCTGGAGTCTTGGTCCTGGATGAGCAAATTTGATACCTCCTGGGCTAAAAGCATCAATTCTTCCAACAGCTTGAACACTTCAGGAAGGTGACAGCAAGAAGGCGCTCTCCACGCGCTCCCTTCCCTGTCCCAACCAGCCGCCGGAACGCAGGTCTCCAGACGAGACCGACTGGCACGTATTTGTACGTTAACCTCAGTGGCTCAAGTGGCCAGTTTTCTACAAATATTCAAACCTGGTAATTATCGTCATAACAACTCTGTATTGTCCTTGATTTGTGTTTTAATCTCTGTAATTAAAGTGTCTAGCTGCTACAGCAACAGACGCTACAGAAGCATGTCTGCGGTATAATCATAATATTAATTAAAACCACAAAGTAGCTACATAATAAGGAAAGGACTAGATGGTATGGGAGACCGGCAGCTTTGAAAAATAATTTAGAGAATCTTTCACAGAAGTGTGTGTCATTCAGTGTAGCTCAGGCAAGGAGCGGGTGCTTGTCCCGCTAACGGCTACGAGGCCATACCGTAGGTATGCCCAGAGTTTGGAGGGTCTCCCTCCAGCTCCCCGCGGAGAAGCGTTTGCATCCCCAAGTAATCAGTAGACTGGCCCCTTGTGGACACTTTCAGCAAAGTAACTAAAACCCAAACAAAACAGAAAATTAATAAATTCTCTCACCCTGAGAGAAGGAGCCTTTTTAGAGAACAAGGCATTTCTGTTGTCCGTGCTAAATGTTACCTGCCAAGAGGAGGAAGGTTCAAACAGGCACCTCCACTAGGACAAAGCGCCTTCCTCAAAGATCCTACAAAGCTGTAATTAGTCTGATTTTTCCCAAAGCAAATTTAAGGAGCATATTCGCTTGTCTATCCCCAGGGTGCCGTGCTCACTCTAGCTTTCCACCACGCAGAAACAGCATCTACTTCTATCAGAACCTCCGGGTCTATGGTGAACAGCACGCTGAAGGATGGAGATGGGGTATCTGTCCTACAAGAACTGTCAAACTAAGGAGAAATTTTCTTGACTGACTCAAGCGCTTGGGTGCACGGGTGTGGGTGTTAGGGTGTGCGCACGCAAAATTGGGTCGCTGGGCTGTAATCCTAGAGAGCACTGAAAGGATGGCTCCATCCCCCATTGTTTTGGGGGCGTGAAGTAGCCAAAACCGTGGAAGGGACCCCCTCCAAAAGAAACGACGAGAAATACAGTCTGTAGGAGTGGGTAAGCAGGTAAGTAGAGGGGGAAGGTTCAATAAGGCACCTTTTGATTTCTAATCAACAGCAACTACAGCAGAGAAACCAGCTGTGAACTTCTCAGATCTGCTGATGATACACAACGATGGGGGACAGTCAATAGACAGCCGAGCAGCCAGGGAACTTCAAAGGGAAACCACATTCGCCCTGTAATTGGAGTGAAACATGGCAAAGAAAAGGGGATAGAGAAGGATAGCTGCTGGTGAAACCTGGGGCTTTGGGGAGGGGAGGTTGTTTTGTTTTGTTTCAAGTAGTAAAAGGAAAGGTAATGGCAGGAAGCAACACTTGTAAAAACACAGAGCGGAGCCTGGATAACGGTGAGAGTGCATGAAACAGGGGAGCAAAGGTTAGCGCCGGCTTTGGACAAAATAACTGATCTGCAGAGAGATCCTTAAACAACACCCGCAGGCAAACTCCTCTCAATCACACGCGGATGATGGGGATGGGATTCAGATGTAGGGGAGGGAAAGGTACAGGAAGATTAAAAACCAGTTTTATTTATTAATCTATTCTGCATTAGGTGGGCTAAGGCAGTACTTGAAAAAAAGTTTATAAGAAAAAGGTAGTTATCTCTTAAACTGATTTTTCATCTTTGAGATCTTGGTAATATTACAGCTTCCGGGAAACCACATGGCAGCTGACAATCCTGTTTGAAGCTACTGTTTGTTAGCGACACCAAAAAACTCAAGGTTTTTCTTTTATCAGGAAAAAGAACTGATAAACTCAGGTGCCCCACGTCCCCAGTGGCCAGTTCGGTCTGAACCACGACAGTATTTGGGAGCTTGGGGCTGATTTTAATCTGTTTGAATATATTCAATAAAGCGGCCAGTGCTGTAATTATCAAGTTAATATCAAGTCTTGGCTTATTAATTCCTGGCTCGATCTGATCTGGTGTGCAACACCACCTTTAATCCAGTTGTTTTCCTCACTATGGCAAAATTTACTGCAAAGATTCAGCTTGAACATATGTAATGTATGTAACGGTCATCTCTCTGATGTTTGTAACTTTGACTCTGCAGTTTGTAACACAGCTGAATGCTTCTGCCGACTTTCCTTTTCCACAATCCTCAGAAATAACGGCTAACGATACTAAAACTTTGTATCTCCTCCTCAGGGCTGGCAAAGCACTGGGCAAATACAAGGGAAGTGCGGGAGTGACAACAGTTCTTACCAAACTGACAGCTAGGCAGAGTGAGATGGAGTGTAATATTAAGTTTAACATGTAAATAAAGCTGATACTGCCCAAAAATGGACACCGCACTTCTGTTAGATACCTACACTACTGGAAGAACGGGAGCTGGCAGCGTGGCTGGGGGGGCTCTTTTCTAAGGCTGGAAAAGCACATCCAGAAGACGTGAACCAGGGCCCAGGAACTCGAGATGGACCCGTGGCGCTACGATAAAGCACACTGATGGAAATATCTCAGACCTTGCAGAATGAGAAATGAGGTGCTGCCGGGACAAATTAGTTAACATGTGAGGAGCTTGCACTTGTCATTGACTACTGCCAAAGAGTAATGTTATCCCTTTTGAATCAAATCATCTCAGACTAATTCCAGCAAGAAAGATGATCTCATGAGGAACTCTGAAGTCCCTCTAACACATTCTATTTATTAAAAGCCCTATTTCTATGGGCATAAAAACAGAAGACACCACTTTATTGCTCTTCAGCCAGCCAATGTGTAACCCAAATATTTACTCTTGGCTTTTCTCTCACTACAGCCCCTTGATTTGTAGCGTCACTGTTTCATCTTGTTGTCCCCAAAACACAGTCCCACTCAGTCCCAGATCACCAGCAATGTAATTGGTGTTACTTGGTACATCAGTCCCTTGGAAAACCTCACTTTGCACAGCATGCTTCTGCTACCGCAGTGCTGTGCACCACTGTTTCAGGGAAGGGCCTTCTGTTATCTTGATAAACAAAATGGCAATCAAGGTGGCTGGCACTTTGTCTTACCAGTGTAGGAGGGTTCAGTATAACCCAGAACCCTTCCCAGAGATGAGCAATACTCCATAGCTCAGGGGAGTGTGAGAAGCTGAGCAGCAGGAGGGCTGGAACGCATCCTGACCGAGACAAACACCAGAAACACTATTTGTTCACAAGTAGGAACCAAAATAGATCCTGAACTGGATCCAGACCCACCTACGACAGCGCAATCAGAAAAAAACAAAGAAGGTTTTAAATGAAATTTACAGCTATTTTAATAATTTTCCCCTCCCCACACAACTGTTTTCCACATTTACTACTCTGTACCATCCATGTGCACAAAAACCAACGCCAAGAGCTCTCCTTTCTCTTTCCTCTCCTTTGCTCTTTCCTCTGGATCCCCTGGCTCCTTTTCTCAGCTGGAAAAGCTGAGAAGAGGATGTAAGCAGCACACAGCACTTGCTAAAAGTGGTCTTCCTTTGTCAGCAGATGAAAAAACATCTCTTTTTCTTATGGCCACCTGGACTAGTCTGTTACCCTTCGAGTGACTTGGGCTTCTCACAGGCAGCAGAAGACCTAACTGAGCAGCAGGCAGAGGAGACAAGAAAGTCTCCTGGTAGCAGCTAAACAGAAAAGATGGAGGGTCCTAAAGGGAAACTGGATTAGACACTGAAAACTGTGAACAAGACAGACGTGGCCCAGAAGAAACAGCATGCTCTCCGCACCCTGGAAGTGAAGTAGCCCCTTGGTCCCGAGATGGAAGACTTTGGGGAAAGAGAGGAAGTCATCATTATGGTTGCTGTCATCTCCTAAAAGCCAGAAAAAATAGGAAGGCTGCATTCAGCACTGCGCATCACAGATGCTCCTGTCAAGCTGGATTGTCTCCAGTCCCATTTTCCAGCTGGATTCAGGCTGGTGACTATTCAGAGAAAAACAGGGAAACACAGACCCTGCCCAAACCCTTCAGCGAGAGCCTGCATTGCACCGCAGCATGTCCTCCTCACAGCTCGGGCAAAGGCTCTGTCCTTCTCCTAGGACGCATGACAGTTTTGAGAGGTTTCTATCAGTAGGTGGCTCAAAGCTTGAGTACAGATTCAAGAAGAGCAAGCTACTCTGTGAAAGTACCTGTAAGCAGTGGGAACATGCAATTAATGGCATGAAGCAGACCTGAATTTAATCTGGAGTAGAAATTAAACACGCCACTTTGATTGAGTGCAGATTGCTAGAGCTGCTCTCTTTGCCATTTAAGTTTCACATGCAGTTTTTTCAACAAACCATCTACTCATCTCTGGGGTTACCCCTTCCACGCACTACGTCTACAGAACAGATTTAAGTATTCCTGCTGTTGGGCCACTTCCTTGCACCCACAGCTGCAATCATGTATATTTGCACTAACAATTTAATCACATCGCACTGATTTGTCATAAGCAATCACTTATTGTTACTAATAATGTTCTCATTGATTGGTTTGAATGGAACAATTGACAGTGATTGAAGGTCAGACTGACATGGCCAAGCTGAAACATCAGTAAAATTATACAGGTTTTCTTCCCATGCATGTACTGTAAATTATTTTGAAGGTGATTCATATGAGCTTACAATGAAGTCTAAGAGTATAATTGTCTTTCATTACTATGCAAATTATGCGAAAAAAAATCTAAGATCTAGTCCTATTGATGATATACTGCTTTATCTTCTTTTTCCTCTGACAATTCACATCTGCAGCATACAGAAGTTAGATTATTATCTATACCATTATTACCTCAATTTACTTTTCAAGGTGGTAGTTGTGTTTTTTCGTAAAGCAGCTATTTTGACATACTGTACTTAGAAGCCATAGAATTCAAAGCCAAAAGACAACAGTGACTTCAACTTTCTCCACGCACTTTCAAGGCAGTGTTTAAAACTTTAAAAGTCTGATGGGTGACTAAGATAATTATACTAAACTTGGAAAGAAAACAGATGGCATAAACCAGGCAAATGAGATATATACCAGAAATAGTTATCAACTGAAAGAATAATGCAGCAACATTTTTTTTTTTAAAGATGCTTTCTGAAATAGATTAACCATCATATATTATTTTCCACTTACGGGCTCGAGCCTGAGCATGTTCAGCATCTACTGAGTTACCCAAGAACATATCCTGTGTTTTACAGCTGTAGACTCAACTACAGTCATGATTATTTTCTTTAAGAACATTTCAAGTATCAATGTTGCAGATTACTTACCAAGCAGCAAATCACAGCTTACCCTGTGCGTAAGTCACTTCTGAAAATAAAGTTGTCACAGCTATCCATTAGAACAGATAACGCTTTATGTTAATCTTTCATGGGGTAACATGCTTTGACCACAACTAGTGCAACTGCAGAACTCAGTGTGATTTACTGAAGACCATACACAAAAAAGGCTCTAAGAAGTAGGCCAAAAATCAAAGGGATGAACAAAACCAAAAGCCGCTTTATCCAAAATGCTTTTGCCCTTCTTCAAACAAATAAAGACGGGATCTAAAAGTTGCAAATTTAAGTAAAACGGAATTTAAATCTCATATGGATATATACATGAATGTTCAGAAAAAATATCATTGCTCCAAGTATAGTTGTCTTCTGCAGGAACAGTCTCCCCCAGCGTATACCACATTTCAGCAACACAGATTTTGAAGTGTGGCTTGTATTAACTAAGATCAATTGTGAGAAAAATCGCTGTAATAATGAACTTCTATTTAGTTCATCCACATTATCATCCTAGCTGCATCTGCATTTTGAGAGTGCAGCTGAGATTTTGTCAACAGGGAATTTTTCACCTAAGCCCTTATTTTGACATGTTAAAACATGTAATTCATATTGTTTCCAAAGACTCACTCCCAACTTATAGCTCCCTGCTTTCACCCCTTAAACCTTGGTGGACAAACAGTATTGTGGGACCAGAGAACTACTGACCCTCTACAAACACCAACTGAACAGTGAAATGCCTAAAGAGAAAATCTCATATGTGAAACTCAACGGTGAGTAACAGCCCACGGACAGGAGGATAAAGGCCCCGAGTGGTGACTCACCCTAAATCCACCCCAGCGCAAGGCAAGGGCACAGCAGGTGATGCTGGCTAGAGGAGTTTGATCAGTTACGGCCGACGCATTTCATATGGCAATCACAACAGCAAAAAATAAAATCAGCCTGTTGACAGACGTTACCCAAATAGGAAAGAGGCTCCATTCATCAGATAATTTGTTTATCATGAACAATTGTAAGAGATCACCCGTACTGCTGATTGAATTCTGCGAAGCTACTGTCCCAGCGAATGAAAAAACCTAAATACTATTGCACGAGTAACCTGCTTTCTGCAAGCAAGGGCAGCCTACNAAGAGGCTCCATTCATCAGATAATTTGTTTATCATGAACAATTGTAAGAGATCACCCGTACTGCTGATTGAATTCTGCGAAGCTACTGTCCCAGTGAATGAAAAAACCTAAATACTATTGCACAAGTAACCTGCTTTCTGCAAGCAAGGGCAGTCTATGAAAACCAGCACAACATTTGTGCCTTCTGCTCATCTTCAAAACACACTATTGAAGGAAGAGACACACCCGAGTGCTACGTGAGGTCTTGTGATTTTGCCCTTGTTGGAAAGACATTTGTTTATTTATTAAAAGAATAGTTACTAGTATTTTAACTGTTGGGTTTTTTTTAAATAAAGCTTGTTTCCCATCAACTGTTCTAGGTTTTATTTCAGAGTCGAGTCTGACCTGCTCAAGCAAAAAAACTGACTTCAATTAAGAGCTTTGCCTCAGTAAGGACCACTGCTTTCAGTCCTGAATTATTTAAAGCTGAGAAACTGCAGCTCAGGAGCATTTTACAAAGCTTTTGAAATTATAAAAGAGGTAGAAGAAACACCTCGCCCAAAACACAGCTCTTAAAGATGCTTACTTACCCCAAAAGCCAGTGGTTCAAGGGAACCATTGTGCTACCAGCCTAGGAAGGCAACCTTTTCCTCTAAAATATCACCCAGCACCCACAAATTCTCAGTTAGTTAACAGTGTTTTCCATGGTATTTTAATGTGCTCACGCATGGCTGTCGATTGTCTCAGCCTTGCTGAGATTGCTTCAGGGGGAGCTACTGACATCTGATACCAAGGACAATTTCTGGAGCAAGGAAGATTGTTTTTTTTCCCCGAGGATCTACATTACTTCCAGGAACGAGCTGGGTTTGGAGGCTTAAAAAACAGCATGCCAGTTCTGCTGATATGGGACAGCACACGAAGGTAACTTGTACGTACTCTCACTTCCCCAGGGATAGTTCCCCACTCGGGAACTAGCATACATGTGATTTGCCCTTGTTCAGTGACTCCTCTGACTCCAGGAGACTGTTGTAATATTATTTATGCTTCTTAGTCCTCAAAGCTTTTTTTAATCCAGCTTAGGTGTGACATCTTGGGGCCAGGTGAATAGTGGGGTGGAAAAAAAACATGTATGCACTCTGCAGCAGGTCTTATCTTCTGCAATTCAGGCTTGATTTGAGTGTGCAGTCGGATGGAATGAGCTCATTCAATATCTCAAAGATCAAGGACTTGGTAAATCCCAAATGCGAACACGTGACCACTTTGAATAAGGATGGCTGCCTCCCTGTGCACTAAGCACAACTACATCTTCATTTGAACTCTGCTCACATACTAAACTCCATCCAGATTTAGTTTCAATTTTCCTTTTTGCCACAGGTAGCAAGTTGGCTCTCGCACACGTTGCTGAGGAAGTCACAGGCATTAAAAAAAGGGACCTGATTTCAACTATGTCCATTATGCAAATGCAATTAAGGTACATTATCTTCATTTGGTTTAAAACCTTTAAAACACCTTGAGCAACAAGCCTAATTATATTTTCTTCGTCATGTCTTGAGTTTCAAACACTCCTTGCTTTAGTGTAAAAAAAAAAAGGACTAACAAACAAGCAGAAAACCTTGCCGTCAATATGTCTCAGATAAACAGTAATAATCTTTTACGCTTATTTTGCCCATTCATCCCAAGGAAATGCTTTACAAAGTGTGAAGCCAAGATCATTTTACCTACCTCTGGGATGGAATGTCGCAACAGTTTAATCACACAGCAACACCACGCAACATTTTAGGATCAGGCACCAAGAACAATACTAACTCTAATTGAAATTACTGGGGGAATTAAGGCATGCAGAATATAATTACCCATACTGGACTTTGGCCAGTGCAAACTGGAGTACAAGCCAGGACATGAAGTCCAGCCACCTAGCTCCTGCCAGAAGTGCCATGAGATCTTTAATGAATACAAGTGGCAAGATCCCAGAGTGTTGCATCCTATATAACACGGCCTTTTAAAGACAAAATAGCCACTGAACAAGCTCCAATTTTAATGTGGCTCTAGTGCTGAATTAAAAAAAATATATATATCTTGCATCAACTACTAAATACAAACAACATTCTCATAAAAATACCAGCTAAGTACTGATTTGGCAAACTTCAGCGTATTTAAGAACTACGCACTAAGCATTATACCAAATTCTAGACAAAATGTAATAAACCTCTTTAAACAAACTTCCCTGGGCCTGAAGAATGTCAACATGATTCTTTACCGTGGAAATAAATCT
>RSEF01000008.1:29570880-29590342 GCA_003993805.1 Himantopus leucocephalus | reverse complement strand
TGTTTTCTGGCGGAGCACAGCACTCCCTTACTCAAGCAGCCCGTTCCCTTTGGGGCAGATCGCCCCGTCGGCGGCATGGGGAGAAGGTACTGGAGTCGAGGGAAGGCACTGGAGTTGTACGGTTGGGACCCAGGGCAGGGTCCCATCTTTGGCACTTCCGGCACAGTTTATTGTAACCAGAAGCATCACCCACTAATTAATCAGATCACTCTGGTTTTAAGCGGTCAGCTCTGAAGTAGGAGATGTGGCTTCATAACAGAGATAATGTTTGTCTGGTTTTGTAGATGTCCTTGGGATCTAAATCTAAAAAGAGTGCTAAGCATTATTGTTATTAAAGCAACAAAACACGTCCTAGTAGCAGATACAAAGGAGTGATTCTCAAAGCACCGAAAAGCATTAAAATAAGGTCACATTCCTCAGAGTCCCATGGGATCTCAAATACAGATGCTGTGAGTAGCTAGCAACTAATTAGTTGCAAGCAACTAATACATCGCGCAGCGCTAAAAGATACAGATACACAAACATATCCTCATGTATACAGACAGAGTTTGATTGTGTTTTTAAATATTTCATGTTGCAGGCCAATTATCATAAGGGAACTGATACGTAAAATTGCCAAATTCTTAATTATGCTGTGTTTTCTTCAACTCATTTCCATGTTGACCATGCAACTCTGTGCAGCCTTAAAACAATTCATCAGTTACAGTAAAATGAAGTTCAACGACGGTGGGGGGCCTAATGCAAGAATAAAATCCCTGGCTGAATTCTCTGCTATGAAGGATCAAATATATATATATATATATAAAAATATATATATATAAAGTGTTTTTTAATAAAATAACGGACTAGCAGGCATTTTTTGCCAATTTATATGTATCTTGTCAAACTTCTATTTTGTCTTCTCCCCCATTCTACCTTCCTCCATGTGAAAATATTACCTCAGTGTCGGCGGAAGTAAGCCCGGCAGAGCCGGCGGAGCGCCCGCCCTGCACAGCCCTGGCCGACGAAGCTGCCACCCCCCGGGTCCTGCGGTCCAGCGATGCCCCGACCCAGCGTGTGCCGTGACCCAACCTGTGCAGCCCGAGAGCCCTTCCCAGAAGGACTCACTAGGTTGGCGTTCATTTGCAATGGAAACCATGCCGTACGGTTAACTGGTGGACAAGACAGCTTTAGGAACCGCAGACACCAGCCACCTTAAAATCTTGCAGCTTAAAATGATGTGAAATACAACCGTGTGAGCAGAACGGCCGAGCTTATTCCTGAGACCCCGCTGCCGGCAAAGGGCAGCCAGGCTTCTCCTCCCCAGCCAGCATTCCCAAGTGCATGACGGCTCTTACTTTCCCCCTAAGCCCTCTCATTTCTTCTCCCCCTCCTCTGCGCCTACCCTTCTCACACCTCCTTTTTCATGCCTCTTTACCCGCCACTCTGCTACGCCTGAGACAATTTCCATTGCCTTGTGTCCTTCCCCAGTGGCCTTGTTATCTTCTTCCCATCCTCCCCCTCAAGACTCCCTGTGTTCAGCCAGCCCTCTGCTGAGGATCTGCACTTTGCACCCAGAAAAAGTGGATAACATTTACAAAAGGATATAAATAACTCCCGTGCTAAAGCTTTATTGACTTTCAATGGGATTTCAGATCCTTGTGGGTTTGTCTCCCTTTTTTTTTCTCTCCCCCCCCTTTTTTTTTTCCTCTCCACATCACCATTTTTTAATGGTACTGGTGTAGTTACAGTGGGATAACGTCCCTAGTACGGGATCAGCTATACGTATGCTTATATTGACACAGTGGATTTCCACATAGGACAAGATATAAGCTGTGAGTATAAATCCCATATATGCCAAGTTATATATCTGATCTGCAGTGGAAGTTGCCGTAACACAGAGGGTGAAAGGGATCTGACCCATAAAGGACCAGCCTATCGTTACAAAATCCACATTTACAGGGAACCACATCACTGAAGTACTGCATGCTATCACTGGATAGAGGAGAAACTTGGGGGTTTTCTCCCCAAAACAGTGTAAAATATAATATCCATACTACTTCATCAGGGTTGGGAATGAATATATTGCCTACTGTTAGCTGAGTAAGTTCATGGAAAACATCGCTTGTATTTTTTATTAAATACTGTATATGCCACTGATGACTTTCTATTTTCACATTATTCTATGTCAAAAAGACAAGATTAAATCCCTCAGTAAAGCTACTGACAAAAAGGTCAAGTGCATTTCTTTAAAGACACCCAAAAAATCTATACTTGTAACATATGCAGAGTTCCTGCTTTCTCCCCCTCTTAAACACTTCTGCAAAGTAATCATCGGTCTTCAGTCCTTGACAAAGGGGGTCACATTTAGAAACCTTTCCTGGTGTTTGCTTATCCTTCCTCTGCTCTTCATCCTCACTTGCCCAAGAAACCTTCAGCATCACAGGTGTCCAAGACAAACCCCACACAGTGCACGAACAAGAAACGATGCGAGTACTGTACAGCTTCGCCCAAAATTGAAACCTGCCTCTACATTTTACAGCCTTCAAATCGTGTAGCACTAATAACACAGCAGCTAACCCGGGTGGAACGAACACGAGAAAGAGAAGAATTCTTTTTGCAATTTGGAAAATTATAGGATCTTTTTTCTTTTTTATGTGCGGGGTTTTTTTAAGATAACTGAAATTGTTCAAGCGTAATGGAAAGCGACCTCTGTCAGGTGAATAATTTTCTGAAAACCCTTTAAAACAATAGGCTTTTCTCTTCTTCACAAAAGGTAGTTATCCCATAATTGGCATGTAGACATGGAATCGGTATTTGCCAGCCATAGAAGTTTTGTCAAATAAATTCGGTATGTCAGGTGCAACCGTGAATCTCTCGGATGATTATTATTTAGTTGTTTAGCGCTGACAGTGCTGTGCCCACTATCTGCACCGAAACAGCCTTATAAAGAAAAAATTCTCATTTACGGAAGGGCCAAAACTGGGAACCAAAATATCCAACATCCCCTCCTAAGGCTACCTGAGAGATTTATTCTTGTCTTTAAATATGCAACTCTCTGCTTCAGTCTCTTATTTATTTATAATAAGACAGTGGTAATACTTAACACACACGTAAGAGTAGAGACGCTTGAAATGTAATGTGTTCGTTGTGACCTTCAGCTGGGAGGAACTACAGAAAAACAACAAATTAATATTCTTTGCTGTACTCTCGTGCTTTCTGCTCATGAGCAGTCTGTGCTCGTGTGCTTTATATAGAATTTAAGTTTGTTCACACAAAAGAGCCAATAATGGAGAAAATCAAAGCTTCACTTAATAAAACTTACTTTGATGTCACTACATTTTCCTTCCATTAACCTTTCAACTGCCATGGACATTCTGCCTATGTGCATTCATTTGTCCGGCTAAGTGGAAAATTGCTGGCAGGGTAAGATCTAAAAAGAAACCATCAGACGAGATAAAAAGAGAAGATTTATGAAAATCTGCTTCATAGCTCCATGCACTAGAGCACTATAAACTGAAAACTTTGCAAATTAGTGTGTTATTTATGGCCTTCAACTTCCATGTCAGCAAAAGCCATCATACCTGTAGAGTTAAAATTCTTGGAAACAAAAGTTCATGCCCAGCACCAGAGATGACCACGTGAGGCACAGCACTCTTGAAATACAGGTGACGATGCGCTGCTTTTCTTTTAATCTGATGCCTGTTACGGGATTCATGGGTGGTAAAAAATAAAAATCATGGAGACACAAGAGGAGACTACAATGCTCCTCAGGAGATTTATAGTTGGATGTAGCTTTGCCCAGTGGCATTTCCTTTGTTCTTCAGGTACTTCTCAACCTCTATAGCCCTCATTCCTGGGTGCCGGAGTGCTCTGCCCCATCGGACATCTCTCCTGCAATGTAACGACTCCACATTAGCCAATGGGAATATTACTGTCGGCTGAACCGACCAGGCTCCAAGCACAGATCCATGCACAGCCCAAAGTTGGGGAGATGGCATTTTGGTTCAAGCCACCATCAAATACAGTTGTTTACTAATACAACCCAATAAATCAACGTTACACCTGCACCCCCGACTCTGCCTCTATGAATCAGTGTGATGCAATTGTAAACACTGTCTGCCGCTTCATTTTTTTTCCTTGGGGAGATGGTGCACTCGTCAATGTGCTTGGCTTTTTAAGCTTGTTGCCTTCTCTGCTCAGCAGGCTGCCCTTTAACATGCTCCATCTGGCAGATCGGTGGTGACACCCTTCCCCCCCTACGTGCTGGTAGGCTTGTGACGGCAGGCTTTGGGACGCCCTTCCTCCCATCGCTTGCCTCGAGCCAGCAGAAGAGCAGCCTGCTACTCCCTATTAATTTTCCAGTGGGGAGAAACGTCTTGGGGCTCCCTTCCGAGCGCATTCTGCTGCTCATAAGCTGGCTTCCGCCTCACACAAAAATTAACTTTGCCTCCGTAGGGTTTTTAAACAAGCTTCAACCCACGTTTTTCTCTAGATGCCTCAGATCTGCTCACCTTCTAATCTACCTTCCAGATTCTGTCCAGGCAGAGACAATCTACCACGGGTGGGGGTGGGGACACACAATTAACCCATTTCATCTGCTACACCTCCACCCCTACCACCCCATCCTTCTGTTTGGAAAGGATTTTTTCCTCTTTTCCAACTGTTCTGCAGATTAAAATGGGTTTACTTCCTAAATCAGTCACATCCATCTCCCATTTCTCCTTTTTAGTGTATTATTTCCAGAGTTTTCACGTTAGAGTTCATTGGCTCCATTTACTTGTTTTCCTTTAAGCAAGCAATGCTGCATCACTCACCATCTGAGTATTCAGATTCTTTATGATCCTTTTCCAATAGCGTTTTCGTTTCCGTTTCAGTGAAGAGACATCAAATCGTACAAAGCTTCACCAAACAAAAGTGCAACGACAAACTGTACCGGGAGTTCACACCTCGTCGTGCAAATCCTCCCTAGCAAACCCAGCCTCATCGCTTTCACAAGAACTGCTTGAGTACAGCGAAGACGGGTATGGAAAGACATCTAAAAAGATAACAGAAAGTCAACAGAAATCTTTGGGACACATAATGGAGTGAAGGCCAACCCCAGTGTGAGTTTCATATTTTTCGCCTGCGGCTGACAGCTAGCACTTTCCCANTTTCACAAGAACTGCTTGAGTACAGCGAAGACGGGTATGGAAAGACATCTAAAAAGATAACAGAAAGTCAACAGAAATCTTTGGGACACATAATGGAGTGAAGGGCAACCCCAGTGTGAGTTTCATATGTTTCACCTGCGGCTGACAGCTAGCACTTTCCCAAAAATTACAAGGGGGAATAATTGGAAGTTTGCTCCAATTCTTTCTTCAGCCGTAATAAACAACTTCGGAAAACGGTCAAGAGCTGCGACAGGGTAGAAATAAAAGACGTCGTAGGGCCAATCTTCAGCTTAAGAGCGTATGAAAGCACAGGCAGCCCCACAAAATCTCTCTGTTCACTACAGTGAAGAAGCGGTGGGTAATTTATAAGGGCGACACGTTTGCCACTGAAATCACAGAAGTTTTGAAGAACTGGCTGTTCAATATTTGGAGTCAGAAAGCTGTTTCTGCTATGGACTGCCCTAGTGGTAACTAATGAAAAAAAACCAGAAAACCGTAGACTTCAGCCTGTCAAAGAGACAGCCGTGACCTTAATTTGCCACAGACATCTTTGATGAGTATGAAAGTATTTCCCTCAAATATCTTAGAAGGACAGCACACTGCCTAATGAGCTAGAGGTCTCAAACCCACAGGCACCACAGTAATTACAAAGGGGTATTTAATTATCTAACCCTGGCATCTAAAGAATTAACAAACCTTGATAATGAAAGGAAACCGGAGAGGAAAGAAGAATTCATCATCTAAGCCACAAAACGCTGGGAAAATCACTATAGAGACAGATTTCAATAGATTCATATCTGGTATTTCTAAAAGCTTACTGTGTACTAAAATGCCAGATGTTCACACATTATGGTTGTTATTACTGTTAACAGCATTAATTGGGAGAGAGAGAAAGTTAATCCAATTTAATTCAGGAAACTAAGTAGAGAAATATAGAAGAAAACAAATGGAAGTCTGTAACAAAGACAGATACCCAATATTTTGGCAATCTGCACATTTCATACACTATTGGCACAGCCTTTCCAGAAGTGGCCAAACAAGACGAACATCCCCCTCTAGGAACTCTCTAATTTACATTTGTTCACCACGAGGAACCGCAGAATAAATAAAATAAACCAACTCCTGATGTTCAGGGCCCTGTGTGGCCTCTTCTCGCAGCCATGACGGAGCTTCGTGCGTACCTCCGCATTGCTTCACTGGCATTATTTATTTCCTTTCCAGGGAACCTTCTGCCTTGTCAATGGCAGAAAACCACTGGTTACTTGAATTTCAGCGCACCATCAAAAATAGAAGGCACTATTACATGTAGACCCTGTCTCCTTGCAAATGTATGCAAATGCATGTGTATAACAAAGCAATTTACATCTGCCCAAAGCCTCAAAGTGAGTGTATTTGCTTTGATCAGAGCTTAAAATGGGATTTATCTGTAGGGCATAAAAACAATGTTTGCCTTAAAGAAAACAGCAGTGGCTTTAGATCGCTGCAATGAGGCTGTTCTGTTCATTGTGGCATTGCTGTTTGTAATGCTGCTAAGGTTGCGTGAGCATTTCCCGTATAATCCTCTGTATCCAGCAGCTTATAGCTTGCCAGGGAAACGTCTCTCTAACTTACCCCTAGCGTGTAAGACATTAATCTATCAGCTAGCCTTTTATTTCCTCACCAAATTATTAAAAAAAAACCCCAAACACACATATTCCTTTACAAATTACATTTTATTATTAGCATCTGCTGCAATTTTTGCAAGAAGCAAGCTTATCATGGAACCCCAGAATGGCTTACGTTGGAAGGGACCTTAAAGATCATCGAGTTCCAACCCCCTTGCCATGGGCAGGGACACCTCCCACCAGCCCAGGTTGCTCCAAGCCCCATCCAGCCTGGCCTTGAACACCTCCAGGGATGGGGCAGCCACAGCTTCTCGGGGCAACCTGTTCCAGTGCCTCACCACCCTCAGAGTAAACAGTTTTTTCCTAATATCCATTCTAAATCTCCCCTCTTCCAGTTTGAAGCCATTCCCCCTCGTCCTATCACTACATGCCCTTGTAAAAAGTCCCTCTCCCAATTATCTCAAGATGTTTTAAACCAAGGCCAAACAAAGCTAAGTTTCATCGGGAAAACATTCGTCTAAAAATAAAGGCCAGTAAACATATAAAGTACAAAAAAGAAGGTGCCTGTGATGCACTGTTTGGTTCACTGAACAGCTGCTGCCCTTAAAAAGAACCCAACAGTGCAAATATTAAGTAGCCCACGGAATTTTTCCTTCAAATTCTGTCAACAGAAAGAGACACAGCTAATGGTAAGTGAATAATCTGAAAAAAATCCAGAAATCAGTGATGATGTGATAACTGGCATGGAGATTCCCAAAGAGATTTTCTCATCTGCCACAATAGGGAATCCTTCTGCAATGTCCAAGAAACATCAGTGAATTCGTCCTACTGACGGAAGTCCAGCCACAACTCTTGGAAGATGTGTTTCAGCTGACAGATACTTTGGAAAACGTGGGCTATTCTGCAAGTCAGCCAGGAGGAGAGTTAAGTTTTAACAAGAAGTCACGCAATTAAGTCCGTTAAAGAACTTTTCATGCTGTTACCAAACGTAAACTAAAGGACGTAAACCTGTTTCCAGGTGTATGCGTTGAAGTTGCTGAGAGCTGCTCAGAAAAAACCCCTACATTTAATAATTTTATACTGCATATTATCCAGATGCAAACGGGAACAGAAGACTCTCATGATAAGAGGTATTCAGTGTCAGCTGGTGTTTTTGTCTTCAGCGCTGGAAGTGTATTTCATTCACCGTAAGCATCACAACAGAAGGGGTGACGCTCAGCACCGGGATGGCACCCAGGTAAACCTGCTGCCCGCCAGCAGTTATAACCCAAGGGCAGAATTTTGTCCCGTAAATATGAATCCATTCATTAGCGTTTCTAGCATCATCTGCATTTTGCGTGTTAAGGATGTTATTATAAAGAGGGAGTCTCAGCTAGTGCTTAGTTAACTCTGTGCAACTGTTTCCCATGCATACAGGAGAAGACTGCTCACAGGCAGGAAATGGTAATTGCATATTCATAAGTACCTCAACACACAATTAATTGCTGAGTGGTGAAAAAGCAGTCATGAATAGAAAAGATTTCTACTTTAACACTGAACAAAATACATATTAAGCACACGCTTTGCGCACGTTACATCACCAGTATACTTGGCTTCACACCTGCCACAAACTCATCATCGCATCAGAAATCCAAAAGCTTTAGTTGCTTAATAAAAAAGAGATTTAGTGTGTCCTTCTTCATTTACTACTACTCCAATCACATTAGATCTTGAACTAACTCCTAATAAGCAGAGATAAGTGTTGGATTTTCTCTTTTTGATGTTTTCTTGAAGCACTGGCAAAGTGCACAGTAATAGGCTGCAACATTATCATATTGCTTCCCACTTAGTCATTCAAATAACTCAGCTAGAACCTAGTAAAGACAAGTCTTCTGATGGCTTTGACACTTCCATTTTCACTTTCTCAGTTTTGATGCTTCTCATCATTAAATTAACTGTACTCTGCAATTGTTGTTAAATGACTACCAGCAACAGAGCCAAGGAAAATGACTCAATTTTTGTATTGACCTTATAAATCCATTTAATTGGCACGCGTTTGTCAGGCCAGATGAGTTTCTGTTGGATCAAAAACCACATCCAAATACGTGAAACCACAGTATCTTTCCTTCCAATCATACTTGGCCCATACACCAGCTTTCTCAGGTTTTCACAGTCAGATTTCCTGTAAAGTTTAACAATCTGCGTGAATGCACTGTCCAGCGTCAGTATCTTGACGTTAGTTTCTGAATGTCCAAATCCTTCGTTATACTTAGGATCTAGTTTTAACCATATAGCTAGAAAATGTATTTGTATTGAATTTATATTGCTCCTAAATTAATGCATACAAGGAAAGATGTTAGCATCAAGATTTAGCACTTTTTAACCTTGAAGGTATGCCATATAATAGGTATTGATTTTATCTTTTTTATTACTCAGAAAAAATAATAAAATATGTCTGCTGGTGAACTGTTATACGACAGAATAAATGGTTAGCAGTGTATGTTATAAAATAGCACGGTGACACCACGTATGTTTGCTTTAAAAGCTTATTATAAAAATCAATGATGATATACATCTTGGTTAGGCTCATTTTTTCTAATTAAAGAGACAGTGTCAAAAAGAGGTTTTCAGTAGTTCAAGCTGTAATTCTTATTTCTCTTAATCATCTGTAATATTTTCTCTTACCGAGGAGGCCTTGCAAATAATATTACTCTATAAAATTTTGTTCATTTCCACTCAGAAGTAATTCTGTATGTGGCACTGAGGTTAATGTTGTTCTTTTATGTACGCTCATCATAACGTGCAATGCTTCAGATTAAATCCTCTGGTTTTCCTAAGCAGACTCTAAGGGTGAAATTCTGATCGCCTTTAAGTCAAAGAAAAATTTCCATTCACCCCAACAGAGCCAGATTTTACACCCTGAAGGTACAAAAGCTGCTTCTCTCTCCTTCACGAATGCAAGGAGAAACCAAGGGGAATAACTCAGTGGAAAGCAACATAAAAGAAAGCTGGCAGGTTCTCCTCTCTAAAGGGATCCCTCCCAGCAAAAGAGAAAAGAGAAATACCTCGGGAGAAATGCGGTGCTCTTCCCATCTCTTCTGAAAGTGTATGGAGGCAGAGTCATAGGACAGATTTAATTTTTACCTTAAGTGATTAAGGTGATCTTCAAGGTTTTAGAAGCCTGCACTGGCACTCAAACACGGCTCATCTCAAACTCACAAAATACCCCTGTGGTGCAGCCCTATCTGTTGCTACGTCTCTCAGCATTCTGCAGGAGTTCCAGGATCCAGCTTTTAGAGACAGGGTTCATTTATATCCCTGTTGGTAGTTAACAGGTACATAACTTTTATAAAAAGCCCTTCCTGTACCTTAAATATCCTTGAAACATTTTTGTTGGTAGTTGCCCCTTTTAAGCTGATTGGTCTTCAATCAAAATGAAATATATCAAAACTATTTTGTTATTCACCCAGAAAATTCACTTTCAGACACAATCATCTTTCTTTCCTGAATTCCACCTAATTTGTTAACCTGTTTCTATTATCGAACTACCTGTAGATGAATGCTGTATTCCAAGGCAGAAAAAGGGTCTTTGCAGAGAGGGAACATTACCTGTCTGGCTCCCAGACAAAACTTCATTGGCGTTTCTTGAATCTATTTTAATTTGCAAGCTTGGACATTCATAATGCCCGACTCATTAAAGATCTCTGCATAAAACTGACTATCGGACACACATCCTCAGCAAACGTGTGGGTGGTACTAAATTAAGGGGAGGGGTCAACACAAACAGCAGAGCTTCAATCCAGAGGGGCTTTGATAAACCTGGAAATGGAGCAAACAAACCTGATGACCTTCAACAAAGAGAAATGAGAAGTCTAGCAGTTGCCGTGAAGTCTAGCAGTTGCCACAGACTAATCCCATGCATGAGCACAGGCTGGGAATCACCCGGGTGAACAGCAGCTTTGTCAAAAGAAGACCTGGAGGTTTCAGTGGGCAGCAAATGCAATAGAACCCAACAGTGGACATCCACCACAAGTAAGGGGAACCACAACATGAGCTACATCAGGAGTCCGGGGAAGAGCCCTCTTGGCATAATGGTGAGGCCACTCCTGGAATATCATGTTCACTTTTGGACCTCCCCATTCAGGAGTGATACTTGGAAGCGGTCAAAGGACAACAAAACTGCTATCAAGATGGGTCAGTGAGCTACAAAACAGACCTGCATGGACAGCCCAAGGGAGCCAAAATTGTTCATCTAGAAACTAAGAATGGACCTAGTGGCAGTTACAACTCCTTTAAAATCTAACACAAAGATAATTGCCAAATTCTCATTGGTATGGGCAGACACTACAAGAGGAGCAACAGCCACAAAACCAGGCAGGAAGTTCAGACTGGTCATTTGAGAAAGCAGCACGGGCACACATTACAAGAGAGGCTGTCAAATCTCTGTCCTCAGAGGATTTCAAGACTTGGCTTGACCAAGTCATGGCTGACCTGGCTAGTGTTTGTGATCATCCCACTTCAAGCAGGAGGTCGAACTCAAAACCTCAAGACTTCCTTCCCGACCAGCACTTCAATGATTTGAATATTACTTTTGTATGGTGTCCTCTGTAACTCCTCCATTTTCATACCATTTTCCACATATCGCTTCTTTTGAGTGTTCAGGTGGTGAAATGCAAACTATTCTAGAGAAACAAAGGTGAAGCCATGTCAAAGTCTCCTGCCCGCACTTCTAACCTGTCCCCATCTGCTTGTATAATTGTTTTTCTTCCCCATTGAGAAAGGCATTTTTAAATTTTCCTCTTTTTTAACTCTCTTCCTTTTCCTTTTCAATTCATTGCTATGCATGCCACAAAACGCATAGAAATGCCTGCAACAGAAAAGGACCTTCTCTTACAAGTCAATCCATTCCTGTATTAAGCCCCAGCCTTCCTCCTTTCAAGAAACAGCAGCCAACAGAGCCAGTATGTGGTCAGACCCCTCACTGTCTTTTTAGTGTCTTTAGTTTCCGCTCAGCTTCTGAAAAGGAAAGCGGATCCTGATCAAGGGGACTAGAGAGAAAAGCCAAATGCAGTTCTCTATCGCCTCAGACTGCCTTAGCCCTCCTGAGACCTCGGTATCAGGCAAGAAAGGCAGGAGCTTAAGAAGCCTTCCTTTTTCATCTAGTTTCCACTTTCCTGTCTCCCCATATTCTTTAGATATCAGTCTGACAACACAGATAAGTCAAGTGACCTAGACAGACCTCTCAGATACATTTGGATCTCTGGAGAGACCCAAATGGGAACAAAGAAAGTGCTATCCCAATTGTCTTAAGGATACCTCCTATGAAAACGTAAACCACAGACGATGCTTCATTTTGCATTACTACCATTTCATACTACTCTCAGGTTACCATATGGGTCGCACTCAGGAAGCTCTTACAATAAAGTCTCGCTAAATCATATTATACACACAAATTAATACTCCTTTGAGAGTATAACGATGAAGAGTATAAAGGCAGCAGGTTAACAGACATAATTTTAAAATACCAGGTCTTATAGCAGTATTTTACCGTTTTTTGAACAAAAGCGTACCTGGTGGGATACACGGAATCATCTTGCAAAAAGCATAAAGGTATTTGCTTTAGAATCAAAGACACAGGGAATCTGTCTCTTTATCCTTGGCTGAGCTTCAACTACTTGACTTAACCTCAGCTAGCACCACAGTGTCAGCTCATAACCCATCTCCCCTTACTCCATCTCCTAAATCTGAACATTCTTGAGGCAAAATTCACAAGTGCCGAGGGCTTGGAGAGTCTCAGGAACGGGCAGTGCTGTCATTAGGCCTACAAGCCATGTTTCAGCGCGTACTTTGTACGTTCTGAGAGCTTACTTCCTCCTCCTGCTCTTAAATCTTGGTCGAGAAAAGATTGCGACTAGGAATGATGAAGTGTGTGAACTAAGGGGATTGTAGTGTCCTTAAAAGAAGAAAGAGAAAAAAATGGCACGGCATTCTTTGCAATTGTTATCAACAGCCATCCTTTGTGCTTGAGCACTCGCTAAAGCATAAAGTAACTGCAATACATCCCATCTCTATTGATTCAGAAAAGAAAGGTAATTGATTCACCCTCAGGATTTCCTTTAAAAGACACTGGGTAAGAATTATCTCTCCTATATCATACCACAAAACACACTAAACAAAGCTACTTGAGATTTGTATACTGTCATCCATCACTGGAATCCCCGAGCTCTTTTCAAGCATAATTGAGAGCAGACAACTATATATTTGAGGTCGTTACAGGGTCTCTCTCCCTCTTTCGGGGTAAAACCCTCCACTTCGAGTATTTGGGAAAGGGTTGGCTTGGAGTGAAGGAGGGTTTGTTATTTTGCTGACTGGCTTGAGTTCCAGACTTAAAAAGATACAGCAAACAGTGAAGACTAAATAACATCAGGTAAGCCCCTTTCCCCCAGTCCCTCCACTATAGTTTCTATTTGCACGCTTAATTTCAGTACATTAAAACTTCTGCAAACGGAGATTACACTGAAGTGCTGAGGTATATCCTATACGCATTGAGCCCGAGGTTACACAACAACTCTTACTCAGCAAATGCAGATCCAACGCTACCATCGTAATTTATACAAAGGACTTGATTTTCAAACCTCCTGGATTCTCCTTTTCTATGGATTTGCATATTTTTAATGCATCTTGGCATATAATCTATAAATGTTGGCCTATTTCTGAAATGCTGTCAATTCTCCTGCTATATATTACAAAACATCAATCACACGATAGGGATGCCCTGCTTCTAGCCTCTGGCACTTGTAGCTACTTACAGAACCTCTTGGACACAAAACTCTCCGAAAATTTGACCTGATGGAGTGAAACTTTATCCAATATGGACAAAGACTAAAGAGAGAACTGCGGTTCTAGCCTATAGCTTCCAAAAATTCTTTGTTAGAGATTTTACTGAGTAGTTGTAGCAGTAACAAACCACGAGAACCAAAGTCTCCAGACGCTCCAGACTTAAGCGTCTTCCTACAGTAAAAATAGAAATCTCGAAGTTATTCTGTGCAGGACAGCAGCTGATAGCCAAGAAACTGCCTTCCATAATTAACGTGCTGTTTTTCTAGATGAGCCTCTTCACTACAGTATTTTTACTTTGAATTTCTGACAAGTTAAAAAAAGAAGAAGGGCTGAGCGCTCAGACTGGCAGATTGCCTGAACGTACTTAGAATCATTAACTGATCTCATGTTGTCACCTGCTGCCACCTTCCCACAGGGGAGCAGATGTCCCGAAACAAACGGTGCTACTAGAGGGGGAATGTGAAAGTCAGGTGAGACGCAAAGGGCAGCTCAGAGCTACTATTTCTCAGGGGACGAAAGCCCGATCACGCACCACTTTTGGAAGATACGGTGGTATACCCTATCCAACAAGAGAGACGCACCATAAAGGTGTGTATGCAACCATGAGACCTTGCGGATGTGAAAATAAAGGGAAATGCTATCCCAGACTTGCCTCCAGGTGTAGCTAGAGCTGAGGGATGGGTGAGGACTATCTAATGTACATCAGCCGCTTTTCTTTCTGCAAATTGTCTGTGAACAATCCATGAGTGTCTTGACTTTATCACAGCATACGCTGAATATTACCTGAGATTAGCCATTAAATACTTTCTGTGAATACTTCCTAGTCTGTGACATGTTTCCAAGTATTTGATTGGATAAGACACCTGAGTGGATTTGGTAAGACATAAGTCACACAGTGTATCTGTTCCTTGACTGGAAAAGACAATCTCAGGGTCAGGTTTCTAGGGTGAAGAGTCACAATCACCTATCCGAAATGTTCCTTCTGGAAACAATTTTCAATCCTCCTCTCTCAGTGCTAACTGCAGGCAGAAAACCTACCGGCTAGTACATTTATAGATAATAAATGTAAAAAGAAAATAAACAACTAAAGCTGATTCACTGTCATATCTACAAGAACATTTGTGCAAGCTTACACAGTCCTGGGAACTGAACCAAACCCAGGCAGAGTAGCTGCCTTTGGAAAGCACACCTAGGACTGCTTTCAGCTGCTAAGCATGGACACAGGGACTTCAACCTCTTTCAGGCACCATGGCAGGAATGATGCGTAGCTAAACAGCTTACCTAGCTCCACGTTTGGGCGTGTGTGAGAAACTAGTGAAAAATTGTGATTATCCTAAATATGGTATCCTCAAAACACATATGCAGCAAATTCATCCTTTCTCTTTGGACCCTGCAAGAAAGTATGAGAAAAATCCAGGTACTTTTTGTAGAGCACTGGAACTCCTGCAAACCCTCATTAAAGGCCACAGAGAAAGCATACATTTTAATGTCTCCAATGTGCTGATGCATTCCTCTTTGTTACCTGGAAATAATAAACCTACTGTGTGCATTACCCGCATGCAGGCTATCCACGGCGCGCTCCAGGCATGCATCTTAGTAGGCAGGGATAAAATACCCAGGGTAAAATAAGACTTTTAAACCCACGTGGAAATGCTGGCTGGAGATTGCCACCAATTTATATAATTCATCCTCCTGCCTTATAGACGACGCATATCCTTAATGAGCAAATATATTTGCCTGTAGACCACCACCTGAAACTCCTCCTGGTAACTACAACAGGCATGGAAACGGGCCCTAAATTTTCTAGTACAAATATAAATCCGTCTTTGGTTGAGCTTAATCATACATTAGCCACTCCACAGTCTAAAGCTTGGCTCTCAACATTTTCAGGCTAATCAAGAAGACAGTTGAGTCAAAGCATTACTAGTTCCTCACTGCAGAGAATACCACAAGGCATCATAATTCACCTGACTCCGCACAGATGAGAGCGGTACGGGACATACCGATGACTGCCCACGCGTACTGTTGTCTACAACCACAGAAAGCAACAGACTGCTTCGACGAGCAAAAAATTTCATCAAAATAAAAAGAAAATGTCTGCCTGATTTTGGCTTTTCGATGTGTCCAAATGATAAAGGGTGGATGGACGCTATTATGAAAAAGGGTGTCAGCAACAATGGAAGTCCCTATGTGCACAGGATCCCACCTCTGTGCTCCAGTTACCACGTGAGGACAACACAGTTTTAAGGGCAGATTTGCACCTCTGAACAAAGGCTCGTGAACACAATAAACACACCCTGCCCGGCGGTCTGTTACATCTGCAAGAACAATTTGTACATCCAACTATGAAAAAAATAACAAAAATAATTNACGTGAGGACAACACAGTTTTAAGGGCAGATTTGCACCTCTGAATAAAGGCTCGTGAACACAATAAACACACCCTGCCCGGCAGTCCATTACATCTGCAAGAACAATTTGTACATCCAACTACAAAAAAAATAACAAAAACAAAATATTTTTTTTTGTTAAAACAAAACACTTTTCTAGAATTGCTGTGCCGTCCATGTATTTTTGCCCAGCTATTTTTTAATGTCCCTTCACTGAACCTCAAACTCCAATAAATAAGCTATTACTTGTTTTTCTTAAGCTCCTAAAAGGGCTTCATGGACCCTCACTGTGAATTACAACAGGCTGTGTAAGGCGTAAGGCTGTGCGCGTGCCCATCCCAGGTCCTTCCAAATGCCAGAGATCCCCGTGTTTCTAGCTACATCGTGAAGAAGTGCACAGTCCACAATAATTTTCAAGACAATGCATTTTCAATTACATAAATAATGCATAGGAAGCATACACTTCGCTTGCTACCTTGTGGGAGAGCCGTGGTTGATACACACACGCGTTAAGGCTGCAGGGTCTAAGCCTGTCGCCGAGGCAGCAGCCTGGGATGGATAATCAGCTCCATGTGCAGAGACGAAATTCCCAACTCCTTTTCTTTTAACGTTAATGAGAATTATATAGCAAAGGTCTGACTCTAAACACGCCTCCCAACGATGGCTAGTCTTCATCAAACTAGAAGCAGACGCATGCCAGTGCTGTGCAAACACAGCCAGGAGGAAGCAAGACAAGAAAAACTTTAAAAAAGGAATTTTGTAGAAAAATGGCTAATCGTTCCCAGGCCTGAGTGGAACACCATAATCCCTTACTCTGAATTATTTTACCTCACAATGGAGCTGATGATGGAAAGCAGAATTTGAATGCTTTGGAAGATTTTCTACTGCCAAATGGAATGTAAAATCAGTGACTTCAGGGTAATTTTGTCAGGTTTGAGACATCATGGCCAGGAGCTCTCCAACTGTTCGACAAAACAGAGATTAGTTCTCAGAGCTTTTTACCTCATTTTTTTTCCCCTCTTTGCAATATTACATTGCATGTTGGGACATCTGGTCCCACTGTGGGAAGGTGATAGAGTCTCCTCGCATGAGGCGAGGCGGTTCGGGAAACCTGCCAGCAAGAAGATCTGCTCTCCATCGCTGCTTTGTCAGGGAGTCGCAGGACGCGGAGTGCCACGCGTCTTCCCATTCAGAATCGCGTTAGGTATGAAAAATGGCTGCGTGTCACCTATTGCTCTGTGCAATTAATCACTGGCTGAAAAAGACAGGGTGCTAGTTACTCTCCAAACGACACGAATACATGACTGTTTAACTCCTTTGGACAAACAGGTCCCTTGGTTAAGAATGGCCTTCCCGGTCGTAGCCAGGTGTAAATAAACACACAAAATCCACAGCTAATCTGTCACCCAGAAAGTCACATGGAGCTTAAATGCACTGTCCGACAACCATCCATCTTTAGGAGACAACACCTCTACCGAGGAGTTTCAGTTCTGATCCCCTTTGATAGGGCTTGGATCAATCCAAAAAGCAGTCTGCTTCTCCGGTTGCTTCTTGTTTAAACAAATAAAGGAGACCAGAGTTGGGTCCAAAATTTGTCCTCAGTCCAATCCCCTTAAATTGCTTACCATGAACTGTTGAAATGGCATTTCAGAATGAATCATGATCGTTTTGAGACAGTCCAGAATAGAAAGACCTTGACCATGGATGGGAAATTCCCCACTCAGGTCCTGCTTTGGAGGTACCCAGCCAGCACACCGAGTCACGTCTTCATCTGACCGTACCCAAAGTTCATTATTTGGTTCCAGAGCTTTGGGTTGCATCCAACTCTTAAATTACTACCAGTTTGATAACAAAAACAAATGCTGTCTGTTTGGCTACTAATTAGTCAACAACGCTGAAAGGAAAAGAAAATAAAGCAAAACTTCTCTTCTCTGACAAGCTGTCATAAGGATATGAAGAGCACTAAAATAACAAGTTTGCTCTTCTAGAGCACATGAGACAACACAGTGGCTCGTTTCAAAGCATGATTCATACTGTCTCGCGAAGCAGCAACCTATGAGTAGAGAAGTATCACTCTGCCAAGGAAACAAGAGGCACGGGAGAGTCCAAAAATCTTCCTAGTCACAGCAGATCAGCTATTGGAGAGATGGTGAGAGAAGACGAAAAAAATCAGTTTGCAGCAACAGTGCTGTCCAACATTGTAGCCGTTGCCGGCAAGATAAGGTGATTAACAGACGGCTTTTGGAGGTTTAAGAAAATGCTGTGACTTAAAGCAGTCATTCTGTGAACAGTAACAGTAAAAGGAATTACATATCCCACTAAGTCCACTGTGGGTGAGTCGAGTTCATAAATTCCCTAAACCTCTTCAGCGTACATTCCTGAGCCATCACCACTCCATGCACAAAGGAGCACAGTGTGTATCACGCTCATTAAAACCGGGTCCCTGAAATAGAGGCTGGAAGAAGCCATCCTTCTGCCTACAGAGCTCAGCAGATAAAAAGAAGGAACGCTGTAGGTACCTTGTCTCCTCTCCACTCTGAGCTACCGCGTCCCACCACAGCCTGCTGCTGCTCGGTGTCCAGCCAGCAGGACATACCACACCACTTCATGCGGCGCAGAGGTGGGCTGAGGCCTCCACGCTGCCAAGAAAACGCACAAAAATCAATGTGCCGCACAGCAGCAGCCATGAGACCTGGCAGAGGAAGCCAGAACAGTTCAGCGCATCCCACAAAGCACAGATTACAGCATTTTGCTCCTGTCGCTGGACCTCACGTCCTGCCCTGAGCTCCATAGGAAGGACCCAAAATGCAAAAGCTTCCCAGCCGCACCGGCTGCATCCCTCCTGGCTCTCATTTGTGAAGCAATCAGTCCCCTGCACAAGAGGCTGAAAAAACACACAAATATACAACGAAAAACAATTCCAGAAAAGTGAATTCCAGGCACATTGCAAGGAGGCGTTCAGGGACTTGGCAGCAGAACAAGTCTGATTCAAGGTCCTGTGATAAAAGTAAAACGAGCTCGCATCTCGCTGCTGTACATGCAGTTTATGAGCTGACATATTATTTTTACATGGTACACTCACTCCATCCCAGATGAACACAGAGCAAATAAGCCCTTGAAGGATTCCTGCAAACTGTACAAATACTGGAATCAGATACGAGCAAGACACCAGCCCTCAGAAATGTAGACTGGGAATCACACACCCCTACACAGAGGAAAACCCCCAGCATTTAAATCAAGCCGCCACGCACACACCTGCCAGGTAGGTACACGTTTGCTACCGTACTACATTTTTTCTATAAAATTATTTTGTTGGTTTGGGGTTGGTTCAGAAGTTTGGGGATCAAACTCTCTCAGATTTTCCAGCTCCCTTGGCAAACTCCCAGAGCGTTTAACAGGAGGGGAACAAGGGCTGGAGGGAAGCTCCTGGTGCTCTTAGTGAAAATTGCCTGTATTTCATATAATAGGAAGCATCATGCATAGAATCATAGAATTGTTAAGGTTGGAAGGGACCTTTA
>RSEF01000008.1:29546201-29570780 GCA_003993805.1 Himantopus leucocephalus | reverse complement strand
TCCCTCCTCTGCCTCTCTCTTTGAAGAGGGGTAGGGGGGAGCAGTCCCATCTGGGGTGCCCTGCGCCCCCAGTGGCCAGTTTGGCCTAAACCACGACAGCCATATTTGTTTCTGACATGGAAAAAAAGCAAGACAGAGAAATTATGTGTTTTTCTTCCAAGAAAAGTTATCGCCTAGAAGAGCATGGATATTCTACTTCACATTTCCTATTTTCTTGTTTATTCAGTGCTGGAAGTAGAAGCATCTATTGGAATTTCTGTTCAACTTTGCCTCTCCTCCTCCCCCTCACAAAACCCCATGAAGTACTGTTCATTTAAAAACATAAATCCAAGATGGGAGTATTACTTGAATCACCTGTTCCTCACCTGCTGATGGCCCCTGGTATAACTAGGGGCTGTTATCGTTCATTTATTCATGAGAATAAATGAGAATCAGCACAGCCCATAACATCAGCAGCATTTGAGTCTAACTTTCCTGACACTTGTATTTCAGAAGAGACACAGAATTCAAAAGTGATTTATTGGAGCTTTGAAAAGCTAAAAGGGGTTAAAACCAGTTATTCTTGCCATGGAATCTCACGCCGACATAAAATGTTTTGAAAGGATGATTCAGAGAAGCAAGGATCCCTTGTAAACCAGTCAATATTTGCTTCGTATCAAGACTTCAACGCTACCTTTATCTCCACAAAGCTGTCTCTAAGGTCAAGACTTCACCTCGCTCAGGTTTGGGAAGGCACGGAGCGCATTCAGAAGAGCTGAGCAGAGCACAGGGGAAATGAGGCTTTTTAAACAGCATCTGCTTTCTTAAGCTAACGCCTAACAGCCTGGCAAACACAGCCATTTCTGATAGGGAAGATAGTATCTCTGATAGCATTTCCCTCCCATTACTTTCTTCTGACATACATTCCTATTGCACTCAATTACAGATCATTTCAAGAACATCTTGCAAAACATGGTCTTTGTTCCCATTTTTGTCTGATGAAGACTAAGTATTCAAACAGCCCCAGAAATATAGCCAGAATGAAGCTAATTCCCAATGCAGAGAGACACATCGGGACTGTGACATGACCACGCGCTATCCCAAACAGCAGCTTAGGGTCAGCGGTTCGTTATCAGCCACACTTTACGTGCAGACAAGGCAGAGAGAGGGCAGGTGTATCCTCTCCTTCGGTACTTACACAACGGGCTTTGAACAAGCAAGTCTGATCTAACACGGAAATCATCAGGAAGACCTATCTATGCTGTTCAGGGCAAATGCATCAATCCGTATACTTGAACAGAAACATTAAAAACACTTTAAAAAGAAAAAGAAAAAAAACCATCCTCAGTTAAAACCCAATTATAGGACATGACATTTTCTTAGTGAGTCAGACTAAGCAATTAGCCAAAAACACTTTTAAGTCGTTTCAGGCAGTTCACCTGCTCCTCAGACTTTCGGTTTCTCAGTTGTGTGTCATTTTATAATCATATTTGCCTAATTTCCAAATTTGTTTTTCCAACTGACTACCTAAGAAACAGCAAAACAGATTGTACTGAAACAGCTGTGAAATGAACATAATAAATCAAAAAGCAAAGGTTTATTTACTTTCTCTTCCTTTCCAGTTCTTTAACCTACAGCAGTCCTAGGCTTTGCCTGCAAAAAGTAGATAAAACAATACAGAAAACAACAACAACAAAAAAAAACCAACAAAAAAAAAACTTGAGGCAGTTTTTAATGGATGGCACTCCTTTCCCAGCACAAATCCTGCTGTTTCTTACAGGGGTTCTAGAGTGACAAATCTCCAAAAGACATGAACCATCTCTAATAGAAACATTAAAATATTAAACTCTTATGCAGAACATGTTTGGGTTTTTTTATTTAAAAAAAAAGGGATTTTATATAGCTTCATTCACTTAATACGTTTTTGAAGCATTCAAATTCTTGCAGTACTACAAGATAATGGCCTATATCCAGAAGAAAAAAAAAAAAGGCAATGCATCACTTGGCTAACATTTCTTTTCCATTTTGTGATATAATTCACTATACCTACTTAGCTCTCTTTTGAAACCGGAAAGGAAATACTGCGAAGACTCAGAAAAAAATGAAAATGAAATGAAAACAAAGGGGAAAAAAAAAAAATCACTTCTATGAAGATATAAAGACGACACATTTGAAAAGTACTGAAGCGTAACATACTAAATTAAAGATATTTGTAAGGAATGGAAGAAAATGATCTGTCAGAGATAAGCAGTTTGACATTCCCTGTCGCCACATGAATCAGAGTTCAAGGATAAAAATCCAGGTAGTTTCTGATAAAATGATGTCAAACCATATTTTGCTTTTGCTGCAGTTAAGAGAAGTGGCTGCCGCCCCGTTGGACTGCTGGCACCTGGGAAATTTTGAGTGCCAGTTGGTCTTATTAATAAATTGAATTCCCATAGGAACCCAATGGTAAAGGCACTGCTCTTCTGGCACTCGGACCTTCATCTTCAGACCAAGCTACCGCTCAGGGAATTCCGACTTTATACAATAGTCACATTTTCTGATAGTAAAAGCTTCTGTCGTCTCTGTTCCCAAAATGCAGTTTGTTGCTATCACAAGTTGAATTTCTGGTTGGTGGCATTTATTTGATTATAAATTTCAGAGGTTCTCTTCTTTCACACTTTGCGTCTACGCCTGCCCAACCGAATACATTCCCACACCGCAGAGCCGACTGGAGCGGCTATCAACCAGCGCGTGAAGCAGCCCAGTTGGGTGAGTTTACAGGGATGTGAAGAAGCAAGAAATACAGAAAAGTTTGATGTGTGTTGGAAGAGCAGGCAGGGTGGGTCTAAATCACCAGTTACCACAAATCTGTGCTTTTTTAACAGGCTTTTGCTGATAAATATCAGCTTAATCCTAAAACCGGATGCTTCAATTATGGGATTAACGTCAATCGACATAGAGAATAACAGAAAGTAGAACTGCTTNATGCTTCAATTATGGGATTAACGTCAATCGACATAGAGAATAACAGAAAGTAGAACTGCTTTCCTTACGGAGGTACTAAATCAGCGTCTCATTGCTGGTTCCACGGAGGCAGGCTGGCTACCCTGCAGGGAGATGCTAAGTTTCCTGCACTGGAAGTAAATAGTGGCTTTTTAAACAATAAAAGTATGGGATTCATCGCAAAGTCTTTTATTATGACCTGGGTGGTTCGGGAGTGAAATGCAAAGGTGGAAAAAGTCCATCCGTATCCGGCGCTCCTTCAAAAAGGCAGGCATGGGAAGAGATAACCTAGAAGCGGGATTGCCAGCACTGGAGCTCAGCAGCCTGCAAGAGACGGGTTTTTAAACCCTCTTTTTTTTATTCCTAAAACAAAGATGCTCCTCACAGCTGAGCATTCTAAAGATGTGACTTAGTGAAATGCTAAATCAGTCAAGAGATGCAGAGAAACCATAGTGAGGCCCCCAAGAAACTCTCTCTAGAGTGTGATTCCTTTCTCTCCGGGGCCGTGGACTCACCCACCGATAGAAAACTGAAAAGTGAACTAGGAAAGCGGAAAAAACACCTCAAATAAATTTACACCTTTTAATTAAGGAAGTGAACAGTGTTCCCCATATCAGCTATTTTTGTCTTTTTTTTTTCTTTTTCTTTTTTAATCCATCTGCTGGAAATGGAACTGATTTCCAGCCAATGCATCGGACCCCAATGCATCGGACATATTTATTGGCTGGATCCTGTGATCCTCATTCAAAACAACATACCAACACCGCACACTGTCCAAAAGGTTTGCTTAGGAATACAGCATGTGCTACAAACATACAATAGATCACGGTAATAAGAGGCAAAGTATAATTTAGATTCTGTCCTGAGGAAATTTAATAACCCAGAATTAGAAAAGTCTAACTCATTTGACAGCACTTCTTTAAAAAGATGTATTATAAGCTCAGAAAGTAGACACCATGCTGCAAGGTTTTTATGACTCTTAAAAAGACAAATCCTCACACTGAGAATTTCCAAGTTGACTGTGAAAGGCGAGTACACAAATCCCACCAAAATCACGGCAAATGGCAGGCGGGGCCTCCTGGCTGCCTTCCCAAGCCCCATCCAACTCTCCCGCACTGCCTAATTCTGGCAGCTGTGGTTCAGTTTCATACTTCAAAGAGCAGTCAAAGGCACCTTTTAGAAAGAAAAAGCAGGAAACAAAATAAGCACTTTCAAGCCCTACTCCTTTGCTTGCAGGACATTAACATTACAAAGATGCCCAGCGCTCTTTGTGGAGCACCAAGCTGCATTGGGAGGGTTGGGTTTGCCTCCAAACCTCTGCCTAAACTCCCAACCCTCAAGTGTGAATGGACAAACAAAGCCAGACAGGAGCATCTCCTGCGCTGAATATGCATGCGATGTCTCCTAAAGTGCACGACAATAATGAGCTTGCACAATCTATGGTAAATTTATTCAATAGCTAAATGAATATACTATCCTACAGAGATACCGGAATGGTGAAAATAGATAAGCAATGTTACTTATGATATTTTTACTCCCCGCACCCCCCCCCAAGGAAAAAAAAAAAAAAAAAAAATCAATCAGAGGGGAAAGAAACATGTTGGAGAAGACAGATTTTCACAAATATTTGTATTTGAATTGCTGATGAACTCTTCCTGCTGTTATTTTTATTAATGTTTTAATTATATATGCAATACACTTCATGAATAACTGAAAATATATAGGAGCTACAATATTTTATAAGCTAGAGGGACAGTTATATAGCCAACTTCAAATATACTTCCTTTCTGTTAAGGAAACAAAATGCACTGGGACCGTGACCTTTTATGCAATATATTTAAAAGCAAGTATGTGATGGAGCAGTTCTCCTGAGCTCATGCTGAAACGGATGTTGCCGTCTGTAGAGCAGTATTTCACCCCGTGTCTCCAGGGTTTTTTAAGATGTACCGGTCAACTGAAAGCACAATGAATACGGAATGGGGCAGCAAGTTTTTACTGGGACATAATAAGTTCTGGGATATTCTCAAGATCTCAGGTCCTAGGACAATAGGTCACTATTCCAAAAACACCTTTAAAATGAGCAAAGTTTTAGATATGCACTGTGCAGGGACCTGGTAAGGCAAGTCTTTCTGCAGTGAGCAAAAACAGAAGTCCTAATCACAATGCTATAAATGCATACTAAAGCAGTATTTTGAGAACCAGTTCAATATGTAGGTGAGTTAAGGACATACCTTACTTAGCAAAACAGTCGAGTACATTCTTCTTGAGCCTTTAGTCAGCTCAAAGCAGTCTAGGCGGCTTTGGAATAAGCAGAGAATGATTCCATCCCATCAACCAGACGGTGCAATAACCCCAACGCACTTAAAACCCAAAAAGAATTAGCCCCACCGTGCTCTCTCATCCAGTCTTCCCAACCTCATCGTAACACACAAGGTACTGCTGTGTTCAGCACACTGACCCCATTTGAGTTGGAGGCCTTGAGGTCTGCTGGAGACTGACTGTGTTGACCCTTCTGAATAGCATGTAATGAAATCTTCATTATAATTTTCTTTCAACTCACACTGCTAAAAAAATTTGTCAGCTGCTTTAAAACGGTCTCTGTTTTTCTGGCCCTGCTTCTGGCAATCTAAGTAGCTGTCATCACTGTAGGAGCAGCCTGCTTGATAAGATTATAATTTTGTTTACATTGTGCTATAGGATGCCACGCTGAGTACAGCGCAAGGAAAATGGCAATCGACAGCATGCGATGTGCATTTTCAGTAAAATGCGGGGTATCTTCCTTTATTCCTTCCTCAGAACTGCATGATTTTGGCTGATATTCTTAAAAATAAAGAAAAAAAAAATAGGTTTAATGTATTTCTTCTCTGGAATGTATCGCAGTAAAACCTGTAATGGCCTTTTTTGGCACCAAACCTAAAATATACAGCACTCAGAAAACAGCTATTTATTGAAGCAGGAAATGCAATACCAAGACTACAAATCACTTCTTACATATAGAACACTGGAAGTAAATCTGGCTAACGCCTCCCTCTCTACCAAAGGCAGAGCTCCACAGTCTTAAACTAGGAGCAGCCAATTTTCATTTGCTGCGCGGTTGCAAGTTAAAGGCCTTACTGCATCTCATTTTCATCCTCTGTAAAATGGAGATACGGCCACGTATTTTAAGAGAGGGTCACGAAGCTCTCTTGGTACATGAGACTGTAAATCTACTAGGGAAGTGTACCGATATTTTTACAGCAGTCAGTTGGGTTAGTTCTAATTTGTGTTTGATTAGCAAAGTGCTCTGGGCCAGACTCACAATATTCACAGAATTCCCGACGCAGCGAGGCAAAATTATAATGGTAATAATATGTATTCAGTCTTAGCCATTAGCTGTTGGGAAAATGGGTCAACAATAACATAGCTGTACAGCTAGAGGATTTCTCCACCAGACATTTAAATGTTGCAGTAAAGGGCAGCGAAGAACACCAACCAGATTCCTATCACCTTTAGCATGATCACTGCTGTTTTTCCCTGATTCTCAGCAAGCAAAACGTTTTCATACACCTTTTTCTGAGTCTCTCCAGAAATTAATTTCTCAGCTGCGTTCTGTTCTCTCCTTCCTATGAAAGGTCGGCCAGAGCTGGAGTACGCGGTCCCAGGAGCAAAGTTGAATCTAGGACTTTGCTTTGGAAGGAGAGGCACTGAACAGCTTTGTCAGGTCAACCAAAAGGCAACGTAATGAATCCTTAAGCAGTGCAAGCGCACAGAATGGGTATTTCACGTTAATAATTGATGACTTACCAAGACGGGTTACTGAGTGGTTTTACATCCAAAGTCAGCACTGTCAAGCCCCATGGGTAGGCAGGAAGAGAGCACGCCAAGGAGGCGCGAGTTTCTCTGGTACGTTCGTAGGTCGGTGTGTGGGAGGTAAGTAGTACACAGATGCCATTAAGAAAGCGAGGGGTCTCTGCGCACAGCCACCCACGCGCTCTCGGAAAGGGCACCGCTGCTCCTCTGCCCGACCAGCATAACGGAAAACTCCATCTCAGAGTTTGACAAGGCAAATTGTGAAATTTATCTCTCTCAGACTGGACTGTCCTCTGTGTCATGGGAACAAAAGGCAATACCAACAAAAGAGCGAGCAGCGTTAAAGGCCTTTTTTAAGGATAGAAAAGGACGTAGCCATACATCAATATGCTAAGTCAGTGCACAACACATCACTTCAGTCTGGAGGCTCAGCGCAAGCCTTATTGACCCACGCAACAGTCACTGCGCCAGACCTTGAAGCATGGTTGAGGCCTTAAACAGGAGGACCTGCAACCACCAAAGGGAAATAAAAGCACAAACATGAAATGCTTGTCCTTTCCTAACATAAAACGCCCAGCTTTATGTAGCTCAGGCAAAATTTTTAAAGAGCACATTATTGCAGATGACAACAGTGTTTTGTTACTTGAGGACAATTGGAAGTGTCAGAATTTATGAAGGTATGAATGTCAAAACATTATTTCTTCATTAATGGTATCAAAGCCTGTGCTTGACTTAACGGTCACAGTTTTAAGGATTTATCAACGTCATTCATTTGAAGTCTGCCAAAGTACACATGTAATTTAGTGTGATTGTTTAGGAAAACATTTCATCTAACTCCTGTTATTCAAGAATAGAGTCAGGTGATTTTGGCTCAGGCTGCTCTTCCTAACAACTGGAAACAATAGTAACGCGAATTATACCTTGCTTCATCCATTCAAATGCAGAGTGACTTAAACACGTCGATGAGCAAGAAATTGCTGAGACAGAAGCACCAAATTTCACATTTGAGAAACCCGAACCACCCATTTGGAAGTACCAGTACATTTCCGTGCAGCAACAAATTCAAAGTACTGAATTATTTCCAGCTCCATTTTGTGAAGTGAGGTAAGGAGAAACTAAAATCAGCATTTACCACGTGTCAGCAAATAGTGTTGCAAACATCATGACTAGAAATCCATTCGCTCATAATGATCCCTTCTTGTTCCTGAGAGAAAAAGCGCAATAACCTCCCGCATTCGCTCTTTCCAGGCTCCCACTCGGCGTACACCAACACCTGCACAGACCAGACACTACTGGCATTTTGGTTGAAGCCATGTTTAATTGATTTAGCATTTTCAAGCTGATGGTTGCATATTGCAAAATTAGGGCTCCACCCTGGCTTTGTTCCCAACCAAGTAGCCAAGAGATAGAGAGAGATGTGTAGGAATGTATTTTCAAACACAGCATCAGGCTGCCTTCGCCCACTCCCGATAACACCATACGCAGGAATGGCACCAGGAACAGCATGTTTCACTACCGGCACTTTTTACTGGGTGTACAAGAATATCCACGGCTGCATACATGCGAGACGCCCTAATGAAATCTGCATCTACTGACTGTACGTGATAGTAAACCATAGCAGAAAAACCCACACCGAACTGCAAGTTACTACAGCAGCCGAGTGGTGCGAGGCCAGGAGAGCGCAAGGCAAAGCTCCCAGCCATTATCTCATAAGATACTGGAAAAACAAAGGCGAGTATGTGGAATTGGAAAGGCAACTGGATGCTCTCCCTGAAACGCACGCTAGGACAGAGCGTTTTACTGACACTCGCAGCCAGCCAGATCCAGGAATGTGAACACAAAGCAGAGAGAAGTTATCAACTGCAACACGGTGGAAGAGGGTCAGGTGCGACCATTCCGCTCCCCAACACCACTGACTGCGCACAAAGCAGATGGCTTGCCACAGATGCACAGATAATTTTTCTGACCAAAACCAACACGCCAAATTATCCTCCAAACCAATGGCAACTGGAGGACACACGAAACGATGCCTTCGAAGCCAGCTGGCACGCGCCATCCTGGGCCTGGATGTGATCAGTGGCACAATGGGCACACAACTTTGCTTCCATCTGGTGTGGCTGGCAACGGTGGAGGTCGACACGCAAGCTGAAGGAAGAGAGCGGTGCTAAGATGAAGCAGTTGACTGATGACAAGGGAGAATTGAACGGGGAGGGAAAAAAATGACCTGCAACAAATCAAGTGTGGCTGTATAGACGTGCGTCTCTTCAGCAGACTCAATCAACAGCCTGAGGGTGACAGAGATACCAAAATGGTTAAACAAACAGCTTCACGTCAGCCTGCCCAGAGTTACAATGAGATGGATAGATGCAACTATGAACCACTGACCTTAACAACACAGAAAGGAGTGTTCTGGAAAATACATAGATAAGCCATAACAGAAAGATAAATACCAGTATGTGCTATAATTTGCATGCTAACCCATAAAGCCCAAGGTAAATGAACAGACAAACGATCAGTCTAAATGAGAGACATGTCAGTACCGCAAGTTGCACTGCATATTGGTGAGTAGTGAACACTCCCAAAACCCTCCAAGAGTTCCCAACCTCTGACTCGCCAATGTGACCTATCTTCAAGAAAAAAACCCTTCACTACATCTTTTTTTCCACCTTACCTCTCATTTCTCAATCATTACACCAAGAACTGATCCTATCTTTGATCAATAAACACTCCTTACACGTTACATTTTCAAACACCGACCTTCAGATTTTATCTACACCTGATCTGGGCCCTGAGCAGGAGTTTCCACAAACTTCTACAAAATCACCTCCTTATCTTTTTTAAGCCTTTCACTGCAACACCTTACAAATGACTTCGCACCAGGGGCATGCAGGAGCGGGGGGCACGCTGAGATTACCCGTTCCCAGAGTGATTCATTTTGTCCGTTTGTTTACACATGTCCACACAAGCACATCAAACATCTCTCATACTCCTAGGTGCTCGGTGGGGGGAGACTTTCTTTTCTTCAATATTTATATACAACAGAGTCCTGCTCCCCAATGAAGGTTCCTATGCACGATCACAAGACAAATAATAAGCCATAGGATTTAAGGGTACAAAAACCAGTGTGCCAGCAAGTACTCCAATTTGACAGTGACTTGCTTTTTCTCACGCAGGGAGCTTAACAGAAAGCCTAAAATGGCAAGATGCCAAAATTGAGCTACTCAGCACGAAGGCATGTTTCCTGCACATCATGATCAGCAGCGGTAGCTGTGAAAAATCAGAAGTCAAGAGGCATAGTCCAGCTGTAAAATGCTTAATGAAGAAAAAGGGGGAGGAGAGGACTCCCAAGTCAAGGTTATCATCCAACATTAACAAAAATAAGAGCTCATCTCCTGCATTGCCGTACCCTCACAGCTCTCTTCTGCCGGTCCAAGCACCAACCTGTTCCTCTCCACCATGGACTTCTCCATTTATCTCAACAGTATGACTCTGAAAAGCCTGCCTTAATATAATACCATTTTTAAAAGCCGTTAATCACTGTAATGTCTATTAACAGACTATTATTGCCCACAGTCCAAAGACCATTTAGCACTACCTTCTGGCTGGTTAGACACCAAGTCCCACAAAACCAGACAGTTTATCTGAGAGGTGTTCAGGCGATAAAGAAAACACTAAAAAGGCATGTGTTCTCCCAGGCCAGTTCTTTTGCCCACTGACATTTAAAAACAAGGAAAAGTTTTCTTTTGTTATTAGGCATAAGCTGCTTACTGAAGGCAAATGTGCTTGTTTTCTGCCAACCACTCAAGTCTCTCTTTGTTTGGAGGAAAGGAAGGAGAGAGGATTATCCAGCTAAGGTTGGATAATCACAGATCTCAGGGAGGGTGAGTTTTTGTGAAAAGAGGGGGAAATGAAAATTGGCCTGATATAAACATATTTACCTTTTAAAAATATTTCCGTGTGGAGCTTCAGATACAATAGGATTAAAACGTCAAGACATGAAACCTACGCTCAAGTGTCTTTCTCAAGGTCTCATATATAAACAAATCTTGAGATCCCAATTCAGCGTCTCCTAAGTGTGCTTAGGTCTTGAAACCAGCCGTGAACATGACACAACAGGAAGCATTCTCTTAAGAAACATGCAGAGTGCTTAGAAGTGAGATTTCTTAAGATCTTCACCGGATGCACCAGCGTAAAAAAGCCATTAATAGATGTAGCTAAAACCTTTCACACAATTTCACTCCAGTTTAACTCTCATTTTTTAAAAGATGTGTTTTGGCTTATGAGTCATATTTATTTTTCAAGTAAGTAGCTGAATTTTCATTTTTATATCGATTTCTAATTTATTTTTTATTAGATTTACATCAAAACGTTCCCATGAGCACAGGGCAAAAAGCAAGCTAAGTGTGCAATGCAAAAATAAATTCTCTTTTTCCTTCTTAAAAAGAGTTTCCTCCTGATCCTTCCACTCATCAAGGGTTAGCTGTTCCAAGAGACTCCCTATTCAACTGATGAAGAAACCAAAAGGAGCTGGTCGTAAAACATTAACTTACGCAGTTTTTTATCTTTGGGAATCAAACACAGATCGATTATCAAAATTCTCTGCCTTTCCCTCCATCGTGTTGTTAGCGCAACCCATGGGGAAGAACACCCCGCACAGCCCAATACCAGTTATAATCATGTATATATCTATCAACAGCCAACTCTATGTTCATCTGCTACTGCAGGTCAAGTACGTACAAAGGCAATCCTTACAGCGTGGTCATCTGTGGTCACTGCAGCTCCACTTGCATCTCGGACAGAGCACGTCCCTTCAGGGGAACGGGACTGCGCAGACTGTGGTGCTTGGATGTCACTTGACAGAAAATACTAATCCGAACCACGGTACAGTAAAGGCAGGACTTAATTCCCAGACGTCATCTCTTTCCTTCTGAGCTTGGTTTGTACGCTATATTTATTGTAGCAATGTCTTTTTCATTGTACAAGTAACTGCCCTTGCCAAGCAACAGCGTTCCCTTAGGCTACTTTAAATCTCTCTAAAAACCAAACAATGATCCTTATCTTAATATAAAGTATCTGTGAACAGTGGAGAGCAATACAGAAGAGATTTAAATTGAGAGAGAGGGGTCAGCGATGCAATAAGAGCACTTTGTCCCTAAATATACAGCAGACCAAAATTCAGTTTTGATCAAAAGCACAAGTTGTTTGCCCCTGGCCATGGAACGGCTCTCCTGGCCCCCACCCAGCAAAGCCCTTAACTGCGCCATCAGCTACTCGCCTACAATTCCAGTCTGCAATGGGGCTGCCAAAAGCACAAGTCACGGGTCAAGTCCTCCATGCCTAACACTCATCTGTCACATCCCCACCACCCAATTTGGCACAGTCCTTGCTCAGACAAGAGCCAGCAGTGACACAGCAGGGCTCCTCAAGTCAGGACACCCAGCACGTCCCCCAGGCAGAAGGCAGCCTGGCTATCCAGACCACCCCAGCCTCTACCTCCACCTTTTAACTGCTCAGAGTTCAGCTAGAGGCAACCAAAACCCAGGATCCCTCTTGCTGCAGAGTCGTTCATCTTTCCTGACCTTTTTCCCAACATCCAGAACAAAACCCCCACCCCCTGACCCCTTGCAAGGCTGGTCCTGCCTGTCACCGGTGGATTGATTTGCAGCACGGAGCATGTTTCGATGTCTCACTCACCCTATTTTCTTGGTCACAGTTGGGCAGACATGCCTACTGGCTGGTGTCCACTGCCACAAATTTTTATATATATATATTTATTTATTTATTTTTAAATAACGCCCAATAAGCTCTCAGAAAAAAAACCCCAACTGATTACAATCTGCTGTCTCCTTATTGAAAAATACTGCATTAAAGTTAAATAAATAAAAATTAAGCGGTAGCTGCACAGGGAAGACATGAAGCGCACCCACAACTATTGCCTCATTACCACTGCTATCGAGGCCAGTGTCGTATCACGAGAGGAGAGAAATCGCAACCGCTAGCAAGTGTCTTAGCACTCCGTAAGCAGCAAATAGACTCAGGATGTGAGAACAGAAGAGACTACACTGAGTGGCATTAGTTCACTCATGGCAACCATTTTTATTTCCAGTCTTTTAGCCTGTGCCACTCTTGATAAGGATGGATTCTAATGAGAGAACGACTGCCATTAGAAGGGGAAGCAAACCACGTGGGGATTTAGTGCCTATTTGGACACTGCAGGTTTAAACCCTTCCCAGCAAAAGTGAATTTTTTGGTGTTCAAATTCCATTTCATGGCACCCCCTTAAGACTGGAAGAAAGAAAAAATTAGACTGACATTTAGCTCGCACCCTCGAGCCAGCTAATCAGACATAGCGGGCGAGCAGAGCAGCGTTAGGAAAAACATGGGGGAAGGGGAGGAAAAAAGCAATATCAACTGGAAGTACTGCAGCTGGAAACCTGGGTGGAAATGGGCTGAGATGGGGTGCAGGGAGGCCCAGGGACACCAGTGATGTGCTGAGGAGGGGGACAGGAAGGGGGTGAGCAATGAAGGGATACAGCGGAGCACAGGCTAGCACAAGGAGAAGAAGAAAAACGAAGCACAAAAGGAAAGGAATTGTGCTTCACGGGGTAGGAAACATTGGTGCACGAGAGCAAAGGGAAAGCAAACAGTCGCATGGAAACACTGCAAGCATCACTGGAAGCATCACAGGGGAAAGAAAAAACGAATAAAAGGGGTTCAGGATTTTCATACAGCATCCAGAAAAACCAAGAGGGGGGAAAAAAAAAAAAAGGGGATGGCAAAAAAAGATAAAAGATGAAAAAAGGGACCAGACAGAACAGGCCCTAAGAAAGCCAGAGATTCCCAGAGAAAGATCTGACTTATGGAGCACTAGACCATCAGGCAAGAAACCCAGAGGAGAATTATAAAATGCTGTAAACTTAGAGAACCTTAATTCTGTCGAATATAGGGGTAACCCATAGCAATGTGCATTATGTTGTACCCACTATGTGTTTTCCAAGTGGTGTGTGAATAATTATCACAGAGTGCATTGAGGAAAACATCACCATAAGCACTCATGTAAGGGGATAAACGCATTGCCCTCCAAAAACGCTTTGAATTCTTTTACTTAACAGCTTCCTTTCAAATAAAATGAGGCCTTTTAGATACGCACATTTCAGACTGTGAGAGGGGGGTTGTTTGCTTCTCCAGGTAATTCTAAATAAGACAGCAACATCCCCAAACATTTCTTAAAGTCCTTTCCTTATTTCAGTTTGGGTGTAAAATTAACTCTGAAATAATAACAGCTTAATTGAAATGCATTAGAGTCACTTTGCATGTGAAAGCATTTAGTAACAACAATAATAAGACTCAAGAATGTCATAGTGCTTTATAACTACACTATAACTACATATTGCAAATACATTCCTCTTTATGTGGATTGGTATGTCCTGAAGAGTTCTTCCTGAAAAATACCTGAGCTACCTGACAATACTGGTAGCTTTTTTTCCAAGGGAAGGAATGGATCTTTTAACAACTGTTTTTGTTCCTCTTCACTGGAGAATTATGGAATATTACAACTCCCAAATGGGAATACAGATGATGCCAGCATCACTGCAATAGAAGATACTGTTCTAATAGACTATTATAAAAATAATATTGTAAAGTCATTTTCATTTCAGAGGGTTCTAAAAATATAAATCACTAACAGCATGCAGGAGATCAGCCCTAAACAACTCTAAAATTTAATTTAACATATCCAAATTGTGCAAAAGCAACGGTGACTAGCCCGAGAGCTAGAAATTGTTTCTAATCTTTAGTACGTGGGGCTTGGACATTCACAGAGGCTCACGTAAAGCTTTGCTAAGAAGTGGCTCCAGGCCTGAAGTCGCCAACTCTTTTCTGATAAATGATCTCTGAAATAGCCACCATCAGCAGTAATTTCGGAGATGCCATTGCTCTTACAGGACCAAACGGCAAGAACATTTGAACAACTGTAGGTGACACCGAGCTAAGAAATGCGAGCAGAATCAGCACAGAATTTATCATCAACAAGTTGGAGACTAGGACACAATATCTGAAAGCTGAAACCTGATAAGCTGCAGCACTTTCTATTTGTTCATTTTATTCCTCCTTCTAAAATACATGTGCTGAAAGTGGGAGGTGATAAAAGGCCAAGTATCTGTGCTTCAGCAAGTCACAATGAATACAAGTAAAAAATACGGTATTATTGGAAAACCAGAAATATCAGAGACCTATGATAGAAGCATGACATGCTAAGATCAAGGAGCTTATTCTTCTTTTCCTATCGCGCTAGAAAGAACATTGGCTATCTCAACAGATATCCCATTTTGAGTGCCACTCCTTAACATACAGTGAAAATTCAATAGGTGGGAAAAAAAACCCCACCCAAAAAACCCAACCCACCAAGTGATTTCAGAAGCATGGTCAACAAGAAAAGAACCAAGATCATCTTTTTTTCTTCTTCTCTTCCTGCAAAGCAAAGCTTAATTTAAGGAGGCGCTAAAAATGCTCAACAAGGCAGTAACAAAAGAGGACATTCATCAGTTCTTCTCCATACAACTGACAGGAGGACGAGCCGTAGAAAGAATGAAGTATTAGAAAAATGAAAGTCTTGTTAACTGCAAGAGTGGTGAAGACCCAGAACAGGCTGTCTGAGGAAGATGAGAAATCAATACCCAAGGTTTAGAAAGAGGTTAGACAGACTGTCAGCTTGTGGAGGCGAGACAGGTACACTTGATCTCGCCTAAGAGCCTGGCGACATACTAAGCTACCTCCCAAGGTCTTTTCCACATCAGCATTTCTGGGAACTTTTTAATGCTTCAAGTAATTTGTCTCAATTATGGGATAATTTCATATATGAAAGAACATATCCGATATTAACGCTGGCATATGTTAACCAATTCTCCCCTCCTGCCTTTTTTTTTTTTTTAAATGGAAACCACTAAATTCAATGAGAAATGAAGTGTTTGTTATTCTTTTTTCCCCCTTTTGCTTTGTTTTCCTTTCTTGTCCAAGGGCTCAATGCTCTGGGTATGTTTGTATCCTTCAGTTTATTTTTCCTCAAAGAATTTTAGGAATAACGAAATATTTTATGATTCCGCTCTAAGTCACTACACAAATCATCTTTCTTGTTAATAAGGTGATGTTTTGATCTTGTCCCTCCTTTATTTAAGTACAGAAGGTGCCCTAAGGTAGATGCTAATTGACACTGTGCATCTGTTTGCTCTAGTGAGCAGAGGAAAAATCCACCTGAACTGCGAGTCCCTTGTTCTCTTTACTCACTGGCATCTCTCTGGCTTTCCGATATCAATCCAGTAAGGCAGTCCCAACCACACAACTGCTTTCCGAAGTATCTCCTACTGTAGGAGACATCCTCCTGACTACTTAAAACAAAACAAAAACAAAAAACACGGGATGCTTGACAATATTGTTCTCCCACAAGATAAAAGCCTGTTCTTTATTTGTAGTCTGGGGAGCTATTTTTGGATTACTGAAGGATTTTGCATTGCAAAACAAATTAGAATATCAACATTTGCTAAACAAATATTGACTTCGGGACCTGCAAGCAGAAGAAACACACAGCATCCTTTCTGTTGCAAACATCAGCAGATCTTAGCTCTAATGACAGCTGAGCAGAAAAATTTCTGATACAAAGAGGGTTTGGACAACCGACGGCAGTTTGGTGAGCCTACAGCACTTCACAGGGAGCCAAAGCTTCCAGGTGCTGGGCCCGTGGGGAAGCTCCGCAGCGCAGGTTGGCGCAAGGCAACCGTCCAGTAACCGCAAGGTGGCCCAGCTCCCACCTCGCCGCTCATCAGGCCCACAGCAACACATTTAGGATCCCCGTTTTCCAGGAGGGAAGAATATAGAACTGCAAACCGTCATTTTAAAAAGCAAATGTTTTAATTGCATTTTGCTCCCAAGTAGGCGCCCAGCCATCTCTCCAGATTCCCCTCAAACCAGGAATTTCAACTTCAAACCCGGCTCTGGTTGAAAAGACTGGAGTTAATTGGTGCTTCAGAAAAGGAATGCAAATTCCCATTTATTTCCAAAACCAGCTAAACACACACCTTTCAGGCAAGGAACATTACCAGGACCATTTTTGCTGTGATGGAGGTGTATTGAGAAAGAAGTATATCTACTTTTTCTAGAACTGCCTATTCCGCACAGATTAAAACCACTAGGTGACATTTTTAATCAGTATTTCTATACGGCATTGCTAAAATGAGAACATTAGCAAGATCATTTACATTTGCAAAGTAAACCAATTTGAGCACTAGCAAGCGGCAAGGATGCATGAAGTTAAAAGCTCCTGGGCACTGCACTACCTTCCCCACGCTCACCTTTCTCCACATCATGTTGGAGAACACCATTCCAAAGCGTATTTCTTTCTATCCTGCTCCTATTTAAACGCCGATTAAAATCTCTCTTGTGCAGAGCAAGTCCACTTGGTGCATAATGAAACAGAAGTTTGCATTCGGGATTGGAAAGTCCCCCATTGTGGAGGATGCTCCATCCTGCTGCTGCCTGGTCCGCTCACGGGGAGGCGGTGAGGCATTGCGACATTGCCTTGTCCGAGGCCACCAACGTGCATGTAAATACCTTCGGTGAGAAGTGAGGAAAGATTCTTGCATTTCTTGGCTTCCAAAGTTGAGAAAAATCACGGCACAACATACAAATCAGGTCCCCTGTCCCAGTCAAATCACTCAATTTTTTTCCAAGAAAATGTGATTAGCTGTAAAGCTGACAATTTGTATTCCAGTCTTGAGTCCAGCCTTGTCTAAAACAAGTCTAAAGGAAACACTGACAGAGCATTAGCTGTAGCACCACTGCGTACTGCTTTAATAACTTTTAATCGCCAACACAAAAAGTCACATCTCATTGCTAAATAAGTCAATTAATTTGAAAAGAAAAACCACTCAGAGCTCCCCCTTGCTTCTAAAGCTTTGTGAAATTAAAAGGACATTTTATTCCAGTGAAAAAAGACAAGGATGCAAGACAGGAGCAAAGCTGGATGTGTGACAGTTCAAACTCCTTTCACTTTAGATGATCTTGGGCTCCGAACAGAACACCTGTACCCTCTAGAAGTGTTGTATTCTTATCCTTTAAGGAAAGGAAAATGAAACACAATAGGACAAGACATAGGAAATCTGCTACATGAGGTTTAATTGCAACCATTTGTAACCTGCATTTCACCCAGATACATATCTTATTTTAAAGCAGATATTCCTAATTAAGCAGAGGAAGCGGTTATCACCAAGCGAATGACTTGCAGAAAGGGGTTATCAACACTATCTGATATAACCAAAGTAACCCAAGATATTGATCCAGAATTAGATGGCCAACACAAACTGCAAGATCCCAGAACCAATTAGGGGACAGGGAGGAAGGATGCAAAAAGCCAGGACCACAGCTCCTGCATCTGAATGAGGACTCGGCATGACCCTAATCGACTTTTGCCTGGGGAGGTGACGGGGTCTGAAATGGGCTATCTGCTTCTTACATATCCTCCGTTATCACGGTATCTGAGACCCACTGTGGTGTGCATGTGTATTCGTATAGCCCTTGAGGTAGGGAATCCTACTGCCTCCCTAACCTAAACAATTTACCTGGAGTTATATAGTCAATAATGGAAGGGGAATTAAACATGAGTCTCTCGCATTGCGGGTTAACTCACTATGCTACTGGGTCATCGTTCCACGCTGGAGATGTCATTCCAGGCATTAAGGTACTGCATGACTGTAGCAGCCTTGCCCAAATTTTAAGGAAGCCTAAGGATATACAAAAATTCATAGTCGGTCTGGCAGTCACAAAAAAAAAAGCTGTAAGACAAGGAGATCCTGAACTAACGGTGGTTTTGCATTAAGTATACCAGCTTATGGGGCACAGTGCAGCAAGCTATTAAAAATCTGAGTACCTCAGTAATAAAACAAAAACAAACAAAAAAATCCCCCCCAAAAAAAAACCCAAACCACCACACAAAAAAAACCCCACCCACATCAAAGTAGTACTGACACATCATCACGATACCTTTAGGGATAAGGCCCTTGGGCCAGCATCATGGTGCTGTAACACCGTTCTGTGCTTCGGAAGATCGGGGATCCTGCACTGGGCACTGTTTTACAGCACAGACATACCCACACCTCAACCTGCAGTTTCAGTCCACCCGTATCTGCAACCATTTTCTTTCCACAATCCCAGGGTGATGTAGAGACATTGAAGAGAGCTTGGCAACAAATCTAAAAGGCAGGTAAATTATTTGGAAGCAGCATATTATTTGGAAATGTTAAGACTGAAGCACTGAGGAGTCTCTGGTCAGAAAAAAAAAATTAAAAAAAAAATAAAAATCAAGCCCTTCTGTCCTTCAGCCCCTCACTTTTATCCGTCGAAGTGTTACAATGCAAACAGGACAGTGCCAGAAACCAGGCTCTGAAGCTCAGCTAAATGCTCCTTGAAAAGGTAAAATGAAAAGCTCACCAGTCTTACGTTGTTTCTGTTAAGCAATGCACGCTGTGGTGCTGGCTCACGGCTGAAACAAATTGCTGCTGTAAGTCTGTTAAAAAGCAAAAAAAAAAGGCTACCATATGGTGCTGACTGCAGTATCTCTTAGCAGGTGAAATGCATCCAAAACAGTAGCTACCATACTTAATTATTGTGACAAATTCAGTGATTCAAGGCGTGAGGTTTTTTGTTTGCGGGTTTTTTTTTGTTATTTTTAAAATAGGCTAATGTGCTATTCCCACCCTGAAAAAGTAACATTGGGGATAAGGGACAAGAGGAGGAGAGGAGAAACCACACACTCACATGCAGATATTTGCGTCACCCAGCAAAGGGGACGAGCTCAAGCACTGAGTCTGTGAAACTTAAGCCAATACAGGTCTCGGCACACCAAAGGAGAAGGATGGACCAAGGAGCAGAGGGTTTCTCACGCAACACCCTTGACTTTCCTTACTATCTAACTTGAGCAGCTACTGAAGTAATACCAGCACTAAAACCACATACATCTACGCTGATGAAGATGGTGAAGCTCTACAGTGCCTGCCCAGCCCACCTGAGAACCTGCCTGCACTTAATATGGACATGATAAAAAAAAACCCAAAACTTTGTTGAATCTCATTCCTCCTTCTAATCCACACCGTCATGGCAGGAGGGTTGGAACTAGATGATCTTTAAGGTCCCTTCCAAGCTAAGCCATTCTACAGTTCTGGGTCCCAATGCACAGGAATGGCTGAAGGGATCTCGGATGTCAGGATAAGAGACGCAGTGGGGCTGCTGCCCTCCCTGCACCAGGGTTCGGCTCCCCGTGTGGCAAGCTGCACGGGATTTACCGCACGCCGCCAGGCAGACAGATCAGCATCTGCAAACACGACTTTGCAAATGTCACTGGAAACAGAAAAGGTTTCCCAGCGCTCACACGTGCTTTTTTCCTCCCTATATCATCTCAGCTGAGTTGTCAATGCAGCTTGATGAAGTTAATCAGCAATTAGATATTGCAAAAGTATTTACAGTAAGATGGTCTCAGGTTTATTATACCCCAGATTATGCAAGATACAGACACACACACTATCCGTCTTTTGATGTGAAAGCATGCCAAAGCCTCAAAAAATTACTTGAATCACTTCAGTGCGACTGTTGTGTGGTCCACGATGCCTGGTATGCTCAAAAGAATACTTGGGCAGCAGCTTTAGCCAGATGTGATTTCAGTCACGTGTAAATGAAATTGTTGCTTTCACATTTGAGCATCTCGCCTGTTAATACCAAACCAGACCAAGAGCATAGCCAAACCCCAGACTTTCTGAACTCAGACACAGGACTGAGGGTCCAAGCTTTTCTGTGAGCTTCCATAGGGATACTGTTGCTAGGGAAACACGGTCCCCATTGGTAGCAAGCTACCACATCCAACTCCTTCTGTTTTGTAGACTCACCTCCTCTAGACGTTCCAAATTAGCAAAGAGGTAGAGGGAATCAAAAGAGTACCTTAAATACAAACAAGCACACAGACCAAGTGGCATATAAGTCAATTAGCCCCATGCATAGACGAGGCACATTGCCAAGTTACTTGCCATTTAGTGTAAAGTTTCACGGGATACTGCTGGGATCCTCCACAGCCGCACCTGCTCTTCTACTCCTCTCGCTGCATTTCAACATCACACTGTCCATGTGTGTCATACATTTACAAGAATCAGATTAAGTTACTCCAACAGTCTGACTTCCCCCCCCCCTCATAACCTGTTATTAAGAGTCAAAGACATAATTTTATTCACAGAAGAGGTCCATGGATAGGTTCCCCAGCTCCTCATGCCCTGAATTACAACTGTCCCGGCAGTATACCCACAAAATATTAAGTTAATTCAAGCACCAAGAATACCCCTCTCCAATTCAAATAATTGAAGAGTCCCTGTGAAAGACCCAGAGATTTGATTCACTGTTTTTCCCCCAGGATAAACACTTCAGGTGAACTCAGCTAATGATATTCATCACGAGCTGAGCTCCTCAGGTTCCCGCAAACCCACAGATTAGTTGCCTTGATCATTTCACACCTACGAGTTGCACGTGTATTTTTTTAACATCCTAAATCCAAACTCTTTAACATCTCGCAAAGAGGATATACACACGCCCCCATATATACACACATATTTGAAGCAGTGATTAAGTAATTTACTTTCCTTTCTAAAAGCCTCAATTTAAAGTAAAACTTTCACTAGGAGAAACAGCTAAGAATTTACCCAAGTTCAAAACCAGAGCTTGCATAATTTTATTTCATTATAAAAAAATTCTTTAATTACCACGGGTTTTTTTTTCCTTCCCTTCATACGATCCTACAAATCTTAAGGGAAAAAGCCTTTTTGTGGTCCTTCCACGCTCTCACTAATTTGCTCAAAAAGCCTACAGTAATTTCCCTGAATAGCTTCCAAAATGAATCCCATAAAAAAAACCTCTCTCACTGGAACTGTCTTATTTGTGGGTGAGTTGAAGGATCAACTCGTTACAGGGCTTATGAGGGGGAGGGGAAGGGGGGACACAACAAAAAAAACAAACAAAGAAGTGTTTGTAATTTTAAATTCCTAAATACACATTTTAAAACATGCCTACCCTGAGCTGCAGACATCCTTCTGTAAGTTAGAAACACACCAAAACCAACAATGCGGCCACAGCAGCTATTCCTCATCTTGGAAAAGAAAGTCTGACCAGAGGTATATTTGAAAAGTAATAAAAAACAATCTGGCCAAAAATATCAGCCATGAACTGATACACACAACTGATCTTTGGTGGCAGGGAGGCATCTCCAGGGGAGACCAGGGCTTCCTGAAAAGGTCACCACATCCCGCACCAGCCGCAGCGTGGGGACCGACACGCAGCGTAGCTCAGTGCGTGTTTACAGCAGTATTTAACAGGAGCTTGAAGCACAGAAAACACAAGTCAGGAGTCTCAGCAGCCCTGGCCAAAAGAAGCCTTTCCTTGCAAGAGCTGCTCGCTGCGTAGCCGGCAGCGTGGCATTCCAGCATCANAAGAAGCCTTTCCTTGCAAGAGCTGCTCGCTGCGTAGCCGGCAGCATGGCGTTCCAGCATCATTCCCAGGTGGCAAATCCCAGATGACAAACTCCCCACGACAGCAGCTTGAGGACTGCAGCGAACTGTGCCGCAGAAGAAGGTGACGCAGTCCAAGCTGAGCAAGCTGTAGCCATTTTGGCCTCAGCCACAAGGAGAGTTAACAAAAGTTTACAAAGAGCTCCCGGCAGCCTCAGCAAGCGTCTTCGGAAAAGACGGAAAAAAGAAAAACCAAAAAGATCAGATGAAAATGCCAGATCTTACAGTGTAAAGATTGCCTTGAGGTCTGGGGAATAGGGAAGAGTGAACACAGGTCTGTTGACAAAAACTATCTGTGAATACGATGAGTGAAAGTTGGTGAGTGAAAAAGGCTGAAGAAACTTCATGGGAAAACAAACAACAGAAGAAGAGTTCATAGATACCATCTACCCAGGGTAGACTTCCTCCAGCGGTTTTGTTGACCTCAAGGATCTCTGCATCAGTTTGTCGCAACTCTGCTACCGCATCAGTCAGACTCCCAGCACAGAAAGGGAATCTGTTTCTACTTCAATGGGATCCTTCCCACTTCTTTAATATTTACTCCTTTCTCACTTTTTACCAGATTTTTACACCAGATTAAAAATTAATCCACACTGTTACAGATTCACACCAGAAAAAAATGGGACAAGACCCAGAAAATGGTTGCTGTAGCCACGGCACCAGCTGAAAGCCGTGTCAGGAACCAAACAGGCTCCTCGGCTGAGGCCACCAGCGCTGCTTCCCTCGCACTCGCTGCATCGCCCATCTCGCCCTCAAACACATTGTTTGCTTCTACTTGTTTTGTCCAGAGATTACCTGTTGCTCTCAACAGAACCAAGCAGCCTCGTTATTTGACAGAATAAGACATTTCTGACCCATACCCGAAAACCAGGGACACTGCGAAGTTTTTGTTGAGGTTGTTCTGCTAGCTACATTATTTCTCTTGCAGAATGACCCACATGATGAACTCCTTTTCTGCTGCATCGCAACAAATGCAATCCCAATATTCAGCATAAATTTTCTGCTCTGCTCATTGTGGTAACCAACCGGTCTGACACCTTTGAATCCCTGAACCAGTTTAGCTATTTAATGTATTGCGGGGACACCTCTTAAACCATTAATTCCACTTAACACAAACAGAGCTTCAAAAAGAACCGCTCACTCTAGGTGCACAGGCCGATAAATTATCGTGAACTTGTGAACGGCAACTGAAGTTCTGTGAAAAATCAGTCTCATCACCTGGTCACAGGCACCCAGGGGGGACTGCGTAACACCATCAACGCGCCATCTCCACACTTCCACAGTCTGATGACGTGCGACATGTTTTGCTCCTCAGAGCTGTCTCACCACAACCTTTCCTACAGCCTCCCCAGGAAGGAGCGTTAGCTACGTAACCGCCGTTGCTGTGTACCCAGTGCTTCCCAAGCCGCACACTTCATTTACGGGGAACACAAAGGCGAAGCCCCAAAACGACAGACTGAAACAAATGCGTTACCCGAGCACAGCTAAAGCAACTGTGGGAAGAGCCTGAACCCTACACACCTCTCTTGTAGGCAGCCGGCCGGCCTCCCCTCCACCTCCGAAGTCACTAAAATATCCCTTATAAAAGAGAACGAACCGCATGAGAGCGAGTCACCTTAACCAAGGCAACCAAGCAAGGATGATTTCTTCTAATTGCAGGTGGACGAACAGGTGCTTTGGGTTCCCAATTAGCTCAATTCAGAACACATAATTTGTCAGGCTTGGATTCAGGATTATGCCACCAACACCCCACGCATGTTTCTCACTTAATCTGTCATATAATCCAAAGTTATCTGTAAGGCTTTAAAAAGCCTCGCCAGTGATGGTAGGTCAAACCAGCCAAAGCGTGGAACAGTTTAGCAGAAAATATCCTTCCTCAAGGCTAACAGTAAATCCCCAATACCATTTTGGAGGGAAGCGAGACAACCCCAGAGGAATTCTCTAACAGGAAAAGCAAGGTTGACCTCACATATTGGGAGTTTTGGCCAGTCTCAGACAGTAATCTATTTTCCATATGCTTACCCACCAGTCCAACCTTAAATGCTGTTATCCGGAATGATCATACTTGACCAACTATGAAAGTCAAGCCACTCACTGCGGTGAACTCTTGATCCAATTCCAGCAATTCCACGTGAATCCTGAAGCATCACCAGTACTGCGAGATGTTGAGTACTGTGTTCAGTTCTGGGCCCTTCACTGCAAGAAAGACATTGAGGTGCTGGAGCGTGTCCAGAGA